>JAEAOA010001541.1:1077500-1509812 GCA_016746295.1 Potamilus streckersoni
GTCGGATTTTATTGGGTGAAAATGTTCCTCGTCGCTGTCTTGGTCAGGAGTGAAATAAAAGGCCCACACAGAATAACGTCCTGCACCATAGTCGTACGAAATACTGTTGTTGGTACAAAACTGTCCCGTGGTTTCAAACAGGAACAAGAAAGATCTCAAGTAGTTTTTCTGGGTACAGTTTTTGGAGAAATTATTCGCCTTGTGTCAATGCGTCATCTTTCAATGAGTGAAATCGTCTAGTCACCGTCAGTTTTAAGATTGGGTCCACCTCACGCAAAGATGATTAGAGCATATATCCTAAACCATGTATTCGTTGTCGAGCGACTCATTGGTACACGGAATTCAGAACTTACAATCTGCTAGATATTCGTTTTTGAAAATGTAGTTTCACACTGACTGCTCCTTTAGAGAATGGAATATTTTGTCCCAGATCTCCTTGTATACCAATATTAACACAGTCAAAATACAACTTAATGACAAGAAGATAATGGGATGTACAAATTCATTACAAACTTGATACGTGTTTTCACTTTCCTCGCATGAAGCAGCAGTGGCAAATTTACTTTTAAAGGAATGACTCTTCCTAACGGAGCGGCTGAGTTCCCCACCACATTGTGCTCCACAACATCGGAGTACACAAAGATCAAATTCAATTTCATAGGGTGACCAAACTACTTGTAAAATTGATCAGTGTTGATTATGTCTTTGGAAATCGAGGCTAGTTTGGTATGTCCATCTAATTTGCTGGATGTTGTTGGTGTCTTTTGAATTCGGGGAAATAAATTGATGGACAACGTTTTGGCATCCGAAAAATTAATATGCAGACGACAAGATAGTTTATGGTACTTCGTTTGTTTTGTCCAGGGTTTTTGCAAACTGATTGTTGAAAATAATAGCAATCGTTGAGACCAGATGTTGAGCAATAATATAATAAAATGCAGGAATGTTTTTGTGCTCAACTACAGATTGGCTGGAGCTTGTAGGTTTGATTGGTAAACGATTGGAACATTTCTATCCATATTTTCTTGCAATTGTTCATTCAGGATTTCAACGATAAACGTAGTTTGAGTTCCACTGACATTTGAGATTTACGTCGGATAAATGATTTCAACGATAGCTACTTTCCAATGAGGTTTGTGATCCAATTGTATGGCATGAATTCATTTTACCGCAAAATAACATAAGGATTTTGTTGGGAAAAAAGTCATTGAACTGTCACTGTGTAAAGTTAAATATAATTGGTTATTTATATTTTGATAATTCTGATTTCCGAGGAGTCACTTGATATCAAAGGAGTTTCCAAATGTTTCAATAGAGAGCTATTGTTATAGTTGTCATGATTATGACTGTAGTTAGCGGTAAGGCTATTACTGCCAGTAGAATATTTCATGGAAGTATTGGGAGGAAGATAACAGATGCATCATCTGAGTGAAATGATCCATAATTGTTGTCTATTTGTTGAAAACTTATATATGTGATGGCTGTGAAGATGACACAATACACCACAAAGATTTAGCAGGGAAATACGATTTGTATTTTAGGTACACTTTCTACACATGGTTGCTTATGTAGTTCATTAAGAGAGTAACTCTTAGAAGGAGACGTAGCTGATGTTTTTAGCGGCTTGATGGACTCCATAACAGCAGTCAAGGAATCGAAACTATGTAGATATTCTTTCCAACGCACTTTCACTTCTTTGAGTCGGCGTTTGACCACTTTATATGTTCTTCGACTGAGAATGTTTTCCATATTGTATATGTCGTGCACATTTTTGGTCGTTCATTTTAACTCGGGCAAGTAAAACGATCCTTTTACCTCATCACCGATCATTTCTTCCAAGTTATATACATCAGCATCGCCTATAGTGCCACCAAACAATTTGGAGGTCCAGTTAGGTAAATAACATTTGTCGATGGTACTTTTGATTTTATTCTAATGCGAACCCAAACACCCGTCTTCAACAGTCAACGTTTCCTGTGAGCAGAAGAGGACTTTCCAAACAAGCGATCAAACACTGCTACTTCGTTGTCGGGGGTCACTGCTTCAGGTGCGCATCCGATGTTACTATGGTACGATTGATTTAAGCTTTGAACAGACGCGGAAACGTGTCGATGTACTTGAGAGTGTGTTGATGTGTAAAATATTCCACATGCGTTCTTTTAATGTGCTTTGAAGACGTTACACGACACTGACTTTTGCTTCATAATTCTAGGTAGTGAAAAAATGGATGTCTCATATTTTCAATTCTTTTTGAAAAAATTTGGTTCAGAAATTCAGTGCCTTTGTGTATTTACCATCGTAGAGGATGACGATAGTTTTGTTTCAAAACCAATTTTAAATTTCTATCTATTTGGAAATCAAAGAAACGACCCACGCATATTTGGAAAGGAAGTCGGTATCATGAAACAAATATTTGTGTCCACGATTGTACGCTGTCCAACTGAGACATCCGCTAAATCCACTAAATCGTTGATGTTATCCACTTCAGTTTGTCTTCTAGAAAATTTTGTCGAATGGGCTTGCGTTACGTGTCCGTCGCTTGTTGAAACTATTGGTGCACCTATGGTAAACATAGAATTTTAAGTTAAGTTTTGGCAGCACGCTACAATTTTTGAACTTCTTCATAAACCTCAGCATGGGCATTATTATAGTAAATCCTGGCTAAAAGACTCTCCATGATGGCTCTCTTCAATAAGTCACACAGTAGTACTCTTCGTTTCGTGTGGTTTGGAGACTGCTTGACGTCTCCAACAAGCCACAGGAGTAGAAACCGATGGTGATTGTAAAGGGGCTCTTTTTCTTGATGTCTCTATCACTTCTGTCTTCCATTATTTCATTATTTTCGTATGCCGAGGAAGGGTTGACATCATCCTTTTGAATCCATGCATTTATTTATAATTGTCTGTGAGTTGGGAAAGGTGCCCTCAAGGAACTTGAAGTGGGCATGGGAGCAGGCGGAGTTTAAAGCACTTTACGTGTATCGTCTCCTTTTTGTATACTTGTGGTTCCATCTGTTTTGGTCACTTTGGGTTGTTGGCTTGATATGATCGCCTTGAGAAATCTTGAAGAGTCAGTTGAGGTGATTCGTTTAAAGATTTAATAGTTGAAGAAGTTACAATACTTGGCAGTACATTGCAATTGTTTTGTTGCTGATAAATCGGTGTGATTCGTCAATTATTGTTGAAACTGTGCCATCTCAGTGAGATTCAGAGATAAATGAGGTGTCCGCTGAACATACCAATGATGAAATTCCATCCATCGTTTTTAGGGCACTAAAGTCAGCTTTCGTCCTTCCGTGAGATCCCAAGGTACACGTATGAGGTCTTACCAGAAAAGGGGTCACTTTATCTTTTCATGGTACTTCCTAATATTTGTCCTGCAATAGACTCAACCAATTATAACGTAAGGGTCCTATAAGGATGAGTAGAAATCCTATCCGTTGAGGCAGCATTTTTTTATTATTATTTTAGTATTTTTTTGGACCATTTGGTGAATAAGTTTCGATGTTTTCCTAAGTGTTCTTTCTGGTGTCTGGATAACAATACCGATCATTTCAAGAAATCAAAAAACATTCACACACGGCATCGATGATTTCTTCAGATTCTGTTTTAATGATTTTTTTTTCGTATCGTCGGTTTGGAGGAGACAGTCCCTTTCCCTTAACTTTTAGGTGCCTTGGAAGGAGAGTGATGTGCACTTCTTGAGGGTGGTAGCTTGTTCTTTCGGGAGGGAAAACACTGCAGAGAATCGCCTGGCCGCAGTCTTTTTTATACTAAAATTTGTCTCCAGCGATCTTCGGAACATCGTAATCAGCTTCATCTTAGGTTTCATTCAACGTTGAGTTGTTTTCAACGGGTTAAATCTTGAAAGTTCTTGTTTGGATCCATCCAGTATACTTTGTAATACTCCCGTTATGTCTTAGACTCTGTGCTAGGGTGAGGGCATAGTTTTCAGCAGCAGTGTAATCAGCTAAAGAAGAGGTCGTCGCTTCCTCCGGAGTAGAAGAAGTTGCTTTAGAAACGGTTTATTTTATTTTTCATCAGATTAGGAAAGAAGCGTGTTAAATCGGATTTGGCAGGTATCAAAGTCAACGACGATATAGAACAGTTAGTTACTGGGGGGGGGCTTGTTTTGGGTAGTACGGTTGCTTTCGATCAACAGTGCCTCTCTTTCTGGTATGAGCTGTTTTCTTGAGACGTTTCCTTTTCTTGGGTATATACCACTGTACTTCTTTGGATGTCTTTGGGATAGAAGTTTTCTTGGTGCAGCTTGGCCATTAGGATACTATTTTAAGAGGGAATGAATAATGACATCTCATAGATAAACACTACCTCCAGATTTCTAAAAGATTTGTTTTGGTTTGAGTATCGATCCTATGATCTGCAGTGGAGATAAAGACACTCTATTTTGTTTGGTTGTTTTAAAAAAGATTCGTTTGATGTGAGATGTGTATGATGCCTTGAAGTATTTGACGTGCTGTGAAGGTAAACCATCGTAGCACTTCTCCGACCCGCTTCTAACAAATAGGCACGAACGTGTGCATTTTTTCTCGCGAATGATGCCATACAGGACACGAATCAGTTTGGGTGGAGGATGAGATTAAAACGATATTGTTTCGACGACTGTGGAACAGAAACGAAGTGTATGATGTTTTTGTGGAGTTTATATGCCGACGGAGAAGTGTCAGGCTCTCCATCTTGACACCAGTGTTAAAACAGGTGAGTACGAAATCTCAAATAGGCTTTAAATTGAATGAGCAATGGTATGGGGTTATTTGAGTTGCAACGTCATACGCATAATTCAACCAAGGGGTCCCTAACTGTTTGGCTAACAATTGCATTTATATTTATATATTGGACTTTAAATAAGACCACGTAATGAGTAATGAGACAGGTAGCACAATGTGCTTTACTTTGTTGAAATATTTTTTTTAGTAATGTAAATGATACTAGCATTACGTAGATACCCTTTGCATGTTAACCACAGTTTAATTTCTTCTTCGTCTTCTTCCAACATGTCATCAAGGATGATCAGATGCGTTTGACTCGAATAAGACACCGACGTCTTCGTGAGGAATGCATTGGGCAAATATAAAAATGGATTCTCCTTGACTTTCGTAAAGTGATGGGTAAGACGGTTGTCGCTCTTTTTATCATCACACGATGCGTTATGGTTCACGATAACTCAAATGGTCTTTGTTCAAACACAGGTTTGACAATTGATTTTACCTGAACCACGCGATCCAGGAATCAATATGCTTAAAGGTACTGAGAAGAAACTTTGCCTACCAACTGTGACGATCTAACTTGTCATTGAACGAGAGCAGAGGCAGAGGAAGAGGAAGATGTAACCATGGCTGAGGTGTTCAGAATTCTGAAAATAACATGGGCAAGAGATTTTATACTTCGAGGACACGTTTAATGGGTGTTCAAGAATTTATAATATATAAACATTATAGAGACAAATTATTATTTACATCAATAAATTGCAAATCAAAATGGCTAAAGCTGCACATAAACAAGTCAATGTACAACATGCTCGATCGAGGTGTGTCCGGCGAAAACTTTTGATACGCTCTAATATTCTTTTACACCATGCACGGTCTCTGATGTGTCCTCTGATAGATGGTGTGGGATTTTAGATCCTACATAAGGCATTTTAAATATTGGGATCCTACATAAGGCATTTTAAATATTGTGTATGGGGTGTTGAGCGGTTGAGTTCGTTTAGTTAATCTTATATTTGTGCAATTTCATCTTCTTCATTGACATCACACTAGTTTAAGTTGATAGTTCGTGTGGAATTTTTAACCTTACAGAAAATACTTTGGATAGGTGTTTATGGGATGTTGGATGGTATAAGTGGTCTGCTGCATAGTATATTTGTGTAATTTCATCTTTGTCTGATAGTATGTGTAGCGGACACTACACAAAAAAATGATGCTGGATTGTAATAAAAATTAGGTGCTGGATAGTATATGATTTTAAAACATTTTATCTGAAAATTTAAACGCTATATTTTCCGTACGTTCCCAAAAATAATAACACGACCTATACCAATTACAAAGTTACCATTACATTGTCCCTTTTCCTTCTAAACACTTTTGACCCAGTAAACACTTCTGACCCTATAAACTCTTTTGAGGCTATATACTATTATTATGCCACCCCAAATTGAGGTCAGCCACTTGTAACATTGACATCGTTTGAGGCTATACACTTAGAGGTCATAGAGCCCCCGCATGTTACTCTATAGGCCACATTAATATAGGTTTTGGCATTAAAGCCGTATCGTCTCTTTTGAGGCCCAGTCACCTGATATAACTACTCATATAGGACCCCCTTGCTAAACATTTCGAAATTTATAAGCCGAAACGAGAATTTAACATCAGAAAATGGTATTGTTAGTAAACGGTTGACCTATATTTAGATAAATGTTCAAACGTTAATTTAACACTGAGGGCAAACGTTAATATTGTTGGAAGTGGTCCAACCTAAGGAGACGCTGGTTAGACGCTTTGGACCTTATATTGTGTGTTGACCAATACCGTGTGTGGTGACCAATAGTCCACACTTAACATCCAATATATCATGTGTAGTGGCTACCTCCCTGCCATGTATTATCCAATGCCCACATATAACACCAGCACACCGTGTGTAGCGACAATACCCACACTTACTCTCTAAACGCCTTACGCAGTGAACTATATATAGTTATCTACTATCCAGTACCCCACACCTTCTATTCAACACGTGCATTTGCCAATACTCAAATCTTACCATCCAACATCCCTCACCCTGTACAAACGAAACACCGAATGGAAGTCTCTTTGACGGAATGTCGTCGAGTGGCTATATGCATATATACGATATTTATCTTTTTAAACATTACCTATACCTCATATTAAGTAGGTGGTTTCAGTAAATTTGTGTATGCTATACTGATATTATAAATAGCTTTAGTTAAGATAACTGGTTCATAATAACACTAAAATGCAGTTTTGTGAAAATTCCGAAATTGTTACGGACTTTATCGGAGGCTGGAACGTTCTATTAAAATGTCCTTGATTTAAAGTATTATCAAAATTCTGTTAGGTATAATGGAATTTAGCCGAGAGTAGAAACAATCAAGATTATATTAAATTGGCTTAGATTAAAAGTAGTAGTAGAATTACGAAAAAGTTCCAGACCTTAGTGAATGCTGAATAAATGTTCTTTCCCCAAACTAAAAATAGTACTGTAATTGCTAAACTGTCACGGACTTTAGTGAATACTAAAATATTAAAACCGTCCGGTAAAATTTAAAAAATATGGTTAAATTTAAATGCAATACTCAAATCCCTTCAGTAGTGCGGAATTCGGTAAAGATTAAATATACCGAATTTAGCAAAGACTGGAAAAATATCCAGAAACATTCTAAAAGTAAATATTTTTCAAGTTGTAAAAACATATTATACAATTTTGATAGCTTATTTTGCAATTTGTAAGAAGTTCATGCCGTTTTGAATGAAGAACACCCACACTTACTAACCAACAATTGGGTTAGGAATATGACAACACTTTTTCACCAACACACCAATTTGAATGACCAACTCGTACCGACTAGGAATATAGACGTATAATACACGCCTCTATACAATGACACAATGTAAAAGTGTTTTGAGTGTCTTATTAATATTGAAAAATATGAAGACACGTCGACGCTTACACATCTTGGTAAATCCTGTAAAAAAAACGAATCACATTGAAAGTTTAAAACACATAACAAAAGTCATATTCTTCTTTTTGTCTTCGATTAAATTTCTTAGCTGGAACAGGTTCTTCTTCTGCTTCTGAAATGTCCATTTTTGTCGATGTACTATCTTCACAATAATAACAGGCATTATTATGTTTGTCTCTCTTATCTCCTGTCTTACATGCTCCATTTCCTCACGGTAAAGCAATACGGAATTTAGTGGTGACTAATTATACCAAATTTAGCAAATACTGAAAAATGTCCTGACAACTTTGCATAGATTTCTTTTTAATTGGAAAATTAGTACTCAAGAATTTGAGGTTGGTTTACAATCTGTTAAAGATACTAAATTAGAAGTTCACGCCATTTTCAGTAACCAAGATCCACAGTTATTAACTAACGAATTATAAACTAACGAAAAGGGAAGAAATCTACACAGTTAAATTTTCAAGATTGTCAACCTATATCTGCCGTGAAGCTAAATTTGTTATGCTGTCAGGTTGTAACATTTTCTGTTCTAGTTTCAAAACGGCCAAACTGATTTACTTCGAAATTGTGCGTCATATAGAGTCTCTATATTTGTTAAGAAAAACAATTTTTTTTCTGTAAAAGTGGTCTTAGGTATCTCTTATCAATAGAGGAAAGATATCAAGACATATGTACACTTAGTTTTCTTAGTATACAGTAATAATTAGGAATCATAATATTTTTTTGGAGACAAAACTCAAAGATCCATTTTTAAAATTATATTTACACCGTTTGTCCTTTTTAGAATTTATTCCCTGGAATAGGTTGCCCATTTTCACTCAATGTTAAATTCCTGTAGTGATTTCTCCAGGTTACGTTGGGTCTATGAATCTTTAACCCAATGTAGGTCAACCCTTTGTAACAATGCCATCATTACCCTCAATCTAAAATTACCGAGAGGTTTTTGTTGTTTTTTTTGTGCGGAAAAAGTTGCATCTCCACGTTACAGTCTCATTTCGGCCTTTAATACTTTAAGTAAATGTAGCTGAACCATTCTAACAAAGTGACTATTTACACTCAATGCTAAATTCTCGTACTGGCCTACATTATCCCAACATTTTCAGTTCCCGTTTAGAGCTTTAAACATTTATCCAGTGTAATTCAACAATTTCTAATAATACTATTTTCCCCATGTTAAATTCCCGTTTGGGACTATAGTGCTCCCCCCCCATATAAAATTGTCACTTTGGCCATTTTTGTTAACCACTATCTGTTGTACCAAGTGGAAGGCACCAACTTTCAATAATCTTGTGGCATTGACTTACCTGAAGAGGTAGAAAACAGTTCTAAAATATTTCCAGTAGGGGTCAAATGCTACTTTGAGGAATACATATTACTTTACAGTGTCAAACTTATCAAATGTACTTAATAAATAAGTTGTACAAATAATGGAAACCAGCAACTGTAGAGACACTGAAGAAATTGAATTTGGCTAAGCATGTGCTATATGAAAACAGTCTTTATTAAAACAGACTTCTTTAAGTTCCATATCCAAGTTCCGTAGTGCTTTCCCTTGAAACATCTTCACGAGTTTAGATTGATTACTTAGGATTGGACTGAGCGTAGGGTTTTTAGCTTTGTTACACGTGAAAGTGACAGCAACAGACGGCACTCGTCTCATTGAGTACTGGGCACTGAGAGAGAGAGAGAGAGAGAGAGAGAGAGAGAGAGAGAGAGAGAGAGAGAGAGAGAGAGAGAGAGAGAGAGAGAGACTCTCAATTCCAGTTCACTTCATTTATCTCAGGTCAATGCAACTGACCAAATAGGAAGAAACATAAATAACAGCGAATATGTTTAATGTAAATACAAGGAAAGAATTATGCATTTTCAAAACATCTACTAGAGGACATGATATCGGATAATATAAATATTAATAATATTGTTAATAATATGAGCAGAATGAGTTATTGTTGCATATGCAAATAACAGAAAAAGAATAGTTAAAAGACTGAATATTACAGAGGAAAAAAATATTTCTAATATGATTTGTATGAATTTTGCTTAACAATATAGTGGTACCACTTGAAACCAAACCTAGCATTTTTAGTCTATTCAGACGTCTAAAAAGTGGAAATATACTGTTTTCTGTATGTGAAATAATGTGTATACTGATGTAAGTAAGCACATTTCGTTCGAATCATATAGTGTACATGCTCTCTCTTTTATATCTACACAAAACATCTTACTATTTCCGCGGGTAGTCTGTGATTGGATATTCTTAATTTCCAAAGTATATTTCTGTTGTTACCAACCAAATTTGCAAATACATGTAGTTTCCAAAATTCATTTTTATCCTAAAAACGCATAAACTGTCCTTTCTCTTAAATTCTTTAAATTGGAATAGCACATTTTTAAATATGCATACGTTTGTATCATCTTTGCTAAAGTTTATATGACCCGTAATATTTAGGTTTATAGACAGGTATTTTTTGGGGTTATCGGCATCACCATTTGTATGATAAATTAGTTTAATTTTTACCAATGGTTGCAAATATGAAATAAATCCAATATTTAACATTCATTAAAGAGAGAAACTTATGTGGGCATCCAAATATACAGAGTACATTATGTAATTGCGTATAATATTATATAATCTTGGCATTTTGCCATTATTTAACTTTCGTATTTCAAAGCTATTTCTTTAATCGTGATTGTCCAATTTTGCAAATACCAATAATATTGTAAAATCATATATTGTTGCTGATTGCAGAGCCTGTGTGTAGCTTGATATTCATAATTAGCTGCGGTTGATTCCATGTTTACGCAAAAGGAAAGATGGCAACGAGCATTTGAAAACAACCGACTAAACAGTAGGACTTCAAAGTAGCATATTTTACAAAACCAATCTACTGTTGACAGTACATAATCTGCAAAGCAATTATCTTAACTTAAAGATTTCTTTAAGTTCAGCTTTAATCTCATAGCCTTAGACTGAACACACTTTACACTTGCATCTATGTGCAATAACATAAACGTATACACTTCTTTGTGCTAAGAACCACTACATAGAAATGTAGACAATATTTCTTTTGAATTGTATTATTATCCCAATTCGACCACAAGGATACAGTCTAGACACATAAGTACCAGATATCGCAGTACATGAACATCAGAAGCAAACGTTACAAAATCAAAAGAGAGAACGTCATACATAAGCAGTTATTTCATTTGGCACACACACTTTACTCCCCCACCCCTACTTTACCCCTCTGCTACTAACACATTATAATAAAAAAACACATCTTCACTATCTTCATCATTAAACACCAGTTATTTACATATAGAATATTGTTTCTCAGTTCAAGAACCTAAAATATTGAAACATATAAGGTGCGTATAATTGTAAGCATTTTCAAAAAAAAAATTAACATATTTTTTATTTTTCATTAATATTATAAATTCAAGCTTAAAACTTTGTATAACTGATATTCTAAGATAAAATTTACTCGTCCTTCACTGTATTGCATATTTAATTTCTTTTTTCTTCAGATAGTTTATACGGTGTTGCCCATCAACATGCTTCAGTTTGCATAATTTTGTATGGCACTCTCACTCGAGCCATACCATATCTGAACTTTTTTACGTGACTTTCACTCGAGCTGTACCACATCTGAATTTTGTATGGCACTCTCACTCGAGCCGTGCCTGCCATATCTAAATCTTTTATGGCACTTTCACTCGAGCTATACCACATCTGAATTGTTGTTTATTTTTGGCACTTTCACTCGAGCCATACCACATCTGAATTTTGTATGGCACTTTCACTCGAGCCTATACCACATCTATTTTTTTAAGTGAACGTTATCAAGATACAAACTAGGCTGAAACGAACCAATCGGTACAAAACAAATAAAATATTTCAATTTCGTTACCGTTCGATGCATTTGTAACAAATTATAACTAGTGAATCTTTGTTTAAATGTACCTAGAAATATTTCATTTTTACCTAACACTTGACTGATCGAAACTTTATTGAATGCCAATGCCAGTTCAAGTATACTGCAGCTCAGACGTGCATTTTCAGCACACAAAAAAGCAAAACCCCCAACAAACTCAAAACAATGCCAACAAAAAAACAAGCAGACCTTAAAGAGTAGGCTGATCCCAACCAAACTGAACTATCATTGTGTGTTTTGACGCACACCAATAAATAGAAAAAAGGTCTCTGATTAAATAAGTCCAGTTTACCAGCTGTAACTTTATTAAATTATCTATCATCATAATAGAAATATATATTTTCAATTGTGAGAAGCCAGAGACTAAAGCTAGTAATTGTTAATAATAATATAATATCTTTTTATATTAAATTTCTTGCAAGTTTACAATAAAACAAGCATCTTACATGAGTTCTCATTTCAAATGAAATCTATGAAACGAGTCAAATAATTTTTTATACGACGAAAAATAATTATTTTATTTGCCCAAAACGCAGAATAGTCACATTCTGTTTCCTTGGTCATTTCTTTTATGTTGCGGTATGGAGTTATTTTTGATGTCATGAGGTATTATTGTACGTGTTAAATATCTTAAAATTCTGATATTCTATATTAACACTTGATATGTAAAGTCATTTTGCCTGCTTATAAAAGTTTAAATACCTTGCAACTATAGTTGAATATTGCGATATTAATTTCCCCCGAAAAAATCCTTAAAATTACTTATCTTCGAAGTAGTAAAGGCCTATATTAAATAAACACTTTTTTCTACCCCCAGTTTTATGAAAAAGTAAATATTGTTACAATCCCTGGCTTTTTTCTCTAATTGTGTTATTCAAGTCACAAAATTAAACTCTCTTACAGTCATTATGTTTATAGATTTCTATTTTATGCAGACGGCACTTTCAATCAGCAAACTTGTTTACACAATATCGTCGTGGAGCAACGATGCGCTGATACTACAGGCAAACATTCATACATTTTATGGTCCACGTTCCGTCAGAATTTCCTGATGTTGCACTATTTGTATATCCTCTCACTGCACTATGTGTATATAGATAGCAATGCAGTTTCTGCACCACTTTATTATATTCATACCAGTATTGAACTCGACATATCCATGAGAAACACCAATAATCTTTTAAACGATCTTATTCATTTATTACGCTTTTATCCGGTGAAAATGTTATCATGCCTTGTGCACATGAATCAAAGTTTCAAAAAAAAAAGCGCAAGTGGGAATTTGGAAGAAGTAGACAGAAATTGTGCGGCGTCTATAATGTGTAACATTTTATTGTATAACGTACATGGGCATTGTCATTTTATCACATAATTGATGCTATAACTAATAGGAACACAAATAGATTATTGTTGCTTGAAAATGAAGTATAACTAAAGTATTAACATTTTATATTCAGTTACTCTATGAGATAATCCATCATATGGGGAATTTAAATAACATAAAGATGATTCTTTTGCAATGAATTTCTTCTTAAAGAAATGCATATATCCGAATATACATCTTAGTAAAATCCAAAGAGTATATCAAAGCTAAATTAAATTTGATATAATGTAATTTAGTCAAATATTTTTTTCAAAATCTAACAGTATGAACGTTGAAAAGAAAGGGCCTGCACTTTCGTTGAGTAAACGGATTTTTGAAACATACTATAAAGTATACATTGTGTTTGAAGCAAAGAAAATGTGTATACGCTACTTCATTTTTTTTTTAAACTATGAAAACAAAATTTTTAATTTAAGGAAAATAATAAAATAGTAAGTTTAAAAAAGGGATTGTTTATCAGAACTACAAGTCAACTTCAAGCTAGACAGTGTAAGATATAAGCTTTGTCAAAGTGTCCGGCAGTCAAACGGTAGATGCATGTTCAAATTTCTGAAGGGTATTGTTTTTTCATTTTTTTATTGCACTAACATCATGAATGTGACAGGTACTAGATAACAGTAATAAAGATTATTTCTAATGTACTTTTAGCAAATCACTGGCTAGATCGAACCCACGATACTCGCCCAAACCAACTATGTGTATCCTGGGCAAGGGCGTTTGGCTCCCGTTTTCCTGTCAAAATATAGCTAATAATGTGTTAAAGGTGCCGCTACAAGTCGCCACAGCAAAACAAACACTTATTATTACAACGCTGATCCTTGACCTAGCACGGCGACACTGTACCTAATAGGGAATATATATCTAAATCAAACGGTAAATTGCATATCTGTCACAATATTTAATTGCAGATGCATAATATAAAATACATCTAACACTGTTTGGATAAAATATGTATCTTTAATAAATATCGGTATTTCAGCTGTACAGCAGTTTTGGAAAAGATACGATACTTGTTACAATACATAATCAAAAGTGAAATTCGTACTCATCTAATCATAAAAGCAGTTTTTATGTCCTCTCTCTCTCTCTCTCTCTCTCTCTCTCTCTCTCTCTCTCTCTCTCTCTCTCTCTCTCTCTCTCTCTCTCTCTCTCTCTCTCTCTCTCTCTCTCTCTCTCTCTCTCTGTAATAATCAAACAAAGGTGATATGTACTATCTAACACCTCATTTTGCAAGAGTGTTAATGTTAATATTAAATGTGTAATCATGTTGCAGAAAATGGATATTTAGATTATTTCCTAAATATGTTCTTTTAAAGTTTAGTCCACAAAACTAAGATTATTTTAATATTGTTGGTACCATGCGATGTGTGTGAGATTTTTTTTAGCGGTATCGTTATATACTCGCAACATTGGAATGGAAGTTTTAATCTGTTTAGTTCTGATCAAACCTCAAGTGGAGGGGTTTCTTCCTGCAAAACAAAACTACTTGCACGGGAAGATTATAAGTGGATCCTTCACGTACGCTATTTATCTTTTAAGTGAAATAGATTACACATTTTGGTTTCAAGTACCAATTTATAGATGTTTGGACTGTTGCATTACCTTGTCTCATGTCAAGTATGTCAACCTGAGTTTGATAAAACTACAATTTATTGTGATACTAATATTTGTTTTGTTTTATTTTCGAAATATTCCATCTTAAACCTAAATCAAAATGGCTTGTTTTCAGATAAGATGTAAACTATAGACAAGAAATCTAGCTACCGTGTTAAGCATGAAACTCATAAATATGCACAACAAAACAAACTCAGAGAGCATACATGAAATCATCGTAATCGACATTTAGCAAACTATTAGAGGAATCGAAGTTTAAAAGATCCCAAAAGTTATAAAAATCTTACTTCTTTTTTAATCAAACTTAGAATACATCTATGCTAATCTAACTTCTTTTTTAATCAAAGTTAGAATACATCTAAAGTTTTTGATTTTGAGCTTGGATTTGAGTTTTTCTTAAAACAATTCAAGTATACGAGGCCAGAAATTTAGGTATGCACTACCTGCAATTATCCTTTAGTTAGGCAGTATCCAAGAGTAATATCTAATATTTCCAGTTCAAAAAGGCAACAAAGTCAAATTACAGTTTGTCGATCAAACTCTTCCTATTATTCCATACAAATACTTTAACTATGTTTGATACGTTTCTCCAATCCAACCGCATTGTCAGGTCAACGAAAAACTAAACACAAAATAAATCATTTCAACCCTATATCTGAACCTAAATCACGGTTAACCCATCTGTCTTGTGTCATTTTCTGTTCAATTTCTATTAATTAATATGTGGAATGTTCTACTGTTCTACTAAATAAAGTTTAGAGATACAATTTATAACATTACAAATTATCGTAACCTTATGCATTCAAATTAAATATACTAACAATATTTAAAGGTAAAGTCGTTGTTTCTTTCTTCTTCTTATCTTCCTTTTCTTCTGGATCAAGCACCCATATCAGGGTAGAATCGATATGTTGTGCACAAAGACCTCCAGCAGGAGATAACGTTGTTTCGGTAACCAGGAATCACGACTTATGAAATCGATAAATAATTGTTTTCACGATACCCGCTTGAAAACTAAACATACCGAGATAATGGTTAGACAAGGAAAACAAAATAGATCCACATGACTCAAACCGGTTTTGATTTTTTTATAAAGATTTGAGTCTTGTGTTAGTGTGCCTGTGTGCGCGTGTGAGTGTTGCAAATTAACATATTTCATTTCCAGGAAGAAAAGGACGAATATTAATATTAAATATAATTGGCGTATATTAGGTCTTAGAAGAATTAATCATATCAAACAAAGTTCCAAACGCACACAGTTTTTCATGTTATCAGTGGCTGTCTTATTTTTACAATGGAACTTAACAGAGGTGCATGTCGATTTGTAAGTTAGATTTATTCATCACACATTACTTGGGTTAATTTTGGTCAGTTTTTAACAAGTTAAAATCTTATTACATGCAACATTGTATCAGAAAAAATAAATTTTTAAAATGTCATTAAATATTTAGTGATCAGAAAAATAATTTTTAAAAATGTCATTAAAAATGTAGTGAATAGTTTATAGATGGATAGTATCAATCAGAAATGCACGGGAAAATAACAAATGTGTATTTGGTGATATTTTCTTAAGAGACGGTTTCCGTGGTACAAAACTTATATCAGAAACTAAACCAAGCCACTTCATACTTATAATATAGATAATACGATGAATATAGGGGAGGGGGAGAAATGAACCTTTTTGAATATAGTCTTTTATCAACACAATAAAAACGGGCGTGACCAGCTAAAATAATCTTTGACTCACTAAATATATCAGATTAAGAATAATTTCAAAGCATGTAAAAAAAAGATTTTTTCAAGTTTCTTGTCACCATAAGTAAACTCCACACTTATTAATGACCAAATACCTTCGCTAAATATCACAAACTCCCTTAGCAACGTTCATTTTAAGTTTTCATCTATTACAATATTCGTACCAAAAACCTAGACTATTTTGAAGACCTTGAACAGAATTTGAAAATATCAGAATACTATCGGCACAAGTAAACCGTACTCTTCGTAGTGTGATTTTGATTTAAAGAGCTAGTAACGCTATATTAACAACCCCTGCAACAATTTTAAAAGGCCGCTCCTACAGACTCCACTCCAACACTCCACTCTAGATTTTACATTATGCGGCGGAGGTAGTACACACACCACTCCTACAAAAACAGGCCGCTCCTGTTATACAATACAATTGTTATTAACACAGTTTAAGGTATCAAATTCTGGCAATAGAATAAGGCATAAGAACGTAATCACTACTGCCGCAAAAAGTTCTCCGTGGGACAAATACCAGAGCTACAATCAATCCCAAACGACAGAGGCCGAAGTGGGATTGAAAAGCAGTGGCGTTTGAGTAACATCATTGACCTCCACTTATAGCATTATAAGTTATGCTACCACGCCATATGATTACTTTATATATATATATATATATATATATATATATATATATATATATATATATATATATATATATATATATATATATATATATATATATATATATATATATATATCTGTTATTTAGTATAGTGAAAAACATCTAAAGTTTGACCGTCAACTGGGGCTCGAATGCACATCTCCCGTTTGCTACCCGGTTGTTTACTACCTAACTATTTTAGCTGATGTCCACTGCTAGTACCATAGTACAAGGAACTGGCATTATAAGATATGCTACCACGCCAAGTGATTACTTTTTATACATATATATATATATATATATATATATATATATATATATATATATATATATATATATATATATATATATATATATATATATATATATATATATATATATATATATATATATATATATATATATCTGTTATTTAGTATAGTGAAAAACATCTAAAGTTTGACCGTCAACTGGGGCTCGAATGCGCATCTCCCGTTTGCTACCCGGTTGTTTACTACTTAACTATTTTAGCTGATGTCCACTGCTAGTACCATAGTACAAGGAACTGGCATAAAATGAAAGAAATGTACATATTTTAAGTTTCTAGCCAGTAAATCTAGCTTCTTTAATGTTAAGTGAAAAACTTTTTCTTCAGAATTCAACGCCAAATTGACTTCTTTGACAATTCAAAATAAGGTGGTTTTCTAGGTTCTTGGGAAGTAGGTGCCATGTTTACCGACGTAAACCGAGCATCGTCTCTCGAGACTAACGGAAGCCAACAAAGAAATATATATATGTGGAGAAATATGTGGAGACAGCATGCAGAGGTTTACAAACACAACGTTTTTGTGTTTATTTGTTTGTCGTATATATGTTTTGTATTTGCCTTTGAAAAAGACTCATTAAGAGTCGAAAGCGCTTAGGCTAGTTTGTTACTAGTTTCGTACTGTTCGTCGTCAGTTTATTGCATCTATTTTAATCAATCCATGACACACGTGATCCTTTGGTGGATCCAGTACGCTTGAAAGGGTTGTTATTCGCCATATGATTTGTATTCTTTATATATATATATATATATATATATATATATATATATATATATATATATATATATATATATATATATATATATATATATATGTGTGTGTGTGTGTGTGTATACTTGATTATGGACATGACCTTATCCACAATCAAGTTAATTTTCTTTCTGACAGAAATTCTTGATTTTGGTTTTATAAACACTATGTTTATCTCAACCTGATTCCAGAATATTGAAATGAAATGCCCGATCTACCTGTTGTTTACCACATTTATTTAAAATAATTTTAGTAACAGACCTTCTATTTATAACTAAGATTGTATCTTGTAAACATTTGGAAACTTCCAATATGATATTTTCCATTAGGTGATACTTCTTTTCATTGATTATACTAATTATGACCTGAGATCAAGTAGAGGACTATATACTCATGTTATTTTTTAGAAATAGTTCATTTGTGCAGAATTAGTTGTAGTATTGTTGTGTTAATTTTTTCATTTGGGCTTGAATTTATTTATTCAAATTGTTTACTTGAAGTTATTTTACTCTGGAAAAAAAGTGCTCAAAAATAGAGACTTGGATTTATAGCGAGATTCAAAAAGGGATATAGACTTTGACTATATTATTGTGATTCAACAAAATACTGTTGGCATACCAGTACTACACAGGCCATCCCAGGCGCATCAACACTTCCAGCTTTGGATTTCTTTTCGATTACCACGAAAGTTTATTCAGAACTTCAATCATTAGGACATGTGAAGGAAATTATAGGATTAATAGGAATTTAATTTGTAATACCGTAAGTTCTTTTTGCATTTTTGATTTTGTATTCTAGGGAAATAAATCATTTGTTGAATTTACAAATCTTGTTGGTTTTCGCTCTTTTCTAATACTTAGTTTGAAACCAGAAAGTCGTAATACGTGTCACCCAATGTCAATTAGTATCAACATGATGTCACAAAAAGTCAGTCGAGCCAACATCATCTTCGTGTCTACTCATATCTCTACTGAGAATGTTTAATTTTCTCCCTCTTTGGACCTCAGCATAAAACTATTATTATCAACACCTAAAGTTGTAGGCTCCATTCAGATACCAAACTATGAATCTATATAATTGCACGAAACTGTCATCAGAGGTATTATATCATGGATTTGCCTTGGTTAGTTAACGGTTACTAAGATTTGTTCTCGTGTTTGTTCCATATGTTAAAGCAGACGAACTTTCATTTTTATGATAATTTTAATAATTTTCAAAATTTATAAGTTTGGTGAGTAATGCTCATTTTCGAAATTTTTAAATATATAACCAATACGTATCCCCGTACAATAAGCACCAGCTAGATAGCTTTTCATTGGGGTTGGGATGTATTTGTAATCTTACCAGGTTCTGGATTCTATGAGATTCGTGCATTTCCCACGTGACAAAAACTTCTCTCCTCCCGACTTGAACAGCTTTCACATTCTGTGGGGCTGCGGGGACATTCAGATGTGGTTTTATTATAGAACCTTACAAATAAATAAATAAATAAATAAATAAATAAATAAATAAATAAATAAATAAAAGCCTTCAATTCGAAAAACGACGAGGCTCCAGCATCCATTATAACAAAAATTATCATATACAATTTAGCAGCTTTAAAAACTTAAATTTTAGAGTTACTGTGTGAATGTAGGATAATCAAATCAGAACCTCGTCCCTGCTTTTACGATTATAGTCTGATTGCTCTGTTAGAGTTTCTTAAATAAGAAAATAAAAATTATTATATAAATTCATTACTCACAAAAATCTTAATTGAGGTTTAAAACCTACTATGTGAATGAACAAAATATTAAATCAGGTTATCAGTACATAATTATTATAGTGTTCCTGCCTTTATAATAATAGTAAAGTTTAGCATGCTACTTTTTGTTTTAAAAAAGACCTTAGTTAAAAGGATAGTCCTATTAAATTTCTTGACCACCATTGCTACTGCTACTGCTACTCTCAATGTCTCTGTCTCTAATTTCTCCTGTAGAACTTATATTTGTTGACACATGTCATAACACATATTTTAATGCATGCATCTTTACTTTTCTAAAGACAATTACGTCTGACTGATTTTTGGACGATTTTACCCAAAGATAACCTTTGCTAATTAAATTCCTGGCATTTTCTTAATCAGATTTACTATTGATAACTATGTCCATGAATTATTGCAGTACTAAAACTTTACGAATATGTTTATTAAATAATTAGAACATTTACATGCATTAATCATGGTATGAAATTAGTGTTAAATTCCGCATGTAATAAAGTATGAGAGAATTCAGACGTATTTTGCCAATAGCAGTAGATAGATCCATGCAAACTATTCTCAGCGCAAAAATAAAATCGTACCTTCTGATTTAGATGTCAACTCGTCAGAATTGCAATAAATCCGTGCGTGCATCAGAAGCAGCAGAAACCATTCAATATAAGTGCTTCTGTATCCCATTTTCACTAGCCTATGCCTTCCACACAGCGGCAAGTACACAGCAGTATAAACTTGCCACTTGGACAACACTTTAGTGTCTAAAATTACAATTCATACGAATGCGCATGCGTTGATTTTATTGCAGTATTGATTTAAGATAGCGTAGAATACTGAATCAGTAATTCACGTGTAATTCATGTTAGGCCCACACCAGCTCTACATTATCATCGTCATTATCATCATCTTCTTAGCAAAAGTTTGATAAACATGACGAAGGAACAATAAAAAAACATTTCTACTCTGCTTTCATTCACATTTTAAGATCCAAACTTATTTCTTTTCTTTTTGTCTTACATTCATTGCTTTTTTGCTATTTCACCGTCACGGATCACTGCCATCTCGCCTCTATCTGCGTGGATTCGAGTCTCAGGCTCGGCCATTTTGAGTACGTGAGAAAGCTTTCCAGTAGTTTCTCGCGTGTAGGTGATTCTTTCCGGGGTTTTCCTGGGTTTTTCCTCCATCAGTTATACAGGCCGCCATGTATAGCCTATCTTGTGCTGAAAAATTGCAATAAACACTACAACAACAACTCTGTGTGTGTGTACATGTCAAAACACATCATATTTTTAATGCATGCATCTTTACTTATCTATCAAAAATATTAAATTATCATAAAAATATTAAAATTATCTCCCACAGCCCAACTGCGCAGAATCAATTTACCGTATTACCAAAACTATTTCGTGCACAGCAAAAACTTCAGACGGTTATGTCGATCTAAATACACGCAGCATAAAATCATGTTATTTATGCTATCGCAGTTTGCAATGCTTTACTCAATCTCAACTACTACAGGGTCATATCTCGTCAAAATAGAACCACAAGTTGTTCAGATGCCACGCGATGAAACAAAAGTTTAAACATCCCTACAAAAAAAAATATACGCACGTTTTACATCGTCTTTTTTTTTCGGAAGAGATCCTTGAACAAGTACAAGGACCTTCTCCTGACACGATCCATTCTTTTACTCAAGTAGAACACAAGCACGTTCCGTGTGCGATCGGCTATAACACTTGATGCTCTGGTGATGAACGGTTGTCTTCGTCATACGAACAGAAACGAGGTGATGATTATATCTTCTGGTTCTTTGAGCAACTCGTCACTCAATATAAATGCAGCAGCGAACTCCGAAAGAAGCCAACAACACTCACTCCACTCACCTCCTCACAAATGAGACAGCACCTCATGACAACAATGCAACATCTGCAAAGAATACTTTTAACCTCATTATAAAAAAGTTAGAAACCATTGTCATGCCACCGGTCACTATCGAGGAGATGCTCATGCCGATTGTAATCTACGCTTCAAGGCACCAGACAGCCTTCAAGTCATCGCCCATAATCTACGAGGATATGATAGACACTTCATTATAGCACATAGCCATCCACAAGTCAAGACACTTCTAGTGGGTCCCTGTCCTATCAAATACATCGACAACAATTTTGAAAAATATATGTTGTTTTTGATTGGTCCCTTTTGTTTCTTCGATTCATTGCAGATTATGGAGTTGTCGCTGGCGGAGCTCTCTTAAACATGTCCTAAGTTCGTGCATTTATAAAAAGAATTTATATCTCATACACTACCATTCAACGAAAAGGATTTTCTCCCTGAGTACATCGATGCGCTATCCAGATTCGATGAAACCTTATTACCCGCTCTTGCTGCCTTCTATTCTCACTTACATCTCTCAAATGTCACTGAGAAAAATTCCAGAGGGCGAACAAGATGTCACACTCTCGGCGATTTTCATGATATGTACCTGAAAACTTCTACTCATTGATGTCTTTAAAAATTTCAGACACATGTGTCTAGATCATTATTAACTCGATCCACTCTGGTATTTCTACTCACCAAGTCTCTCCTTTGATACCCTTCTCAAGACGAGTCAAGTATAGCTTGAAGTCTTATGTGATGTGTTGAAGTTTGAAAACTTATTGAAACTTAAGGTTTAAAAAAAATGTGCTTTCAAGTTTACATAATCAAAGCAGAAAGTTCAATGATTATTTCTTTTTTTCATATCTGAACACAAAAGGAGTTACGTTTAAGCTTCAGTAGCATCTGAACGGGTAATTTTTAATGGTACATAGCATACGTGCAATAAGACGCTGACCCGTATCAGTTCAAAAGGGTCGCAAGTCAAATAATTGATTTTTGAAAGGAAGCTAATTGCAGTATGTTTTAGGCTAGTGAAATCGATGACAGACACGTTTATTTGGAGGGAATTTTATGATCAGTTATTTCCTATTGGTCAGGAAAATTTAAGGGCGTACACTTTGTGAAACAATTTAGGGGCTACCTCTTGCAAAATTCTTTAGTCAGATTTTTTCTTGAGAGAAGACTAAGTCGACTCCGAAGAAAATAGTGAGTAGTGTTTCTTCGTGAACTACTAGAAAAGTGCCAGAGAACTGTCTTAAAAAAAGAAGACAGGCTATAGGCTAGAACACTGCTTGTTTGGAAAAAAAACGGCAGTAAGGTACGCAAGTTTAGTTTCTAAATTAATATTCTATTTCCTTTGTTTGGTTGTTTGCAAATGTGTTGATATGCTTATGATTCACGCATGTATTGTGTATTCATTTCGTAGGACTCTATTGATATTTTAGTTTTATACAATTTAATTCTTTGATTTTTCAATTATTAATTCATTGAGAATTAACGAATTGCATGTAATTATTCGATGTGTAGAATTTCATGTGGATTTCACTAATTCACCCTATTATACGAATGTGTCATATTTTTTAGGATATATGAATTGATTCTCTGTGTAGGACGATATTTGCTTGAGCGAGTTAATGACAAATGTATATTTATATATGAGTTCACAATATTTAAATGATCACGCAAGTTACTTTAGGACAGTTAGATTTAGTGGATATTGTGCCATAAATAATTGAGCATTAAACTTCATAGAATAGCCAAATGTAAATAAGTCTTGTTGTAATGTATGCTGGCATATACGACTACATTTGTCGGTAGAAAGCACGTGGGAATTTATGATGACTTGCCGCGGAGTGAACGAATTTCGAGCTAAGGTCATTTGTATCAATCTATCGGTACCTTGCTGAAAACACATAATCTGTGTTGAGTTATTGGTTAAGATCACGTTAGGTCAGAATTGTAGTGTGAACCAACTAAATCTGAGCATGATATATATATATATATATATATATATATATATATATATATATATATATATATATATATATATATATATATATATATATAATATGTGTGTGTTGATGACTAGTGCAATTTGTCTAGCGTGAGGAATTCTATATATTTAAGGGGACAGCTCTGTAATCAGAGCGAGAGAAAGGAGAAGACGGTATAAGGATGGAACCAGATGAGTCAAAGGGGAATTCTACATCTACGGGAGGTCAGAATAGTCGAGGGACAAAAGAGGAGGACCAAGCACGTGGCTTAGACTTGGGAAACAAGTCGAGAGAAGAGTCAAGCTTGGAAATTGCGCTCAAATTGCAACATTCGTAATATGATCAAAGTTGTACACTGTAACTAAATTATGTCACTGAAAATCAGTTGGACTGGGAAGTGAATTTGGCTATGCTTTAATTGAGTATATTTCATTTAGTAAATCGGTTGTATGGGAAGTGATTTTCTTTTGATTATATGATAATTGATTAAAATTTTAATATTTTTATTTATTTAAAGGAGGCTCGTTTTTTTTTCTTTTCTTTTAATACTTTGCTCAACTATCTGTAATGTTTCATCTATCCGTCCACATTGGGCAATAGCACCGCGGGAGATCATTCCCTAGCTAACGACGCCGAATAAATTGAGGAGGATTTTGATGTTTTAAATCCCCCTCCATTACATCTTCAAAGGAGGCATCTGTGTCATCAGCCAAAAACAAACCGTGGCCAGCAACAACTACATGAAAGACTACGATCTCACTACGATCTCACGTATATCATCTACCTCGATACCTATGACCTTTCGGAAGGCCATGTTAGAACCCATTCCCACAAGAGATTTTCACTGGATAACAGGAGAATAGTTCCTCCAAAAATTAAAGCAGGATATTAGGATGGTCATGGAAATGACTCATGTAGCTTTTTCATAGAAGTCGATCTGGAGTATCCACCACAACTCTACGACTCACATAACGATTATCCATTCTGCACGGAATCACTCCTCTTTACACCCTCTATGCTTTTTCCACAACTGGAACAAAAAAAAGCACAGTTCTGAATCGGAGATGCTAAGAAGAAAAACTCGTACCCAATCTCAATCACAAAACAAGATACATCATCGACTGCTCGAACAGGCTCTTCAACATGGACTCATTCTTAAACAAGTTCATCTAGTTTTCAAGTTTAAACAATCTCCATGGATGAAATAATACGTCGATTTCAATACTCATCAACGAGCAAAAACACACTATAGACTTCGGTAAAAAAAAAATTCATTAAACTCATGAACAACAGCGTCTTTGGAAAAAAACATGGAAAACATCATGCGCAAAAAGAAAATAGAAATTGTCAATTTTCAAAGACGAGATAGGCAGGTGGCCAACGATGCCTTCGTCAGCATGAAAATTTTTGACGAAGAACCTGTCGCAATCGAATCCAGAAAAACACATCTCATGCTAGATAAACCACATCTTCGTCGGTCCAACCGTTCTCGATCTGCCCAAAATGTTCTTTGCGACTTAATCAAACGATGCTGTGGAGATAACGCCACACGGCTCATGACTGATACAGATTCACTCATCAATGAAATTCACACTGATGACGTCTATGTAGATCTCTATCAACATCAAGATCTGTTTGATCTTAGTAATTATCCAAAAACAAGCCCATTCCATTTCAAAGATAATAAAAAGAAACTTGGAAAGTTCAAAGATTAACCTTGTGGAATACCCATCACAGAATTCATTGGACACAGGTCCAAAATGTATTGCATCACGCTCGATGATGATGCTATAAGGAAAAGGCCAAAGAAGTCAATAAACCGGTCATCGGTCGCATTACAGACGGACATTACAGGGACATCTACGTGACTACTCCATGAGAACTTTCCGATCACAACGACATCATACTCATCAACACAAAAGGACTATGCTCCTTCGACGATAAATGCTATTCCAACGATGGTATTCACACACTCAAACATAGACATTATCGCATGATGTGCGTCATTTCTATCAACAACAAATAAAAATAACACCTATCACGATCATACTGAATCAGAAATCCCATAGCACAGTAGTAGTAGTGAATGGATTATTCACTCACCTAGACTGAGCATTGGTACCATGTATGCCGTATATTCACTTACCGAGGTAAATTAATTATGAAGCTTTTAAAGAATAACCGTGTTTATTTAATGACCGTCGTATTATGTGATGGTTCATGGCGTCTGTCTGTCCGTCTTTCTCCAATTCGTGTCCGGGCTGTAATTCTTGAACAGGTTGACATTCAAGTTGTAATTGATACAAAAATGTTACTTATATCCAGACGATGTGTCAGGCGCAACTTTCAGCGCTGTGCGTTCTAGGTTATTGTCACACTGTGAATCAAAGGTCAAATCGTGTCCAGGCCATAATTATTTAACCGGTGGTACACATGTTTTTACTGATATCGTGACAAAGACAGGCATTTACTGTCCCGCTAGGCGGCGCTCTTGTTATATTATTAGTTCACTTGAGCAACGACTTAACTGAGGTGGTGAGTTACTCTGGCTGGTCTGTTAACCCGTGTGACCTTATCCATTCGTTATGCACACAATCTTAATTAAACCACAGGAGTCTGCAGTTTTATCAATAACGCACGACAAAATTTCTGACTACATGAAATCACCTTAACGGTATTATACAATAATAAAGGAATGCAAATCGACCACAACCCTCCGCTCGATTCAAATTTTAAACACTATGGACCGAAAAAACAGTCACGAGGCATTTAGACGAAAATGAGAGAAGACGTATAGAGAGACAATGGAATGCACTTGTGGGTGATAGTGATGACGATGAGGAATTTGAAGATAGTAATTGTACGCTCCACGTGATTTTGTTTGGACGAAAAGGCAGAGGCGATAGCAGCAGAGAGGGGTGATGCACACAGACCCATGACATGCCTATGTACATGGGGATTTTGTACACTGAGATAGGTATTTGTATTATTGAACACAGTTAAAAACTTAAAGGATTATTTGTGGCGAGTGTATGTGTGTGTAGGAAAAAATATAATCTTGTTATTATATTACGCTATGTATCTTAAGTTTATAGTGGAATTCAAAAGATTCAGTTAATCACAGACAGACGGATAAGTTTAGCAGACAAAAACACACCTGGACAGGGGAAATAATCGTTTAATTTACTCTGTGGAGTTACCTTGCTTTATATACATGAGCAGCAGAGAGGGGTGAACGACAACAATCGGGTCGTTTTGCAAGCAAACAAAACCGCATAAAAATCGTGAAAAATATAGTCATTAATAGAGTAACAAAACTGAGCTAACCTCATGGATTTATTATGCGGTTTTTAACCGTACGGAAATATAATAGTTAGAGACTTTGGTTTAGCGTTATTGACTTATTTTTTTCCCCAGCCAGTTGTAGGAACCTTTATTTTCGTTAAGGATACGGGCAAAAGTTTGTAGGGTCCACCCTCTCTGCTGCTGCATACTTTGAGGAGAATTACTTAAATGAGATTATATAATTGGAGAAGAAATACTTAAATGATCATTGTATAGCTGTAGTTTAAAATACTTAACTGACATTGCACACTTTTAGTATACTTACTTCGAAGAAACTTTGGCCATTTGTGGGGAATCAAAGTTAAAACAATTATGACAGAGAGTCCAGTTCTTTCTAATTATTGTTATACAACATCTGAATTTTAGAAATTTGAGCCTCAGCTACCAGTCTGTATAAAAATTTAAAAACACGTATCATATTTGTTTTTTGTTTGTTTTGTTTTTTTTTTGTTTGTTTGTTTGTTTTTTGCATGGACCTTGCCCATACAATGCATAAATCTCGGCAATAGATCAAGTTTCACTTTGTTCACACTCTAATTTGTGGACACCATCAGCTCAGTTCCCACGATGTTTTAGATCGAAGATACAGCTACCAATGTTTCAATTTCCCTTCAACCAGTTTAGCAACAAGAACAAAATTTTAGTGTTACTCTGCTGCCCCTATATTCCACATTATTCTGTTACATATCATGATAAACGGAATGAGTGTACTTCCTGACTGACCATTCAGGTTTCGAATAGTGCACTTTTCCAAAAAAGTAAACATTTGACCCTCTACTATAGAGCTTATTAACTATGTATGTGCCTATTTATTTGATGATTATCAAAGGCTCAAGACTGGTGACGCCTTCGATTGTAAATATGTTAGACAGTCTGGTATTGTAAATATTTTAGACAGCATACGACTGTAAATATGTTAGACAGCCTATGATTATAAGTATTTTAGACAGCATGGGTTTGTAAATATGTTTGACAGCATATGATTGTAAATATGTTAGACAGCCTGGTATTGTAAATATGTTAGACAGCCAACGATTGTAAATATGTTGGACAAAATATGATTGTAAATATGTTAGACAGCTTATGATTATAAGCATTTTAAACAGCCAGGTAATGTAAATATGTTAGACAGCCTATGATTGTAAATATGTTAGACAGCCTGGAGTTGAAATATGTTAGACAGCCTATGATTGTAAATTTGTTAGACATCCTACTATAGTAAATATGTTAGACAGTCTATTATTGTAAATATGCTAGACAGCCTATGATTGTAAATGTTAGACAGCCTACGATTGTAAATATGCTAGACAGCATAAGATTGTAAATATGTTACACAGCCTGGTATTATAAATAAATAAAAATTACATGTTCTGGGGTTGAATATTTAATGCTTGGAAACGATAACAAACACAAATGCAGAAAAAAAAAAACATGAGCAGACACATCACAATATTATGTACCATAATTACCTAGGACTTCGCCCTTGCTGGTGTGATTGCACCGTATTTTTTCGGTCTTAATATTGTCGTATCGATTTGGGTTGAGGATGTTTTCTTCGGTCACCCGTGTGCATCGTGTAATATATCTGTAGTTGTAGTTAACATACTCTTTGACCTGCTCTGTATCTAAATATGCACCGGAGAAAGAAATAAGCATTTTATCAAAATATATGACTGCTTAAGTGTTTTACACAAAACAGCATAATGCTTTACTCCGAGTTGGCGGAAAGAATTAGTCTTAGAAGGCTGGTCATATGCCATTTGCAAAGCATTTATTGAGCGACTCGAAACTAAGCACAACATGCGGGTTTTGTATTTATTATATCCCCTTTCCATGTATTTTAAATAGTATATCTATGCAACGTAAATGAAGTCCAAACAGCACATTAGGATTTATAAAGTTCTAATTTAAAAATGTTGACGCACGAATGTTAGTAAAAAAAACATAGTCTTAGATCACCTTATCTATATCCGATGGAACCATACAAAATGAAATACATAAACAACTCCGAATAATTTCTATTGTGGTTTTATTGCAATAAAAAGTGGTCACGAAATTATTAATCTTTCCTCTATAATTATAAAACGCAGAACCTTTAAAAAAAACCACACACACACACACACACACACACACACACACACACACATATATATATATATATATATATATATATATATATATATATATATATATATATATATATATATATATATTGCAGAGATAGTACATTAGTTACTTAAATCTTTGAGTGCATTAAGATGCGAAGGTTTACACTACATCGAATCAATCAGCCTGGCTAAAGTTTGTTTTTAAATATTAGTTATCAGCTTTGCATGGGGCAAACTATGATGTTTGAAAAAAGCTGTTTGAAAATTATTTATCTTTCGTGAACAAAGATTTTGTTCGTTTTTAAAACAGATGGATTGGATTTGAATTGACCTGCGATTGTTTAGGTATAGAGACCCATCGCTACAATACTCGTCTAAAAACCACGTTTCTGACTTGGAAAATCACCAACTTAACAGTGAATATTGCTTCTCACTATAGTTTGTTTCAGCTGCAATCATGAATAGAGACCTATACTGAAATTAAAAATCCATTCTTGGATTACACAATAAACAGTGGCTGAATATGTTTATTATATTAGATTGGGAATGATTTCGTATTATCCATTCTTTAGTCCAAATAAAGTTAATTTGCCCTGGAAAGGCATGGAATTCATTAATATAAAACCGCTAAGCGAAGAAACATGGATGTAAATTAGTGTGATTACGCTAACTCTTTTTCATTCGAGACTGTATTTAAAAGAAATCATTGTTAGATCTATTGCTTGGATACTTTATGTGTAGCAGATAATTAGATACTAGTCTCAAATCCATGAAAAATCATATTGGGAGAAGAAAATAACTTTCCTCTTTGGACCGGACTAGAACCCTCAAAAATGAAATTGACTATATCATTTTTAATCTGTTCAAAATTATAACATTTAAAATTATCGAAATTTATCAATATGCTGTAAGAAAATAAAGTGTATTTACCGTATATTGGCAGATTTGTTTGAGGTCCTAAATACTAGAAAATGTCATCATTTATTCCACTTCAATGTGAGATTTTGCCTGACGCTCTTTAATTAGATGTGTCACATTTCTTCTTATTACCTAGTTTATTATTATTATTATTATTATTATTATTATTATTATTATTATTATTATTATTATTATTATTATTATTATTATTATTATTATTATTATTTGCATGATGGATGGCAATATATAAAGCAGAGGTATTACATACGAATTAAGTACGGAAGATGGTAAATATATTTCGTGTAAGCTATGTAAATACGTATTTTGCTGCTGAAGAAATTGTAATTCTATTTATAATCTTATTATTTTGAGTATCAAATGGATTTTTTTTGTCAAAAGTGAATTGCTGATATGACGAGTATATGAGGATACAATTTATTTGAACTGGACTCTGCCAATGCACTGTCGAAGGTAAATTGCTGATGTGACAAGTATATGAAGATAATTTTATTCGAACTGGACTCTGCCAATAAACTGTCAAAAGTAAATTGCTGATTTGACGAGTATAGGACGATAAAATCTATTCGAAATGGATTCTCCAAATACACTGTCAAAGGTAAATTGCTGATGTGACAAGTATATGAAGATACAATTTATTCAAACTGGACTCTGCAAATACACTGTCAAAGGTAAATTGCTGATGTGACATGTATATGAAGATACAATCTATTCGAACTGGACTCTGTAAATACACTACCTTCGCGGGGAATAGTTGTCATTATAATCAATAATCTGTTTCGAAAATTAGGAAAACTTATATGCACTGTTTGTCGTTTTGTACTGCAAGAACTAGCAATGCATTGCTCCTGTTCATTTGGATCAAACATAAATTATATTTAAACATAAACGACGGTTTATCAGCAACAGCTAATAGGCGTGCATGTAGTTCTTTCAATGATTTTAAATCTGAACATGTATCGATTGTGATAAGACGTTGTTCTCTCTCGTGTTGGCAGCAAAGATCGTCTAAAGTTGTAAATGACTTTTGACAAAGGTATTCTCTCCTCTTCTCAATCAGAGACAATACACAAAACCGCATTCCTATTTTGTTCTAAATCGGCAGAAAGAATTATTTTAAGGTAGGGAAACGTCGAAGTCATTCATAACCATATCAAACGAGTTCTTTCCCCTGACTTTGAAACTAAACACGGTTGTGGTTTTATATTTATTACATATTTCCGGTTATGCTTTCTAAATATTTTAGCTTTAATATTTGAATGCAATTCAAAACAAATTTAAATTTCTAAAAGTTCGATTCATTGCGTGTAAAAATATTAAAGACAGTAACTTTAATGAAGAAACCTAAGAAGTTCTATTCCGGATGTGTTATACAGAAATATGGATTGAACAGCTGTATCGAACACTAGATCTGGCATGTAAGAAAAAAATGGGTATGTAATAATGTTACATATTAAATATAGAGTAAGGATTTATTACCATAGATCTCCACGTCTGCCGTCAGGTGAAGCATCGGTTCGTCGGAGGCTTAACACAAATATGAAAAATAAATCCAGAAATAAGTTAAAGTATGAAAAAATTATGAAAAAAATATCCACAGTCGTATGAAACAAAATGAGTGATAAATGTATTACATTTAAACAGTATTAGCATACGGAGTCAGTCGACTTAAAATTGGAATGTTTTTGGTAATATTTAAAGTAAAAAAGAAAGAGAAAGAAAGGAGTAATAAGATATCGCCCAGCGTTTATAAGGTATCACTTGATGTTTTTTAATTGTGATTATTATTGTTATCATCATTTTTGTCTTTATAAGTAGTATAGAGAAATGGCCATTCTGAACCCATGTTATCACTATTTGATAAAAAGAGTGGTTGAGTGTCCCTATGGATCTATATTACTGGGTGTGGAGGTTCTGAACCACCTCTGGCTCTTCTTTTTATTGCCATTTTGTATTTTCTTGACTTTTTCTTGGCTTATTTTGGTATGTCTTCGTGTTCATGAGCGTGAGTGTGAATGCCATTGGTGGAGTATCGTTTATCATCAAAATGGCATGATCCTTTTCTGCTAATGAGTGTTGTAGAGTTGTAGATAGATGGTGGCGTAAATGAACGGAAAGTTCTCAAGGAAAAGTATTGCTGATATACATGCTGTGATTGTATGTAATGCTCATGGGTGGCTACATTGGCGGTGACGTTTGTTTTACTCCTTTGGCTTCTTTCATGGGTGTGGCTTTAACTCCGTAATGTCGTTTGATAAAGTCGTAATGAAACTCAAGCATGAGCACGTCAAGAGTTTAGTTTTTCCAGTTTTGATGACGCCGAGTTCTTCATCTAAGATTTTCATGCTAACAAAGGCATCGTTGTTCACAAGCTTATCTCGTTGATGCTGGTTATTACCGATTTCGATTTTCTTTCGATGTCTGATGTTTCTCATCATCTTTTCGAAGATCCTATTGTTCATGAGTTTGAAAAAGTCTTTTTCGAAGTCCGTGGTGGTTTTGGCTTGCTGTGCTGTGTTGAGATCGATTTAGAGTTTCATCCACGGAGATCGACGAAACTTGAGTACTCTGTGAACTTTTTCAAGAACGAGTCCGTGCTGAAGAGCTTGTTTTAGTAGTCGATAATGCATTTTGTAGTGTGCTTTGTGGATGAGATTGGGTATGAGCTTTTACACAATAGTATCTCGAGTCCAAACACCTTTTGTTTCAGCTGCTCAGGAGAAAGTATCGAAATGTCGTCGAGAATTTGTTCATCACAGAAAGGATAATCGTTATGAGCGTCGTGGAGATGTGGTGAATAGCTGAGATCGACTTCGGTGAGACCCAATCGTCGAGATATCCTGCCTGTCTTTCTTGAGGAATTGTTCTTCGCTGATCCAGAGAAAATCTGCATCAGGAAGGGGTTGTGATATGGCCCAACCATAGAGATTGTAGAGGATGTACACGGGAGGCTTGGTGAGGTCGCTATTGTTTCATGTATTTGTAGTCGGCGATAGCATGTTTTTGCCGATGACGAAAAACCACGTACCATTTGTTCGGTGAACATGAACATGGATGGATCAATGAAGAGTTTTAAGGTCACATCGGTTTAAGCATGGCGTCCCAGGAGAGTCCTGTTGGGGAGAAATACCACAGAGTGGTGGGTGTCGAGGTGGGTTAACTGCGGACAGTTTTTGGCTAGTTCTTCAAGTGATGTCGACATAAACTGGAACGAATCAATGAATCGGAAACGTCCAATGGTCACTAACACATGCTTTTCAAAGTTGTTGGGGATGCATAGATCTGAGTACCTATTTCGGCAAGCATCGATTTGATGTGAGGATGAGTAAGCGCTGCCACGGTGAAATGTCCATCATATCCTCGTAGATTATATATGAAGTCTGGATCTTTGTAGCGCAGGTTACAATCGGCATGAGCAGCTTCTCGAGAGTAACCAATGATATGGTTGTGGTCTCAGACTTTGTTATCATGCAGCTTAAAGTACTCTTCGAAGATGTGATATCGTGGAGCTGACATGTGTTGTCTCAGCTTTGCTTTGGTGAGTGGAGTGATCGATGCTGAAATTTTTTGTCCTGGATGTGTTCCGATTCCTGTTTGAGTTGCTCAAAGAACCAGGAGATGCAATCTTCTCCGCGATACTGACGATACGGCAAAGACAAACATTCATCGACGGAACAGCAGGTTATATCCAATCGATCACGGATCATGTTTATGTTTCACCAGAGTGAAAGAATGATTTGAATCTGGCGAGGGTCTTTGTACTTTTTCAAGGATGGCTTCCGAATCAAAGAAAAAACCTGTAGTTCTTGACAGTATTATGACGAGAGGTGATCCCCTAGTCGTTGGGATTGAGGAAAGCATAGTACGAAGCGATAGCAGAAATAACGTTGATCTATAGCTGAATGTACTGAGATCGGCATAAGTCTTTGATGTACAGGAAGTGGTTGTGGTAATACAGTAAATGGATGCTGCTTTGTAAGGCTGTAGATGCGATCAACATGGGAAAAAGGAAAAACTGCTTTTCGATACTTTCTCGTCATCAAGTCCAAAGACATTGAGGTAGAGTCCATCGTTGAGCGCTTCCAGTTTAGGAACGTCTTTAACCGATGCTGAAAAGATGATGTCGGTGCTTTTAACGGTATCAAAATAGAGCTTGTAGTTTGAGATGCGATCAAAGTGATATTGTGATGTATATAATGCGGTGAGGATAGCCTATACGAGGCAGTATTCATCATTGTTTTGACATTGATGCACACTTTGGTGACTAGGATTTGATATGGCACGCATTCTCGATGGCATCTACGATATCTTATCGATTTTCTGTTAAAGTTGAAGATTGGTTTCATTCTATATCAACTAAATCTGAAGCAAAAGTGAAAGTTGTGTTTCGTTTTTCTTAAAGAATTTAATATGCACGTTCACGTCATCATCGTCGATCTCAGATATCTTTTTTCCCACGAGCCGTAGTAGATACACGTTTAAGCCGTTTTTTATTTTTGCCTGATGATATAACATCATGAGATCAGAGAGTGTATTAGAAGCATTTTCCTGTTCCAGATATTGATTCTACGGCGTCCGTGGAAACTATTTTTAGATGATACCTGTAGAGATAATAATACACCAGGGCGATTGTTTTAAGTTAAGATTGTCTCTTTTAAAGTCTTTTATCCCTGGAAACATAAAATCTCTGTCTCTGTAAACCCACGAACCACAATATTTGGTTCGATATTTCTTTATCCAAAAGTTCTTGATATGACTTTTGAACAATGACAAAGTGTCCTCGTGGAATAACACTTCCTTTCTTAAAAAAAAACTTCTCAGCTGTTGTTCAATTTCATCTGGGTGAAAATTTTATAAATTCGTATAGGATGACGCAGCCACATCTGATTGATCTTTCTATGAAGGCTAAACATCATTACACCAAAAAGCGCTTAAGAAGCCTTGTTGTTATCAAACACTGCAGTCTCATCGCTACTGACTTCATCACCTCCATCAGAGAGTTGGTCCAGCGTCATCAAAGCTATAATCGTGTCCACATCTTCGTATTCTAAACCAACCTGCTGAAACTTACGTTTGTTCATAGACCCACGCAAAATTTGATTGCCGCGAAAGTGTTTTCGGGAGACCACTTTGTTCATGCGGTCTGATCTCTTTTGTGGGCCTCGTCGTCTTCCTTTCTATCAAACCGTCAGATCGTCATCGCTTTACGTAGACCTTTCTCAAGATGGCGTCCAAAACGTCAGGATGAAATTTATGAATCGTGCACGATGCCTTAGAAGGTTTTGACTAACCGAGTTTAACTCTCTATTGGTGCAAAATTTAAAGACGGTCCAGTATTGATCGATAGCCTCTCTGAGTTGTTGTCGTCGCATGTGCCCCACAGAAGCCGAGAACGTTTCATGTCGTGATGTTTTCATCGCGTGTGACCTCTTCCAAAGAGGATTTTTCCTCGTTTATCACCTCTTTCAACTCCACACGCACTCCCATGGCCTGCTTAAGCACGTCCTGGTCGATATCAGCAAATATCAGCAACTGGTACAATTCCGTAGCGATGCGCATGATTTCTGCTATGATCTATACAATATCGCAGATGATCTAGATAAGATCATTCAGAGTAAATATCTGAAAATACATGAAGCCTAGATTGGGGGGTTCTGCTGTGAGTACAGTGAATTTAAACGTAGAATACTTCATGTACGTACTTGTAAAAACAATGAAACATTCAAGCATTGTAAATCCTATCATGGCTGTACCGGTATATAAGGCATCAGAAGTATTATCGGATTTGATGCCATCTAGTCACCACATAAGATCTTTCTCGTGGTCACTATTTCGTCCTCGAACCCTAAATTTCCATATCTTCACTGCTTCGTTAAGCTGTATCTTCATCCAAAATTAGAACAGACTCCGCTAGGCGCCCACTCCTTTCCAATTTTAGGAGGTGCCAACAGATCTGTCGAAAATACGAAATAGGCCTTGAACGACGAGTTTTCGGAAGAAGCTGAAACGACGATGCTGCAGAGATTATCCGTGTTTAACTGGAACATTTCCAACATTGTTTCTGACACAGCATGTATCCAAGGTACATTTTTGTGGCTACTTCGTTGTTGGCTGCTGGTGGATAATCCGTCACAACACTGTTTAGCTCCCACTGCCGCGATGAGAGTTTCCGTGAGTGTTCCACCCGTCGTGGATAATTTAGTATTTCCAAAAGAGTTGAGCTGAGAATACGAAATCGAATGAGTGTTATCCGTAATCAGTCACATGGCAGAAACTCCATACAACTTTTGATTTTGCAGAGACTTCATTCTGTACGGACTAATTTGACTATCAATGATCTTCACCAAAGAGGAGTAGAGAAGCGAAATCCTTCTACGGTTTGAACCATTATGGGAAATTAATTTCCACTCGCCTCTCTATCGATCCCGAGTGAATAATCTGAAGTTCCGAAGTGATAGACCACGGTCTCTCTTGTGTTTCTTGTCCAATTCATTCTCGGAAGATCTACTTTCAGTTCCGATCAGAATACCAAAAGACCTATACGACATGGTGAACTATATAGAATATGAACATCATTAACTTCGACACGAAAGAATAAACAAAAGTGTATCCGCATCATTTTTTTAATGCCGGATTACCATTACATAATCGTGGATTCCATGGGTCGTTCAAAAACCAATCTCCTCATGAACATGCTCCTGAATGACATGCTGCAGTACGGTCGGGTGATCCTATATACGCTCAAGCCGCATCAGGACAAATATCACACGGTACACCAGCATGGAACTACCATGGCAAGATACTATGATGTTTTCAACGATGTTTTCATCTAGATGAGATCCAGTCAGTAGACGAACCGAATTCGGATATACAAAAGATAATCGTGTTTTATGACATGAAAATCGGTTGACAGAACATGAATAAGATCCGAGTGTTTTTCGTTCACGCAAAACAAACGCTGCAACAGCCTCGGTCTTACTCAGTCTTACTATCATGTACCTAAATACATCCGACGGAATAAGGGATTCTTTGGGCTTATTTTGAGGACTTGATAACCGAGATATCAACACAATCGCGAGAAACCACTGCCGTGGCATCACTGCTCAACAATTCAATGACTGTTATGCTGCAGCAACGACCAGTTCTGTATATGATTTTATGACCTTTCATCACGATGCGAAAACTGTTATAGCATGCTATGCAAAAGACTTTGACAACTTTTACCTGCCTGATTAATATAGACATGTCATTTGAAAAAGTCACCACGCGTCGTCAACGCAAGGACGTCATCAAGAAATTTATCGACCAATGGGCGGCTTTTCGTCAACGCGTGCTCGAAGACAAATAGATCAACAATCCTTTCAACGAGATGTGGATTGAGAATTGTTCAAGTCCATTCTGACCAAACTCGACGAAACCAAAACGACGTACGATGTCAAGAAAGAACAATTATTAGATACTCCCAGATCGACTCAGCAACAATAGCAAAACTTGTTGAAGAAGTTAGTCAAACAAGCAGCTGAAGCCGCTATTCCCATGATGAACGCAGAGGCCGATGAGGAACTCGTAGAAAAGACCAAAAAGGAAAAGTCCAAACTGCGTTAACTCAAGCAAAAAGAACAAAGCACGGGAGAATATTTATCGGAAATGAGACAGAGAACAAGATAAGGTTATCTTCGAAAGAGAAAAGTAAAATGCGCCTGTATGAGACTGAAAAGGACAACCAAACTTGATATATTCTCTGAGAAAAACTGAAACTAAATATACACCCACAAAACCTTATTCCCAATGGCTTGAACAATTTGTCAAACGTTATCTTCCCATCCTCAATAACGTTACCAGACCCACCAGCTCAAGGACCAAAGATTACTTTGTTATCAAAAAGGCACTTGAGATCATGGCCAACTTCATTCAAAGTTATCATACCTCAGCGGACGAAGCTGTAAAATAGCACATGTTAAATTTCGTCAACGACATCCGAGACTACAATAAATCTCTGGCGGAGGAGGAAAATATCAGAAAAGCATACCACGGTGTAACACGAGATTCGGCCTTTTGAGCCCCTCCATTTCCTTCAGATTAGAAGCTTCTCGATACTGAGAAAAGGCGCCTACAGATCCAGTGCCTCTGTAAGGACCCACAGCATCTAAAAGGGGATTCTCAACTAAGAGTCTCATGGAATCAGCACAGAAGAATCTTGAAGGAAAGGCCCAGCAAAGACAACGTGCTCAGCTGAAAGAACAACTAATTCAATACGGAGCGTCAAAAATGGTTTTACGAGGAAAAAAGGAAATATCACCATGATATGGTGAAGAATACTACTATGCCTCATTCGGAAGAGATGAAATGGATGTGGGTAGCAGAAGCAGACGCACTGACCTTTCCAGACTTGATCAAGATATTCAAACTACATGAGGAGGAAGCAAATAGACCACCTCACAAAGAAGGAAAAGGACTCCATCGTAGATGCAGCAGTCGCTATTTGTACACTTCCGCCGAAATGGTTTCCCGTCTCAAGCTACTGGTCGCCTCTAAACAAGCAGAAAATTTGGGCGTGGACATCGATAACAAGATGGTAGAAATCCTTAGTCACCTTTTGGATCAAAAGCTGGTAACCTCAAATAAATATCGCAAATTTGTACGAATGTTTGGTATAGAAAACAACGTTTCAGAATGGCTCCTAGGAATACAAAGCTGTTGTTTGATTCGAAATCGGTCATGTCGACAGTGAGGTATAATCCTCCGCTGAAATTTGATCAGCAGTCGTCGTTCGAAATTGCCCTTATCTCCTCCGAAATCTGGAACAGCTTCTTTAACGTCACTGTCAACAACATTCGCATTTCGTATGCTGTCGGGATTCAACAATAAACGATCACAATCTCTCCCGGATGATACGTCATCACCTACATCTCCACGGAAATCTCCTGTCCGATCGCCACCAAAGGAGACGTCTCGCCCAACATTAAAATCGAATTTAATTACTCTACGCTGTGTACAAGCATCACCCTCTCGAAAAATTACATCGTACGATTTGACATCGTTAGCTCTATCGGATCTCTCTTGGGGTTTAGCGTGGAAAGCTTTCTGACTCAAAATGAAATGATAGAAGAAAATCTGTCCGTCAATATCACCGATGTCAACGTCCTCCTCATCAGCTGCTCAGTCGCTCAAGGATCCTTATCTTCCGTAGACTCAGTCTCTAGCGTGATTTATTCCATCTCGATTAACGTCCTTCCAGGCTCACTCATGCAATTTCGTCCGAAGAGTTTCAATTACTATACTTCCTGAACACGCACGAGATCTAGGAAATCACTATGTGACTGACAGATCAGTCTGGAAATGCCGTCAGTAACATTAACGAAAAGAATGCCTATTATCAGACGCAAAGCCGACTAAACAAATGTTCGCAGATAAAATAAAGTCACGACGCAAAATCATGAGTGTTTTTTTTTTTCTTTCGAGCATGCAGAACTTCCAGGCATCTCCGGAAAAGTCGCCCCCTTTCCTCTCAAGGCAGCACAAGATAGATCCACGGGAGCAGCCTGTGCTGTGAAAACGGTGGTAGGACAAAAAACAATAGCCAGCAAAATCATGCCACCGAAAACTGTGCTTCCTGTATCAGAGATGCTAGTCTTCAGCGAGGCTAAACAGACTCTTCAAAAAAGGCGAGAATCCTCAGCGAGCAATTCAAAAGAAGTTTACAGGACCTGGATAGAAAGATCAGCTCAATGTCAGCCCCCTCCGTGTGCGCCATCACGTCCTTGGTGCGGATGAAAAAGATTATGGTATTTTTTTTATAAAAGTCATATAGCATAGCATCGTGTATTCGAGATTCACTCCCGATTATCTTCATCTCAGCGATGATACTTCCGTGGATAATTCCACCACTGAGTACGAGTAAGTGGAGTATCAGGACACCAACATCATTAATCTCAAGGTGAGCACCCATTGAAAAATAGAAATGCGTGACGAAGATGTGTACCTGCTTCTCATAAGGCCTTTTTGAAAGTCCGCTGTAAAATAGAAACTAACACCAACCCACATATGGACTATACAACCAATGCGTAAATCAAGCTCCAAAATAGTGGATGGTCGTTATTTAAGTCAGCTCAATATCAACTGAACAATAAGACCGTGGACGAAATCAATGGCTACTTACCCAAGCCAGCACCATGATGAACCTGATCATGTACAGCAATAACTACAAGTGATCTATCGTCACAAACATGTGGTAGTTCAGAGATACAGTGCTGGGAGGTGCGCTAAACACCGAATTTGATGCTAACGCATATCTGCTTTTATCGGCAGGCGCGTCAGATAGTGTTTCAGTCAATGGCGTCAATTTCAGAGCCAAATTTGGTTGTTGTTGTTGTTGTTGGGCTTAACGTCATTTTTCAGCACACGATAGGCTATTCATGGCGGCCAGTATTAATGGTGGAGGAAGAAACCGGAAAGTCACCGGAAAGAGCCACCGACCCACGAGAAGTTACTGGCAAGCTTTCTCACATATCCACATTCGCCGAGCCAAATTTGGCTTTCGCGTGTAATGCAATATACAATGTGGATTTCACCGCTGAACGTGCTCTCACCAATACTAGCCACGAGATCTACATTGTTTCTTGCTTTCAGCAACATCTTTTACTATATGTCGAGATATTCATACCGTCTTCAGAGGAGTTAGACATACGTTGGTGCTGAAAAGGGACTTAACCGCTCAATACATGTACAGATTCGCAGCTCCTGGTGACGGACAACTCGCCATGTGTTGTTATCTCTGTGGATACCCAAAATCACTCCTTCTACGACACACGTGATTGAACTGGAAACAACGTTATCCTGATTCATCAGAAAACTGTATTTTAAACGAAACAGCATTCATCACCACTCAGGTCACTACCTAGTGGAAAGTCACCACCAATCCAGACAACGAGTATCCCAGACACGTCTTCGTCGCCTTTCAACTGGTCGTACAGCATGCAGATCAAATTAAAAACAAACACATCTTTCAGCATCTCAGTCTGTCTCGCATTCACATCCGCATTAATTCCATACAATATCCCCAGCGAGAACTCGAATGCAACTTTGCTGTCATTACCTGAAATTACGCGTTTACATGATGCTGATGAAAACCATGCAGAAGTATCAAGACGTTGACACGGGCACGCAGATCTCACTGGAGGATTCGCTAACTTGTATCCCTTTTTCCACTTTGATGTCTCCAAACATTCCGAACGTCTCAAATACATCGAAATCCGATGGATTGTTTTTCCAGGAGTCGATTACCTACTACGCGTTTGTTACCTCTTACCGATTCATGATGCTGGACGTACTGAATGAAAAAATAAATATCCTTGTATAGAAATACTATTTTCCACATCTTGCCTGAGAGCAATAAACATCATAGACGTGACGGTCAGGGCATTGTAGTTGGCATCATACCATTCGTCAAGACCATGGTTCCCAAGTTATTCGCTTCCGTCCTTACACCCTTAGGACTAGCACCAGACACGATAGCCATCGGTGGAGCTACTCAAAGAGCAGTCATGGGTAACGGCATGTGGGGAAACAGACGAGCTAACCAAACACGAAAACAATAATAGCATATCATATAATATCATGTCTTCGTACATTTCATTCGAAATAACGCTATCCCAACAGCAGAAAAAGTATAGCTTTGACAGCTACCCATAAAAATACTGCCTCCATATATTTAAAGTGTCAGCACTGGTAGGACCTTATCGGATCATGCTGATCCATTGTCAAACCACTTCCGTAACTAAATATAGGCAGATTGAAAAGGCGTCATTCTGAACTTATCTATCTCAGCTGTCCAAACAAGAACGATTTTTCGGTCTTTTGTTAGCAGATATCGCTGAATCCTTACTGCCAGGATTGCTTGGCCTCGGAAAAAGGACTTCAGCTGTCAGGAACTACGCGTGGTAAGTTCATGAGAAAAAAAAGATTTTAAGCAACTTCGATCTCGAACATCTCTTAGGATCTAGAGTTCCCCTTTTTGAGGAGTGTTTTCTAAAGATCAACTTCCCAAACAGATGAGGCCTGACGAGAGCTGCGTCGTTAGCCTGCAAAACTATTACGATGGACATGGCACTAACTGGGTCGCCGTCGTCATTGATCTTTATTCGAACGATGTAAAGTATTTCGGTAAGTTTGGTTTAACTCCTCCCGATGAAGTCGTGCAATATCCCCATACACCATAACTAGTTACAACTTTAAAACGTCGACGATAGCAGACGTGGATAGTACTGCACTGACTACATCCTAAAATGACAGGAGGGAGAATCTCCCGTTGAAACTGTTTTGCAACTTTCAAAAAGTATCCACTCCACATATAACCACAATCATGAACTCGTGGTGTCTGAAGTGTAAGACCAAAACGGAAAGCGTCGACCCCTTCGAGGTGGTCACATAAAATCATTGCCGCATGATCTAGTCGAGGTGTGCTGTCTGTGATTCCAAAAATCACATGTCATCAAACAACATGAGCTGGAAATCTAGAGGGGATCTGTATACCAAATGCATCATCGTATTCACTGACAACCAGATACAAGCTGAGAAGACCTTCGCGTAGGAAGAAATTTGTGGAAGATTTTAAAGGATGTGGACATCAACACATTCTCGGAGAAGCCATAGATGTCCATGCCCACATCAGAAAACTTCCCGGATGGATGGACGTTGCCAGAACATATTCATAAACATACACACACACACACACACACACACACACACATACATACATATATATATATATATATATATATATATATATATATATATATATATATATATATATATATATATATATATATATATATATAGATATATATATATATATATATATATATATATATATATATATATATATACAGGGCCATGGAATCCCTTAGAATAGCAACTGGATGAACACGATCAGCCACTGCCAGGTTAAGAGCTCTACAACAGTGTTGATACCATCCCCATGCATCACAATATTTTTTTCCGAGATCATCCCGACGATAAGGCGGGATCCGATCGAGTCATTACTATGGGACTTAAAAGAACTCAAGCCTAAAAATTTCAGTGAACGTGTAGACCGAGATCTTGTTCTTGGCAGCATATGCTTGTTATGGGTGTTACACCAGTCATGACAGCTGTGGCAGAAGATCTGTATAAACATGCGTGCAATCGTTTCCGACGACGTAGAGTCATCGCCGTAGACGTTGACGAGGTATGGCCAGCAGATCTTTTCGACGTGTGAGCTTATAGTGCGTACAATGATTATTTTCATTATCGGTAGCCATCGTCATCAACGTTTTTAGCAAATATACTTGGGTCATTCCTTTCAAAAACAAAATAGACTCTTCCATCGTGGAGATGCTGAATAAAGTCGTAGGTACAAGAAAATCTCATAAACTCTGGGCGGATCATGGAAGTGAATTTTATAACAAAACAATCTCAGTGTAGCTTTAAATGATAACATCACTCTGCACAGCACCCATAATCCTCTCAAGATCTCTGCCATCGAATGTTTCAACAGAACTCACAAAAATCGCATTTGGAAGAAATTCAACAGCGATATACTCACCGATACTTAGATTTCTTCCCAGACATCGTTGACCACTACAATCATACCTGCTATCAAAGCATTCGAATGACTCGCTGAATCCTCCTCTAAAACCACAAAACAACAGGTGGCAGAGGCCTTAACTTTTAGAATCAAATTTGAAGTAGGGTATCACGGAAGAATCAGCTGACAAAAATCCACCTTTGAAAAAGGATACACTTCAAACTGGACTGAAGAATTCTTCGTCGTCGGTACCGTTCAGAAAAACATTCCCACTGCCTACACCCTCCAATATTCCTCTGCAGAACCAATCCAATGGTCTTTTTTCAAACAAGAATTACAATAAAAGCGACCCAGGACGACTTCAGAGTTGAAAAAGTCTTCTCCATTAAAGGTAAAAATCACTCGTCAGGTGGTTTGACTTTCATGAACGCTTCAACTCGGGGATTCTCTAAGACAGAACCTCTGAAATACTCTTATCGTACTCCTCCATGGAGCTTTTTTTCTTGAAACTTCTTACATTTCGAGGCATGCTCGTGAAGAACCGTCTTCTCAAAAATACCCTTAAGCACATGCTCGAAGTTTATGAATTTCGTACAATCCACCAACTGAACTCTTTTCATCGTAATAAAACTCATTTTACTGAGACTCCCACAAACGAAAATGCATCAACTTATTTTTTATGTAATACTGCTGATTGTAGCGCTGCACTGGACGCTGTGACTACGCTTCACCCACTCCTCCTCTTCCTCTTCACTCTCTTCACAATAAGTCATCTCAGGCACATAACTCAGATCCTTATTCGTGTACGCTATCAACTCCTTCCCTTGCTTCAACCATTCCTTTTCATAGAACTCAAACCCTGTATCTTTAATCTCATCATGTAATCCCAATTTATCAACCCTCCAAGGATAACACGGAAAGGACATTCTATTATAAAACCACATCTCTAATACAGTGAGCCAAGGGGGGAAAAAAGCAAATAAATAAAAGAGCCAGGGTCAGTCCAGAACCCCCACATCCCAGGAGTATGGATCCATGGGGACTTTCGACCACTATTTTATCGCGCAGTGATAAAAGTGGTCCAGAACCCCATTTTCCTAAACTTCTAATATATACCTCTATGTTTCAAATTGTTAGCAGGATTCACTATGTTTTATGACAGTTTTGTTGATCAGCCTAAGAAATATAAGCTCAAGCTTGTACTAGTTGATAGTGGGATAGACATATTTTTCATACATTTGAAATGTGTTGTTACGTGGATTGTTCCTATCGAGTCCGGCAAAAGCAATGTTTACGAGTCTATTAGGAAAATGGTCAGTTCGAAGTTTTTCAGAAAGTAGACATCGAAAGACTTCGATGCCAGCATGTATTGACACAGCTTTAACAATTCTTGAGCAGCTTTTGAAAATCCTTGCAACTAATTCTATTTTATAGATCAACGTAATATTGTTTTAAATATTAGATCTTTGTATGCAAGAATTATCTCCAAAATTATTGAAAAATGGTCGACTGGCCTTTGTAAAACAAATAATTCAGTGGTTGGAATATTTCTAGTGATCTCAGCCATATTTGAAATATTTCTAGTGATGTCGGCCATGCTTGAATGAATGGCTCTAATATAGGGTTTATTTTTGTCAAATTTGATATAGTCTAAAGAATAAGTTAAGAAATTTGTTCAAATTCTTTTAATATCTCTGAAATGTTGTGTAAATTAGAAAGTGGAAAGAATAATCTATATTAAACTTTAAATGTCTTGACAGCAGAATGATACGCCCTAATTTGGTACGCATAGTGCTAGGGATGTTGAGATCTTCAAAATAGGACATGCTGACGAGCAGAAAACCACTAAACAGATTGAATGGTGCATAATTAATGAAGGGACGATCTAGAATTCAAAGATTCTAGTGGTTAGAGGCAGTAAAATTTGCTAATTATTTCATGAGGTAGCGAGAAAGATACAAATTGTTAAGCAAGAGCGTACGCTTAATGGTATGTTGGTCTTTAGATTGAATAAAAGAAGGACGGATATTTTTCTTCTTCTTCTTAGTCTTTCATACTTCTTATATACACCAATATCCACCCACCTCGAGGCACCAGTTCAAATTTGGCTGGTTTGGATATAATTGGAGACTGCGATCGCAACTCGAAAAGTACCACAAGTTGAAACGTGTGTCTCTTGTTCAGCTCGATGTCTCGAAGAAGAAAATGTGTGCTTGTTTTCCATTCAGACACGTCATTTACATCAACAGCCGTGGTGCCCGACATCTTGTGATTTAGCACCATTCTCTTGAAACAAATAACACAACTGGTATATTTTACTACTACTAATGCGATAACGACGACACTTACACGACAACAAATATATCCTTTTATTAAAAGAATAGTCAGCGAACGAAACAATGACAGAAAATCATATCGAGAATCAACTCTCAATTAAGGAACATCTCTTCAAAAGCAAAATCTTTCGTTAATGGTTGAAGCAATTATCAAGCCATATTCAAAGTCAAATTCAGTTTCAAACTTCAAAGGTTTTATATCTTCATGTCTAATAATTTCCTAAAGCTGAAAACTGGCTTCAGTGATGTTGTTTAACTGAACGCAGATAACCGTTACATTCATGTCAACATACAAACAAGAGGTCCAAGTTGTTATTATATTACTTGCCTGGTAGACCTAATTGGAACATCCTCGACCTTTTCCGTCAAGTTGAGCAAATAGCATCTAATGTAATTCGCCGTCAATGAGAACTATATTTGGAACTCCTTTTGTTCACGTGACATACTTATGCAGTAGAAGACAAAATCACAAATGAAATATTGTAAGCCTTTGCAGTCGTAGCATATGTGGTGTAGTTTGCCAAAGGCAAATCACCAAATCCATCAAATCTGTGTGTATTCCTACAATTATATGTCGGATATTTCGACTTGACAAAAATGCCAGATTGATTTCCCGATTGCTGTAAGATTTTAACAAAAACTCAGTCAAAAGATCCTTCCTGTCCAATTTAATGAAAACTTGTGAATTTATTTTGTATTTTTATTTGGAGAATATTTATGTTTGAGGGTCTCTTTATATTTTATATTTACACTGTCCATATTATTTTTCTGCATCAGCATCATTAATAGCAATTAGGGACGAAATCTAGTTGAAACAGGTAAAGCAGTTCATAAATATTCATTTATTGTTATTGCTGTTGCTGTTTTCACTAATGTCGGTGATGTTTGATGTCCTTTAAATGTTTAGGAAATTGGGCCAGATTCAGTGCAAGTTAATAAGTTTTCAATCTTTCTGCTGTGAAAGACACAATATTGCTTTACATTTTTTAAACAAAAATAAATCACTACACAATTTAGGTATGACTCATGAAACTTTCTCTGGGCGAAGAAATCAAGAATCAATGAGCCTTAATTATGTTATCATGCGGTAACGACAGTATTATCACGCATTTATGTACAGATATCGTGTCCTTTAAGAAAATATTTTTAAAATACACCGCTCTTCTAACATTTATGGTCACGAAGATGTCATTTTTCAAAAACACTACTAATCAAACACTTAAGGTCACTAAAGTCACAATGGATTAGGTTAGTAGTATTAGGCTATAAGGGACTTTTTCTTATTTCTGTCAAGACTTAACGCAAGGAATTGCAACATTATTCATAGCACCTTTCTCCATCATCCGACTGAAAAAAATAAACATGGAGTGGGTCAAAAAAACAAAATAAAGAAATTAAGTTTTCTTGATTGGCTTGGTTTCTTGGATATTCAACTTTATCTTCTTTTTCTGATACTTAAGTAAGCTGCATATCTAATTGTTATCATTTTATAAAACCATCATTCTAGGATATAAATCAAGAAAATATGAGATGTAAAATTTTAACTCTGGTATTCCCTGATAACAAAATGTTTACTATCACACAAATCCGTCAAAGTAACAATTTGGGCGAAACATGTTGTCAAGAGTAAACATACATTATACTCACTGAGATATACTATCCTTTCGATTTTAAGGAAAAACGTAAGTTTCTGCAAAATACCCGTGATGCACTGAAAGCAAGCTGTCAAAAGTACATTGATGTGTTATGATAGAAGTGTGGTAGAGTGCAGTTAGATAAGCAGGAGGAGAAGTATTACCCTGTAGCTCTCGCCGAGCGTGTTGGTCAGTGAAGGGCGGATTCAAAGTGCATTAAGGTGTTTATGAACCGAAAGAACTCGCCAAGCGTTTTGGCCGTGAAGGATAGATTAGAAATGTGTAGGCGTGTAGTCTCCATAGGACCCCACCGATTGTTTTCAGCCGGTGGAGGGAAACATATCTGTAAATACCACCATTAAAGCAAATAATTGAAGTAGTTAATAGTGTTCAATTGAAGTCACGTTCAGTGTTATTTTGGTGACTGATGGACAGAAAAATGTATAAATTCATGGAGCCAAAACTGAGAAAGGCTTTTCAGACCAGGATACCAGTGGGAAAAAATTGCCATGGGCGAGTTCCCAATCTAGGGTAATGCTAGAATAGAACTGTACAATTAAGACAGCTAAACAGCAGGACTTGAATCAGTTTATATTTATTTATTTTTCCTTTATGATCACGAGAGGAAGTGTTATTGTGGATTTACGCATTATTAATGTTATATGCAAATAAATAAAATATTATTCGTGTATTTTTCATTGTCTTCGTCTCTTGAGTAAATATTACCTGTCTCAAATATTCACTCTCTCCTACCGTAAATGATCAGCTAATTGTAAGGGAGTTCGTGGCATTTTCGACATTAGCAACGTCAGCGATAAAATATATATCAGATACAATTTTCGAAATGCATTACGGGATTCTAGATTCTTTTCCAGATAAATTGCAGCATATCCTAACACGGCATAAAAAAACCACTGTTCTTCTTAAAAATGATTGACTTAAATACGACATACAATTAAATGTTGCCATAAATTAATCAAATCCGTGTAAATGGGCTAGTAAATGTGCAGGTGGTTTATATTCAAGCACATAAACAACTGATATATATATATATATATATATATATATATATATATATATATATATATATATATATATATATATATATATATATATATATATATATATATATATATATATATATATATATGAATTTACAAAATTATACCTCGATACTGCATGATGACCGTGGCAGAATGTGACATATTTCCCTGCCCCTGACGACTGACAGCAGAAACACGTATCGTATAGGTTTCGCCTTGGGTTAGACCTCCAATAATTGCCTCCTGTGAACTGGACACATCGATGCTTTTCCACTGGATTCTATCTTCTGCTGGAGCATAGAAAACTCTGAAAGTCTAAATACATAGATAGGGAAGGAGCTGACAATTTTAAACGCATTTAGTCGTTCGTGTACAATCACCTGAACTCACTAATATTATTTATTTTGTGTATATTTATTTTATCCCTGCCATTTCTTCGTATGCTCTTTCAAACTTACACCCCCACCCTTCTTCGGAGTGAATGAAAGTTTTTAAACCGTGTGACATTTACTCAGTAAGAATTCAATATTCACATGATATTTTTAAACAGCACGATAGCCGTTCTAAATTTGTTATTTTAATGCCAAGCAGCACAGGTAGGGCTATGACAAGATGAAAATGATTCCTTCATGATTCAGCGATTTTCATTATGGAATATTTACAGAAAAACGAGTTTATAAATCACAAATAAAACAAATCGCAAAATATGGAATAAAATTTTTTAAAAATATCCTTGCAGTAGAATATATTTTTAAAGCAGTCGTAGCTACCGGAACACGTGGATATCAATACTCACGTGCTGCAGGTGTCTGCTTCTTAATTAGTTAAAAGCATGTTTAAAAATTTTCATTTTTTTTAGTCATGTTCAAATTTTATAGATATTGTTTCCATTTTTTAAATAAAATATCAGTTCGTATTAAAACATCCAATATGTTTAAATATTAGTTTTTCTTTGTCTTCTCTTCATTTAAGACACGGTTTATAAAAGGGCGCTTTCTTTTTTCTCTGCCTATTTTAGACTCTAATTTTGGTGATATGTTCTTCTCTTTTACCATTGTTTCCAGTTGAGTTTGGGGTTTTCGAATAACATTGGCTTTTAAATGACTGGTGTCTGTTTTCCAATTATGTTCCTTAATGAAGGGCCGTGTAATCAAGTGATATGTTGCTTAATGTATTAATTTTCCTCAAAATAAAGCTGTAAAGTAAACATTTGAACGCCCACAAAGTTTGAAAAATCCTTTGTACTATTTGCAACTGATTGCTTCCCATGGATTTTACACATTGCACGTAACTCCTGCTGTACGTTCTTTAGCTGAGGGTGAGTATTCAGAGGACAATGGGACAGTAGTTATATGAGGCGTGAGGCACAAATGGGACTTATATGTTAAACAGGGTAAATTAATTATTGGTCCAAACGATAATTTGACAAGGGGAAACTGGCAGACTTGTTAGAAATGGATAACCGACACTAGATACATGTTAATAGACCAAAATATGAATTTTTATCATTGAGGGCAAATGGTACAGTTTTTATAAGTGGCTGACCTACGCTGGGTAAATGTTTATTGTCCCAAACGTTAATTTAGCATAGGAGGTCACTATAGACCCAAACAGGAATTTAACATATGAGGGCACTATAGACCCAAACAGGAATTTAACATATGAGGGCACTATAGACCCAAACAGGAATTCAACATTGAGAATAAATGGTAATATTGTTATATTTGGACTGACCTGAATGGGACATGTGACATTGTTAGAAGCCGTGGACCTCATTTCGGGAACACGCCGTGTATAGTGACCGATACACAGTCATCTGCCGTCCTGCACCCCACACTATACCATCACACACCGTATGTAGTGACCAATTGCCCATACCTAATATCCAGTCATATGTAGCGACCACGTCCCTGTTATATATTATCCAGTACCCCACAATATCTAATATGCTGTGCGTAGAGACGAATACTAGTTGTCTACTATCCAACAGCCCACACATAGTATCTATGTGAACTGGCCAATATCCCACACTTGTTGTCCAATACTCTTCGTTATTTTATGGACCAAACAGAATTTGAAGTCCCTTCTACAGAATGCTGTCTAGTGCTGAATAGTATAGGATAGGGAGGTTGTCACTGAACATGGTGTGTTGCATAGTAATTGTAGGCCCTTGGTTAGTACACACGGTGTATTGTTGATATAGTCTATGCTGTAGGTTATTAGATAACTAAGTAGTGTTGCCTATTTGAGCATATCAACTAATCATAAAACAACGTCGCCGCAAATGAGGTCGACCATTTCTAACAATGTTACCAATTTTCCCTCAATGTTAAATTCCTTTGTGGATCTATTATGCCTTCAGATGTTATATTGTTACGGTTGAATCTAGTGAACATTGACATAATACAGTGTGTGTCTGTGTGTGCGTGTCTGTGTGTGTGTGTGTGTGTGTGTGAGAGAGAGAGAGAGAGAGAGAGAGAGAGAGAGAGAGAGAGAGAGAGAGAGAGAGAGGGAGAGGGGAGCTTGGATTTTTAATGTAGCTTTGAACAATTTTAGTCATATTGTTACAATGTCTGCAGTGCGGTAGTTTATAGTGATTTCCAACATTGGGGAATCATGGCACAGACGTCTGGCATAATGTCCCATCCAGTCAAGTATCCTGACAACAGGCAGACCAGAGCACAAAGCGAGACAGCTGCTAGTGCCAAGGTTCGAAACCTCAACCTCTCGTATCAGAGGCGGACACTCTAACCACTTAAGCCACCATGTACTGAAGAGCAAAATACTCACATGATCTGGTTGGTACAGGGAACCAATGTATAGATGACATACTTTATTATTGACTGATCTCGTTGTCAGAATCTGTGAAGCAGTACACGAGCCTCGGCTCTTCCGCTTTATCAGCCATATATCTTGAAATCTGGTACATATGTATATGGTGACATCTATGCGTATTCGCCGTTATGGATATATTTCTTGAGAGAAAATGAAGTAAAACTGGAAATGAGAGCTTCGCTCTCTGTAAAGGAAATACACTCAACAGGTGCAATGCGAGAGTCATCTGTAATTGTCAGTTTCAAATGTGACTAAGTGAACTAGCACACTCAGACTGAGCCAGAAGAACGCGATCAGTCTAAAACTGGTGCAAAAGTTCCACGGAAAAGCATTATGACCCTGGTGGCTATGGAATTTGTTCTTACACAACATACAACAGTGTACATGTTCTTTCTTCCATATCTGCACTAAATCGTCTTAAGTTTACAAAGTATATTACTTATTTTACCAGATCAAATTTGTAAATAATTTTCAAAAGTTGGGTTTGTCTTAAAGATGCATATAATGTCCTTCCTTTCTCTAAATTATAATACCACATTTTTTTTTAAAACATTGCCATACATACTTTTTTATGGCCTGTGATATATAGATTTACAATCAGGTAATGCTGGGTTATCGAGATCACCATTTGTTTTATAAATGGCTATAATTATACACAGACGCCAGGATTAAATTATACATGAGTTGATGGAATGTAGTTTGTATATTTTTTAATGCCAATATATAAATCTTAAATATTTAAATACTTCCTTATTGCGAAACTACGATTACTTAACTTTTTATTGCAAAGCATATTTGTTCAATCGTGATTTTCCAAGTTTTCAAATATCGGTGTTATTGGTAAACTCTCACCTGTTGTCGATCGCATCCCGCTTGTAACCGTATCCCAGGTCAAATATGCTATTAATTCGGAAAGAGGACAACAAACATTTGAAAGCAACTGATATAACTGAAAGACTTCAAAGGATCATATTTTACAAAACCAATCAACTACTGAAAGCACACAATGTACAAAACTATCACATTAACTTACTACTTTCTTAAAGTTGACTTCACTTTCAAAACCTAAGACTGACCATAAGTTACACTACCCTATATGCAATAACAGAAATGTATGCACTTATATGCTAACAACCACTACATAGAAATATAGATAATATTTTTTTTTAATTCCATTATCCCAATTGGACTACAAGGATACACTCAAGACACACAAGTAGCATATATTTCAATACATGAACCTGGCAACGATAATGTACATTAAAAGCACATACGTTTTCGGAAGCAAACGCTGTAACATAGAACAGCATACACAAGTAAACCTTTCATTCACACACGCGCAAACGTTATTTCCCCACTATCACTTTACCCACCTCCTCCGTACACATTATAACTAAAATCATCATCATTATATTCATCGTCATCATTAAACAGCGTTTGTTTAAATATTGCTTCTCAGTTCGAAAATCCAATATTTAATTATACTCTTCATCCATCGTGTTTCATATTTAATTATACTCTTCATCCATCGTGTTTCATATTTAATTATACTCTTCATCCATCGAGTTTCATATTTATTTATACTCTTCATCCATCGTGTTTCATAAATCATTATACTCTTCATCCATCGTGTTTCATATTTAATTATACTCTTCATCCATCATATTTCATATTTAATTATACTCTTCATCCATCGAGTTTCATATTTATTTATACTCTTCATCCATCGTGTTTCATAAATCATTATACTCTTCATCCATCGTGTTTCATATTTAATTATACTCTTCATCCATCATATTTCATATTTAATTATACTCTTCATCCATCGAGTTTCATATTTATTTATACTCTTCATCCATCGTGTTTCATAAATCATTATACTCTTTATCCATCGTGTTTCATATTTAATTGTACTCTTCATCCATCGAGTTTCATATTTAATTATACTCTTCATCCATCGAGTTTCATATTTATTTATACTCTTCATCCATCGTGTTTCATAAATCATTATACTCTTTATCCATCGTGTTTCATATTTAATTATACTCTTCATCCATCGTGTTTCATATTTAATTGTACTCTTCATCCATCGAGTTTCATATTTATTTATACTCTTCATCCATCGTGTTTCATAAATCATTATACTCTTTATCCATCGTGTTTCATATTTAATTGTACTCTTCATCCATCGTGTTTCATACATCATTATACTCTTTATCCATCGTGTTTCATATTTAATTATACTCTTCATCCATCGTGTTTCATATTTAATTATACTCTTCATCCATCCTGTTTTATATTTAATTATACTCTTTATCCATAGTGTTTCATATTTATTTATACTCTTCATCCATCGTGTTTCATAAATCATTATACTCTTTATCCATCGTGTTTCATATTTAATTGTACTCTTCATCCATCGTGTTTCATATTTAATTATACTCTTCATCCATCGTGTTTCATATTTAAATTTACTTTTCATCCATCGTGTTTCATATTTATTTATACTCTTCATCCATCGTGTTTCATAAATCATTATACTCTTTATCCATCGTGTTTCATATTTAATTGTACTCTTCATCCATCGTGTTTCATACATCATTATACTCTTTATCCATCGTGTTTCATATTTAATTATACTCTTCATCCATCGTGTTTCATATTTAATTGTACTCTTCATCCATCGTGTTTCATATTTAATTATACTCTTCATCCATCCTGTTTTATATTTAATTATACTCTTTATCCATAGTGTTTCATATTTATTTATACTCTTCATCCATCGTGTTTCATAAATCATTATACTCTTTATCCATCGTGTTTCATATTTAATTGTACTCTTCATCCATCGTGTTTCATACATCATTATACTCTTCATCCATCGTGTTTCATATTTAATTATACTCTTTATCCATAGTGTTTCATATTTAATTATACTCTTCATCCATCGTATTTTATATTTAATTATACTCTTCATCTATCGTATTGCATATTTAACATAATCTTTCTTAATATAGTATATATTCTGATAGTCTTTCTTATGATATTCTTTCTTCTAATAGTTTGGATGGTGTTGGCCATCAACAAACTTCAGTTTGCATAATTTTTTATGGCACTCTCATTCGAGTTATACCACATCTGAATTTCTTATGGCACGTTTTCTCGAGCCATGCCACATCCAAATGTTTATGGCACATTCACTCGTGCTATACCACATTTTAATTTTTATGGAACTTTCACTCGCGTTATACCACATCTGAATATTTTATGGAACTTTCACTCGAGCTTTACCACATTTGAATTTTTATGGAACTTTCACTCGAGCTATAACACATCTGGATTTTTATGGAACTTTCACTCGAGATATGCCATATCTGAATTTTTATGGAACTTTCACTCGAGACATGCCATATCTGAATTTGTATGGAACTTTCATTTGAGCCATACCACATCTGAAATTTGTATGGCACTCTAACTCGAGCTATACCACATTTAAATTTTTATGGAACTTTCTTTCGAGCCATGCCGCATCTGAAATTTTCATGGCATTCTCACTAGAGCTATAACAAATCTGATTTTTTTTTATGGAACTTTCACTCAAGCTATACTACATCTGATTTTTTTTTATCACTCTCACTCGAACTGTACCATTTATTTATTTTTATGGAACTTTCAATCGAGCTATACCACATCTTAATTTTTTGCACGCTCGCTCGAACTATGTGATTTTTTTATGGAACTTTCACTCGAGCTATACCATATCTTAATTTTTTGCACGCTCGCTCGAACTATACCAAATATGAATTTTAATGGCTCTTGTACTCGAGCTATACCACATCTGAATTTTTTATAGCACTCTCACTCGAGCCATACCACATCTGAGTTTTTCAAGTGAACGTTACTAAGATACAATCTAGGCTGAAATGAAGCAATATGTAAATTATAAGACTGATGGAAACTTCGGAATGCCAATCCAATTAATTATTGGAGTTCAGTGCATTTTCCGCACACATAAAAGAAATCCTTAAGCGAGCTTATCCGAAGCAGACCTTAACGTGGGCTTATCCCAACCAAGCTAATCTAGAATTGTGTGTCTGATGCACAGCAATCGAAAAGTAGCAATTCTATGAGTAAAGAAGTCCAATTTATTTGCAAGGGGAATTAAAGGTTCTTTGAACAATACCTAAGATATACAAATTCTTTTTTAAATAGCCAGTATAACTAGTGAGGAAACCCGGGAAACTATTTTTCTTTAAAATTCTAACCCTATGCTAAATACGAAACTGTAGAGCGCCACCTTAAGAGGAAAGAGAAACGAGTATCTCGTTTACGGAGAATTTGTCTATCCTGATTATCTTCCTGACAGTAAATCGTATTTTGATAGTGCCAGTGTGAAAGCGACGGTGAAAGTACATTGTCTCTGGTGAATTGTAATAGATGTGTCCTGTGTACTAATGAGTTGCTAAACAACGAGGAAATTGTTTAGAAGATATGTAAAAATCAGCTTTTTGTATGACAGAACCCTTTTTAAAACCTATGATCACTTGGGGAATGCATACTTTAAGAGATGCAGATTTGACGCAAGGAAAAATTATTAAAACGTTATCATTAAAAAGCAATGTTCAAAAGCAACCTTCATGGCAGCAGAACGTGTGTTGTTTGAAAGTTGTGAAGACCTATTCGGTATACCAGACACAACTTTATATTCACTTTACACTTCTGTCAAAGTCTTATATCTTCCTGTACGCCACATCAAGAACAAGGCAGAAAGAGATGCAGAAAACTGTTAAAATCTCATAGACAAGCCCAGAAGATGAAAGATAAAAGAAGAACATCATCTATCATAGAATTGAACATTTTTCTTTTATTACTAGTTGGATAAAAGAATATGATGCACCGAGATTCTTTGCGAATGTTTCATGTCAGATGTCGATCTGTTTGCTATGCCACTGATGACGACGATACAAGAATAGTAGTAGATAGATTTTCATCCTGCGTTTTCTTTGCTTACCTTATCACGTATCGCATTTGAAATTATATAACAAATCCTAATAAGATACATGTACTAGAAAGTCAGCAACGTGGCCTTTAAAGGAGCAGTCGATCAAAATCATTTTGAGTTTCAACGCTTCAATGTGCCCAGAAAATTACTCGAGAACTTACATGGCACTGTTTGAGAGACACGACAGTCAGGAACAAACAGGAATCATTAGATTTTATACGCTGATTACGCAGAAGGATATGCTTTGTGGGGATTTGATTTTACTCCAGTTCAGCAACTAGTGTACGAAGAGGATGAGATTTACCATATTCCTTCCAATCTATTGGTGATGTTTCAGAGAGCAGGTATAACATGTTTATTTTAATCAAATATTATATTGTGCTTAATTGTTTTCTTTTCATATACAAACAAATTCAAGCTTTCTAAAACATCATATTTCATATTCTCTCTATCGATCTTTGTAAAAACAATCCCCCAACGCCCCAAAAACCCAAAACAACCCACCCCTACCCCCACCCACAATGTATCCTTTAAGTCCGTTTACCGTTATGAAGCTCTGATGTGGCATTGTATTTTGTCTGAAGCTCTGATGCAGCTTTGTATTTTGTTCATATTTTGTTTGTTTGATTCCATCCCCTTATTTTGCACTTGTGTGATAGCATAATTTGTTTATAAACATCCCTTCCCTGTTCGTTGGATAGTATATTTGCCTTTGTGTAAATATAGCGTATGTATAAATACTATACCGTTTTCGTTTGCTGGTAGGGATGTGTACTGAATAGTATATCAAAATGCGGTTGCTAGATGGTATGCATAATTGTAACAAGAAAACAATTCTACAAGATAGCCGAGTGTATGTTGGATTATAATCAAACGTGGGTGATGGATAGAATGGGTATGTGTTGGATTGTATATCACAATGGAGATGCTGTAGAGAATTGGGGGGGGATATGGTTGGATTATGATCTAAAACCGGTTCTTATGGATAGTCGAAAATGTGTTGGATTGTAATCAAATGCGGACACTGTATAGTTGTGTCGTGTGTTGAATTGTATATCAACATACAGCTTAGTTGTTGCTTAAAAGAATCAGGAACAGGTAGATATTTTTTAATTGCCTCTAATTGCTCTCGAGCTAATTTAGCTGAGTGTGGTTCTTCAATACTCATTATTGATAATATTTATACTGGCTGTTTAATTTATAGCAGCAGAGAGGATGAACGACATACGCTTAGTGACCAGATTGTGAATAAATCGAGCAAAAATTTGGCTAATTAGAGAAGTCTTCATTGTTAAGGCAAACACTTTTTTGGCCTTCGTAGGAACCCTTAATTTTCAAAAATAATGTCTCTAAAAGGTTGTAGGGTTCAGCTTCTCATCTAAATTAGTTATTTAACAAAAAGATAAGCAGCAGAGAGGCCGTGACCTCAAGATTGTGCTCATCGTTTTTGTCTGTTGATGAGAACAAAATAGCGAGCAATGACCAGCAAAAATAAATTTAATTTGTGAAGCACAACAGTAACGAGGAGGGGGCATTTAATTATTTGCACATATCGCAAACAGCATGTCAACGTCATTCTTGTGTTTGTACGACGTCTGTCGAAATATGAACAACACCTATATGTAACATATTGGACATGCTGATACAGATTAGTTCTCTTTATTATTATTGGCCTATGATTTTAATGATTGTAGCCATGAAATAAACTGCAAGACAATATCAACAGCTGATTTGTGTCGATAAAGCGTGACCACACGTACTGGACAAGAGGTGCTTACTTAGTACTACATGTAATATATTCTCTGTAAAGCCCTCAGTAAACTTAAAAATAGTATTCCCCATTTCTCCAATGAAATGGTCGGTCTCAAAGGTGATATATATTCATTTTTCTATTAAAAAAAACAACAAAAAACAAGCATATCTCGTGATCAGAATATATCTTGGGCGCCCGCATATAGGGTCAAAAGAAGGGGGGGGCTTCTAAACATGATAATTTTTGGTCTACATCCGTAAATTTAATAGGTGACCACTACATCTTCGCCCAACCCCTCCCACCCACTAAACCCCCGCCCGCCAAATTCTGCAAGCGCTACTGGACTACATTAGATATAGTTCTGATAACACTAACGTTATATGGTTGTCAATAACAACTCGGTTCTGATCAGGATTCGCATGGAGGATCCAGCAGAGATGTTTAAACACGAGTACTATTCAGTCTTTAGTTCATGCAGTGATTAACACTTTTGGCATTTGCATTGCCTTCAAACCCACTATGGAACTATTGAGAATAACAAAAAATATAATTAATTAAGCCTATAGTTTGTCCACCAATAGATTCTAAAGACGAAACCTTAGTGTTTTTATTTAATGTAAGTGTGGTTGTTGTTGTGTTATTGTGTTAAAACATAATAAGAGACGCCTTGTTCTAACTATCAATAACTTTAATATATACAAGTGACTACTGTGAAGTCTTAACACCGAGAGTTATCAGAGGCAGTTGCCTGTAGATAGTACCAGTGGAACTATGACTCATATACAGAGAGTGCTGATTGGTCAGTTACACATGTATAATGTTACATCTCTCTTCTTACAAAGAAAACGTTTTAATAAAACTTTTAACAAACTAAATGAATCATAAGCCGTTATAATTAACATATCAGAATTAAGCGTGTCTTTGATATCAATAATTACAATTAACTACGTACAAATGTCTGAGACAGACTGCAAATGCATTATACATTTTTAAGAAATCGTATTTCTTGTTTGATAGATATTTAATGTAAACTGACGGTCCTTATCTTGAATCACCGTCAGTGTTTATCAACAAAACCATACAATGTGCTACACTAATGAGTGTTCTATTAGCTGAGTCTCTCTTATCTGCGAGTGTCAGATTTCACAGTTGTTTCATATCCAGGTTATGTCCAGGTTTTTGGAACTGATATTATACTGACACTCTTATCTTTGGTTTCACTAGCCTCCCAGAACGTGTGTATCATCCGTCTTGCGGACGAACCCATGAGACCGTTGCGTCAGGCTCAGGCGTACTTTGGTTGAAACATTTAGATTCCATTGACTTTAAAATTGATTTACTGGCATTTGCGGGGAGAGGTGATGCATCTGTACAAGATGTGTGTTCAATCTGAGGGAAGGGCGGTGGTGGTATTTCATTAGTTTTCAGGAGTAAACGTCAATTGCGACGATAAATGGTACCATCTTTGATGCGAACTGTATATGACCTTTCGCTGTGTTTTCTTACTACTACGGCAGGTTCCCATTTTTGACCTTTCAATTGAACTCGGGCTGATTCCCCTTCCTTAAGTGGTTTTAGTGGTTTTGCGTTTTTGTCATAATAATTCTTAGTTTTCCTCTTACAAAGTGTAATTTTCTTTTTGACCCCAGCGGTGATACGTGTTTTTGGAATTAATTTTTCGCGGGTTGTTGGGAGAATTGATCTAAGCTGTCTTCCCATCAACAATTCTGTGGGTGAGAACCCGATATCAAGAGCAGGGGCTCGGTACTCTAATATGCCTATAAGTGGTTCTCTGCCGTCGGCTTTTGCTTTTGAGAGAATTCTCTTTACAGTTTGAACTGTTTTCTCTGCTAGGCCGTTTGACTGAGTGCATGTGGGACTTGATGTCACGTGTTTAAAGTCCCATTCTTTCGCGAAGCTTGCGAACTCGCGGGAAGAATAGCATGTTTGATTGTCGCTGACAACGACTTCCGGTATTCCAAAGCGCGCGAAAATGCTCTTCATGTGATTGATAACAGTGCAACTTTTTGAGCTAACGAGTGCCTTAACTTCGAAGTAGCGACTGAAATAATCTACTACAACATTTTTATTCTTTATTATCCCATGTAAATAGGTCTGTGGCGACTTTTTGTCATGGGTATTCAGGAACGTCATGATTAATGAGAGGTTCCTTTTGGTTAGAGCTTCTGCGCTCTAAGCAGATAGAGCATTTTGACACTAAATCGGAAATGTCGGCTGAGGTTCTTGGCCAAAACAAAACATCTCTGGCTCTTTTCAGACACTTTTCAATACCTAAATGTCCTGAATGTACGGTTTCTAGCATTTTCTGCCTGAGGGCTTGTGGTATGACTATTTTGTGGCCTTTCAAGATTAACCCATCTACAACTGAAAGTGTATCTCTATAATTCTAATAGTCGATTATCTCTGATTAACAGCTTGACCTCTTTTCAGGCCAACCTTCACTTATGACCTGTTTCAGTATGACCATCTGGGGGTCTTGTTCAGGGAGAGATAGAATTTCTTCCTTTTTACGATCAGATACAGGTAATGCTGATAACGCCATATGCACCTGCATATCTATACAGTCAGATAAGTTAGGGTATGTATCCGATGAGAACTTACGGGAAAGTGTATCTGCTACGGGTATATTCTTACCTTAGTAATGTTTTACCTCAAGGTCATAACGCTGTAGTTGCAAAAGCATGCGTTGTAGTCGCGGTGGGGCTGCATAGAGGGCTTTTTCATTATAGAGACAAGTGGAAGGTGGCCAGTTTGAACGTGTACCTTTCTCGCGTATACATATTGATGAAACCGTTTGCATCCGAACAGTATAGCAAACATTTCTTTCTCTATCTGAGCGTAATTAATCTCAGTTGTGGTCAAGGATTTTGATGCATAAGCCACGGGCTTATCATCTTGCATTAGGGCGGCACCCAGCCCATATTTTGATGCGTAAACTTGTAAAGTCAGTGGTTTCTTAGGGTTAAAATAGGACAGAACAGGTCCAGGGCTTATAGTAATTATGTCTTTGACCTTTTGAAATGCGTCTATTTGATGAGAGTCCCATGAAAACTCTACGTCTTTCGCTAACAGTTGTCTTAGTGGACTTGTGACCTCTGCCAATTTTGGGGCAAATTTGGACAAGTAGTTAACCATGCCAAGAATGGTTTCTAACTCCGCGCGGTTACGAGGGGGTTCCATTTCTCTTACCGCTGCTACTTTGGCGGGGTCGGGTTTAAGACCTTCTGCTGACAGAATGTGACCGAAGTACTGAACTTCTGTGACGCCCACTTCTAGTTTTTCCTCATTTAGCCGGATTCCTTTTTCGAGGAAACGTTTGAGAATATTTCTCAAGTTCGTATCATGTTCGTCGCGTGTGCGTCCAAAAACTAGTATATCGTCACAAATCGAAACAATACCACTTAAACCTTCAAAACTCTTATCGATCTGCCTTTGGAATTCATCTTGAGATGATTTCAAACCAAATGGGAGACGCAAGAAACGGAAACGGCCGTAGGGGGTGTTAAAAGTTGTGAGGTATGAAGAGTCACGTGACAGTTTTATTGCCCAATATCCTGCCCGTGCATCCAATTTGGTGAAGTATTTTGCACCTGATAATTGGGGTAGGATATCATCTAATGTGCGCATAGGGTAATTGTGACGCAAAATTGCCCTGTTAATGTCTTGTGGGTCGAGACATACCCTTAGTTTACCCGATTGTTTTTCGATGACAACCATAGAATTTACCCATGCTGTAGGTAATGTAACTGGGGCAATGATATTTTCATTTTCCATGCGATCAAGTTCAGTTTTGAGTCTGTCTTGAAGTGCAACAGGTACTCGCCGCGGAGGGTGCACTACAGGTATGGCTTTGGGGTCGATGTGTATGGTATATTCCCCTGGGAAAAGACCTATACCGTTGAATACTTCGGCATATTCCTTGAGAACAACCGCCTTAGTGAGGGGTGTACTCTTGTTACAATGTAAATCTGACATCTGTGTCTGAACAGAGTATGTAAATTTAACTAAGCCTAACTCCATACAAGACTGTAAGCCAAGTATAGGTGGTGCTCTCGTTTTAACAATGTAGAACTCGAGTTCATGTGTATGTTCAGTGCGTTTACATGTGAGATTGACTGTACCCATTGTGTTCAATAATTTGCCGTTATATGCAGATAGTGTGTTTAACGTAGATTTAAGAAGATGTTTTATGCCTAGCTTTTAGAATATATGCGAGGGTATGATGTTAATTTGGGAACCAGTATCCAATTTAAAATCAATAGAAAATAAATTAGGTCCTACCTCTATCGCCGCATACGCCTGTCCATTGGCAACTATATCCCTTTTTACACTGTCAATAAATAAATCCTGGTTTTGAGATTCATCGCACCGAACAATGTGAATATTTCATCAGTGATTGCTCTTAATTTAACGTGTGATGTAATCGAAGGAAGTTATCAAATTAATATGGAACAATCAAATCAAGCCCGACAAGGTTACATTCTTTATTCATTTGCACCAACAGCACCCCCCGGATTTTTAATTGTTGAGAATCCGACTAATCCAGTCTATATGCAATGTCAAAATGATTTACTAACTAGAATTAATTTTACACTCACCGATCAGTCAAATAATTTGATTGATCTACGTGGTGAAGTATTATCGATTAGTCTGTTTGTGAAAAGCTAACAAATAATTTGGTTAAATAATTTGTATTAATCAGCAGCAGGGAGGGTGAAATGACAACATATTTGCGACGTAGATGGCAGCAATTTGAGGGTGGTTATGACAATGTATTTGCGACAAAATTGCTAAGGCTCCATTTGTAAAATGGGGTCTTTATTTTTTTTTGGTTAAAATATGAGATTTCGTAGGAAGGTTCCATTTGGCATTCTGAGGCTTTAATCGATTTTGTCGCAAAAATTTGTAGGATTCACCCTCCCTGCTGCTCATTGTTAATCACACTAACCGTTTTTGATCTACAGACTTTCTCAAAGTGATTGAGTTTATGACACTTATTACAAGTCTTTCCTTTCATAGGGCACTTGTCCTGGCTTGAATGTGTTTTGTATCCGCAGTGTCCACAGGTCGCGTTCACGCTTCGTCTGGAAGACGTGGTCCATTTCTTCTTCGGCTGTAGTTCTTTTGCCTTGGCCTGTCTTTGAATTGTCGCATGTACTTCTGGTCTGGCTGATGCAGACATGGTCTGTAACTGCTCCTGGGCATATTCAGGGCTTTGACCAATGTTAATAGCCCTTTCCAAGGTCAACTTTGTACCTTCGTTGATCAGTTTTTCTCGTATCCTTAATGACGATACCCCGAAAACGATTCTATCACGAATCATGTCGTCTTCGTCTTTGAAGAGACAGTCCTTGGCTAAGAGTTTCAATGAAGTCACATATTGGTTTATTGTCCTGGAGCCTTGAATTTCATTGTTAAATTTAAATCTTGCAAAGACCGGATTTAATTTTGGTTGCACGTGATGTTTGAATTTTATAAATAGCGTTGATGGGTCCTTTTTTTCTTCCTCCGTCAGAGTCCATGTGTTAAAAATATCTCTACCTTTATCGCCTACCCAAAGTAGAATGTAGTTGGCTTTGACCGCATCATTTCTTCTACTCATCGGTCCGTTAAATATTATTTCACAGTGTTATTGGAATTTAGCCCATGATGGTAAGGTTAGAATTGTCCCAGTCCATGGTAGGGGTTGGCACGCCGGAAAGATCCATTTCGGTGGTATTAAATTCGTATGCAGAATTTTCAACGTTTTTATGGTTTTAAATTCGTGCAAAATCTTTCGTGGATTGTAAAGTTATTGTTTCAAGATATCCATTTACGATCCATGTGCTATTCCAACCATGATATGCTATTCCAACCATGATATCCTATTCCAACCATGATATCCCACATCTGACACCATGTAGTGTTATTGTGTTAAAACATAATATGAGACACCGTGTTCTAACTATCAATAACTTTAATATATACAAGTGACTACTGTGAAGTCTTAACACCGAGAGTTATCAGAGGCAGTTGCCTGTAGATAGTACCAGTGGAACTATGACTCATATACAGAGAGTGCTGATTGGTCAGTTACACATGTATAATGTTACAGTTGTGATTATGTGAGTGTTTGTACATATGTGAATGATGATGCTGTTTGACAATATTAACTCAATCAATTACTTTGCATTGAACAGAGGCTGAGAAAATAAAACGTCAACAACGCTAAACCAAAGTCTCTTTCCATACGATTATGTATTTAATCGTATAATAAAATACATTCTAATTACATGTTCTCTACTGGCGCATCAATGACTCTCATTCTTCCACCAACACCTTCGAGTAACATTGATTTATCACTGAGTATTACAGCAATTGCTCTGTAATTAGGAATAGCTCCAACATCTCTATTGACACGAGTTCGAAAATGTATATCAACTACTGATCGCCTGACAAAATCATAAAAAATACGTCAACAAAAATAAATTAACCAAGATTTTTTTATACGATAAAATACATAATCGTATGGAAAGAAACTTTGGTTTAGCGTTTTTGATGTTTTATTTTCTCAGCCTCTGCAGGAACCTTTATTTTTTTTATAAAAAAAAAAAAAAACGTCGCAGGCAAAGTTGTCTGTTCACCCTCTCTGCAGCTGGTTTATATGAAAAGTTATATTATTCTTAACTGGACATCGCTATTTTTGGTCAAGCGCACCGACTCTACTTGGGACCTCAAAACATACTTTTTTGAGCCTCAAAATTCCCCTCTTCCAGGGAAAATAACAGGTATATAGATTTAAATTCACTGCGTCAATGACTACATTATAAAATCACCTTCCTATTTTTACCTCTAATGACGTAATTTGCGCATTAATATCATTTGAGTATTGGTCAGTTAAAATAGATCTAGATTTTCTTCTACATACATTTTTATTATATTGCTCATAAATGACTTTCAATTGTTTAATAAGTGTTTTAAACAAAATTAAATTTAAAAAATGCGTCAAAAGGCTTTACAGCAAAAAGTTATTTTTCCGCGTGAGAATAACACAACGTTTTACTTCCGTGTCTAAGAAGGTGTTCCAAATGAAAGAACTATTTTTCTTGATACATAACGAAGTGATAGTGTGAACTTAAGTTAGAATTTTATCTGTACAAAATGAGGTCGAAATTTGACAGCGGTGATCCCAGAGCTTTCAGATGCTGTTTTTGTTGTCACGTTAAGACAGGAACTATCATCCTTGGCTTATGGCATTTGGTAATTACAAATTAAGTATTCCGGTTTTGTTGACTATCAGAATGAAATGGCACTTCCCATTGGAACTGCTAGAGTTGCAACATTCCAGAAACTCTTTGTCATTAGGCTTATGGCTTGATCTTGTTTATTTGTTTGTTTGGGGTTTTTTTGTTTTGTTTGTTTTTATATTAAACTGTGTTGAAGAAGTAAGATTTTTAAAGTGTCTGGCGTGACTGAAATAAGGAGTAGGTAAAAAAAAAAAATTATCATTCAGGGAATTCAAAAAGAAAAAAAAACTGGTATAGCCTGATAAATAAAAGGAAAGTGACCATTTGAATTGTATGGTTGATTAATTAGTAGGAAATAGTTTATTCTGTCTGACCTACTATCTGATGAAACAGAACAAGAGATGTAAAAAGTATGATAATTTGTATAGCGCTTTCAGCTATAGCGCACAGGTGCTCTTTGCACCGCTTTTCACTAGTCCTATAGTCCTACAATGTTAGACATAGCACTGTTTTTGTTTTAGTGCCAACACCCAACCATAAGAAAAAATAACTGGGTAATGGGGCTTACGTTGTAGGACTACGGTTTTCACCTGAGCGTAACACTATCCCGGAAGGAAAAACGGGGGAAATTCAAACGTTTCAGAACAGTAACATCAGTTTGGTGCAACACAGAGTAGTTAATGATGGCTTGATGAATAGAAAAATATATCGGGAGTAGAACAAGCCAAAGAATATAGTAAAAATGCCTTTAAAGAGGGAAATAGAAGGAAATCGAGGGTGATGGATGGAACGAAGTATTAGGAAGTTACCTTGTCTCTTATATAGTATGATAGTGAGGGTCCACTGTCAGAACAGGTTATGTGGATAATCTGAGGTACTTTTGTCACTCTGCATAATTTTCCTTCAGATTGTTTTTCTCAACATCAAGCTCGTGTCAAGCACCTATGCAATGGCATAAAAACTATACAAGCAACTCGGACAACTGGTGGCCTAGTCGTTTCTGTATCCAAAACTCCCATAAAACTTTTTTTTATTGGAAGGGGGCCAAGAATTTCTTCCTGTGAAGTTTGACCAGAAGAACAAGGTATAGCTGCTTTCTAGAATAAAACCTAGCATGTTAGCATAACACTTAAGACATACATGCCACAGGGCTAGAGGTCCAGGCCAGCTAACCTGGTTAGTAAGTGCCCTTCCACATACAGGAGATTTTTTGATAGGATTTCACTGAGGGTTTGAAACTGAAGGATATTTGACTCTTGGACTGAAATTTCCAAGAGTAAAAATTTGAACTCTTAAATCAGAATCCTAAACCAGAGTAATGAGAATGACATGGAGAAAGAAACGTATTGTCAGGCACAGAAAGCATCAAAATGTCTTCTTAAATACACATTGCAATACATTGCTATAGAAAAAAAATATTTAGCATTAAAAATAATGAGTTAAAACTAGTTTTGCTTGATGGAGCATAATGAGTATTAGGAGTAATGCATGCTACTAGGCGAAGTGGGCAATTATGTTGCTGACAAAATGTAAACTTTGTGTTCTTCTAATAGGAAAGTGAAAATAACTGCCCTGTCATTTGATTTAGCTGTACAGTGAGTGATGGTGGCTTTTGAGATGATCCCAAAACCCAATCAAGTAGCTAATGTTATTGCCTAAGGTGAAATGAATAGCATGTGTTTAAATCAGTTGTGTCAACAGACTATTGCACATTCACAGATGTCTTTTTAAATAGCTGACTGATCATTCACTACTGCAGAATATCGCTGCATGATTCCAGTATTCTGTCTTTTGATGACAATTTACTAACTTGTGGTTCAAAACTTAAAGATCTATATGTAGAATTTGACTGCTGTGCTTGCATTATTTTCTTCATAAAATCAATTTGAAATTGTAAGTGAACTTGCCATGGGTACAAACATAGTTGAGTACATCTTCAGTAGACTGTCTATATTCCTTATTTGTTTGGCACATAAATTAAGGAAAATATACAATTTGTGTAAAGCAGTCTAAATATTATATGATAAATGTGATCTAAAAATAAAAAATTAGAATCATGTGGGACAATACTTTGTAATTTGAAAAGGGCAGTAAGGTTTTGGTTGTTTTCGTCACTCATTTTTGTGAAAATATGAACAAAGGCAGCAAAGTAAATCATACAAGCAATTTTATTTTAAAAGTTGTAAAGTCTTAAAAAAAAGACAGTCCAAAAGATTCACATTTAATTTAGAATCAACTCTCATCATGCATTTGTAAAATTGAGTGGCCACTATGGTTTAAATAGATGACCACTATGATATGAAGTCAAATACACATGTTCTTGTGTGCATGTTCTGGTGTTTTTTTTTAAAACTCAGAAATGTTTTGAACTGCCATATTACAAATTTTAACAAACAAATTTTATATTTGACAGCTGGTTTAAGTTTTAAATCTTTGTAATTATGATACTATTATCTGGGTACCTCTCACTTAAAATTGAGGCCTATTTTTGGTTGTGTGCTTTTAAAGTAATGACCATAATACATTGCATATTTCTTTCTATCAATACATGCACACCTTCAAGTGTGAATACATGGCATATGATACAGTCATACTTTCAGAATGTTGTTCTGGGTTTAACATTTCAGCACATGATAGGACCCATGGGAAGCTACTGTCAAGCTTTTTTTCACATAATGTCTGCTAAGTGTATGTACTTTAAAGTGGTAGGATGTGAATAGTTTCTAAGCTGTGAATCAAGGCTGAATTAGATGGGGCAGGAGAGATCCAAAGGAGCATGATTGTTGTATAAATGATTTTGTTTTTATGCTGAGATAGGGAACCAATATACATGTATATGGCATAGGAAAGAAATAGCAACAATATTAATACACAATATGCATATGAATTTGCAGTTTGAAAAAAAACTGACACGTTTCAACTGTGGAAGTGAGTAATATCAAGCACTCTTGAGTCTCAATTTAGAGTTGTGCCAGTTTTTCGTATTCAGTGTCTATACCATTTCACTCTTGACCCCATAATCTTAGGAGATGAAACTCTTCAAGAGGCATACCTAGAAATCATTTATTGTTTTTTTAACTGTCCTGAGCATATAGCTGTGATTGTTATTTGTTGAGCAAACTTGTGTTTAAGATTTTTTTGTCTCATGTTGGATGATGACAAAAATACTTTCACAAAATACTGTTACATTATTTTCTAAGAAACAGATAGTGAGACCACAGAAATTCACTTTTTTGTGTTCTTCCTTAAATTTTCTTACAACTTAAGCCAATCTATTTACAATTTCCTCAGAATGATTAATACCTTTCTGTTACTTTTTATCTGAAGGTCGGAATGATCATCACCGAAAGGTCGTTTCTGAGACTCTGATAGAACTTCTTTGATTTAAATACATCTTATATGACAAAATTATTCCATCTCATTATTCAGGCTAGTTTAATTCCAAAGCATAATGTCCAGTAAATTTATAATGACGCAATAATTAAAACCCCTGAATGTTTAAACATTGAAACAAAATACACCACTCCCTCGATAACTCGCACCCGGATAACTCGCAAACCTGCTTATAACGTGGTGTCCAGCATGGCTCCCGATTTTTTCAAAGAATTTTTTTTTGAAAAATGTGTTGAACGTGAAAAAAGTCATGATAAGCAATGGTAAATTAAACCTTGATATATAACTTGCTTTTATCATCGAAAATGGTGATTATTGCCCGTAAAGATAGAAACCATATTGTGAAATTTGCAATTTCTAAAAAGATATCACATGGCTTTTTTTTAAAAGAGAAATAGTTGTTAACCCTTTCATCACTAAGTGATTTGTAGGCATAGAGTCCTCAACACTAAGTAACTTTGGAGTTGTAAAGCAAAATGACTTGTGGACTTTGAAACAACATAACTTTGCCAATGTTAAAGATATCTGGCTGGATAAGGTGTCAAAATCAAGGTTAAAAATCAAATTTTATGACTAATTCAATAAAATGTGCATATCTATTACAACTGTTAAAATGCAGGTACAAACAGGTAACAACAGGTAAAATACAATTATTTTATTACCTCTTAGAAAACTTAGAATGTTCTCAAAACTTGTTCAATTGACCCTAGATGTACTAGTGAGAAATCATAGTAGCAACACAAGTCTTTCTTTCATGGTGTCCATAATATATAAAATTCTATAAAATTAACCAAAATGATCTCCAAGGTGAGATCTGTCCACACACCTAAGTGACCTATATCGCCTCTGCCACGTTTGATCGTCGCATTGAAATTCGTTAAACAGACAATTTTTCCAAAAACTTCATCTGAATAGAATATTTGAAAATAATCTGAAGCTTCCTGGAGCCATATAACTCTTGGGTGTGCCCAACTCTGTCAGAAAACTGAAACAAATCTCTTTGGTTTTTGGGCTTCGTCCAAAGTCATCTTCATCGTCATCACTGTCACCCACAAGTGCATTCCATTGTCTCTCCATACATCTTCCCTCATTGTCAAACAAATTTATCAGGTCAAAATTATTTAAATCCTCCGAAAACTCTTCTCTAAAAAAAATCCTTCAAACGCCGCCATTTTGGATACAAATTTCAGCATTCGGAAAACACGTTAAAAGTTCCTACTTTGTTCGTTATTTCTAGTTGTATACAAGCTAAACTCACAAGATAATCCAAATATAACATCTACATTACCAGATGGAAGTTATTTGAGGTATTCCGTAAGATATTTAGTCGGGTACTATAACGTTAACAAAGAACACTGCCCCAGACCGAAAACTCGGTCCATAGTGTTGACAGACTATTTCCCCTGGACCGCATATGCGGTTTGCCGTGATGAAAGGGTTAATACACTATAAATTGTAAATAAACAGCGCTCAATGAAAAATTCTGTTAAATGCTAACGTGTGGCCACAGAGAATGAAATAGACACTAATTAAATGTCTTGCTAGGTGAAATTCACATTTTAATCCTTTAATTTTGTCTCAACTCTACAATCCCAACATAAAGTACATATTCTCTGATACGAAAACATGAAAAGAGTCAGTCAACCGCCACATCGAAACGAGGGAAGTGCTTGTTACAATAAAAGAATCAATTAAAAGAGACCGGTGTTGTTTTATCACTTTGAATAGGTATTTTGTATCCAATCAAACAAGGTAAGTGCAATAAAAGAAAGTTCAAAAGCATGCCAATAAGAGCATACGTTCCTTCATTACCGTTATCAAATTTAATTTTACTTCAATCGAAAATGTTTTCACATTTTATTTATTAAGCTCATTAAAGTATATAATATCAGTAGTTTATCTAGGGCTGTCATCGGGTACTCTGTTACCCAACCATATAGAAAACCCGGGTATTGAAACGTAAACTCGGGTACCCGTGGAAAAAAAAAATCACACTCGCCTGTGTAACAGCTATGGCTATAATTAGAAACCAGATCTCTTCTTAATATAAATAAACAATACATCAGACCGTCTGTTTTGATTAATAAAATTCATTGGCGTTGTGCAACCGGACCAAAAAAAAATTAATCCAGATTCGTTGTTCATTTCCTCTTCCCCTAGATATCATACAAGTCAAAGACAATATCAAAACAATCAAATCTTAATTCAGTTATGCACACCTAAGTATGTCATCAATGACCAGTTCTGCCCAGTTCATACTGATTTTACGTGGGCATGATGTTTGGCAAATAGTGTAAAAATAGTCTTGCAAATGACAATTGCTGGAGCTTACATTATATCTGTTATGTACAGCATGGGTATCCTTCCTTGTCCTATGGACATGTTTTTTTTTGTACCCATGCCATACATTTGGACAGAGCATACAGTGGCACCCATGTTCCTCCTTTGGGTCATGTCATATCTGTCATGAATTTTGTTTGAGGTTTTACATAAGGAAGAATTTGGTCCATTTTGATATTTACAATTTTCTAACAAAATGACACCTGCTTGACAGGAACTTTGCCCACTATTTGTATTATATTAGTGGGGACATCTCTGTCATATTAATACATTTTTAATTCGTTTCATCTATTTTTCTTCTTTAAGGTGGTCCATTTACTAGTGATTGGCTTCCTGATTGTGTCCTCAATTCATCCGGAGGTCCTGAGAAATGGATTGGAGCCAGGAACTTCCATGGAAACAGATGGCATACGTGTCATCACACCAGAGAAAAATGAGATGACCGAGTTGAAGGAATCACCAGCTATTATTTATGAAACACCAAATGCCACAGCATACAGACAATGGAGAAAAGGTTCTTGAACATTATAAGATATTCACAGTCCCATTTAATAGTGACTAAGTTCTCTTGCCTTCATGTTCAGAGTCTAATTTTGCACATCATAACCAAAGAATAGCAAGTTAATCAGTTAGGTTATGATTTTGAAACAGTGATCTTTTTTTCTGTGTTGCAGAACTTAAATTTTTTTAACACTTTTATTACCACGGCTTGGTACAAATGACTAAAAATAACCCCACATAAGCATTTAAAGGATGTGTATTTTTGTACAACTAGATTAATAAATGTGTGAAAGAGGGTGAATTTTCCAAAAAAAATATTTGGATTACCAACAATTATTGCTCACTTGATTCTCTCAGTGGTAGGACAAAAATTCTGTTTTAAAGGTTACTGTACATACTGTTTAATCTTAAAAAAAAAACATCTGTTTTCATGCCCAGAAATTTTAATCTGCATCTTGAAATTTTTCAGAAATGTCTGGTTTTGTTGAATTTTCTATTTCAGTCGTTTTTAGTAAACTGTAGTATGAAATCCCAAGATTCAGTGATATTTCAATCCATGAAAATGTCCATAATGCCTACTGGTAACAGCATTTAAGAAAGAAATACCAGTGAAATAAGTTTTGTCAAATGAAATTTTTGTTTAAGTTCTGTCTTTTAATTTGGTTTCAGTGCATTCATCGCAGTCAAAGAAATGCCTGATTTGATTTAAATGTGTAAATCTATTATCATACAGTGTCAGTGAGCATTTATGAGACCTAATTAAGTGCCATCTGGGTTTTGATCTCTGAGAAGTGTTGTATTCTTGCAGCCAATTAAAAGTATACATAATTAAAGTATCCAACATCAGTGGTTTATCCTACTAATTAGCAAACATGATCAAGGGTAGAAAGAAAAGCGTGTGAAAGGAGTAGTTGGTACATGAAAAATTTTGTTTACAGTACATTATGAAGCAGTGAGTCCCAGTGTTTGTAGAAAAGTTAAAATTCTAAAATTGACAATCAGAGGTTCGCTCATGGATGAGTGGAATTTTCACTGTTTTACTAAAAAAACAATAAAAAAATACATTTTTAACATTGATGGCAGTTGTTTCACTTATATTATGCAAGTTGTTTTTGAAATGAAGGAAATTGGTATTTATTGTGAATCGGCAATAACACTTGAATATGTTGATGTTCATATGCAAAGCAGTGATGTACTGCACAATGTTTTCACACCAGCAGCTGTGAGCATGTTGAAACTTCATGGAGTAATAATTTTAAAGGTAGTTTAGTGGTTGATTGTCTGGACAATAAAGGTAATTTATATAGAAAGAGAGCATCACATGAAAAGCTTTCTATTGATAATTATTTCACAACTGATTATAAATCTAGTATTAAACCATTAAACATCCCCTCCCTCCATCTTATTATTGTTGATGTCCAATGGGGATGGTATTCCCTTCCCAATTTACCAGAGGTCCTTTGTAACTCACTACCTTGCTTTTTCATCTGTCTGTTTTTGTACCCCATTGTGCACGAGATTAAGGCATTAAGTTTAAACAAGAAACTTAATACTTGACCTTTAAAGCATGGAGTATGGAGCTTTTGATACTTAATATATAATGTAATTCTGTCAGGTATTTTTTAATAGAAGGAGATAAGTCAAAAATATTTCCTGCATTACCTCAGTTTATTTTTGTCATAAGTCTTGCAGAATCAAGACACTGATCCAATTTGGTAAATTGCCATGGATTGAAATGTCTTGTGACTCATTGATTGAAGCATATGCTATGAATTAGATGATAAAAAAAAAATTAGAACTTAAAATAATTAACAAATTCCTCATGAGTATTATGATTATATGGTACATATGCTGTGGCAGATGATTTTGAAAGAACCATTTAAAAACTTATAATACATATGAACAAATGTTTAGCATTAAAAGCATGTGATGTAACGGAATGTTTCATGTCATCTGCAGTACTATTACTTATGTCAAGCCCTATAGAAATATGTTTCTCAGTTTTCCTTGTTTGGCTTAAGCAAGGTTTTATTTTGACATGCATTTTTGTACCAATGGTAACATCATGTGTTGTCAATGTATCAACATCTGCTCTTATTTGAATCTCATGATTATCAAGTTGCATGAATTTGAATTAAAATTAGCATAGAGCATCCAAGCATGAAGGCTTTTGGAAAATATATGCCAATTTGCTGATTAATATAATTGCCAAAAATTATTTTTTTTAATAAATTTATAATAACTATAAATATTTATTTATAATTATTAATTTATTTAAAATTATTAGAATGATTAATTTATTGCCAAAATATATTCCATTTTGCTGATTAATATATGATTTATATATAATATATATGATTAATATAAATGCCAAAATATGTGCCAATCTGACGATTAATAATTACCTTCTCTAAAATAAAACCTGTAAATTATATTCAATAAATGCCCAACAGAAGTTGACCAATATTGACAACAAACCATCCAAGGCCTTTAAAATGTGAAGTTACATGGTCCCATTAATAAAAAAAAAGAAAATCTTGAACAGAATTTGATCAAATTGTCCAATTTTGAAGTTTGAACAAAAAAGTTTCTGACCATCTATTCAGCAGTTTTTAATCAAATATATTACAAATCTCATTACCATGAGGAAATAACGTCTGAATCCAGCCCTGAAAGATGAAGAAGATTAAATTAAGGAACAACTCTTATGGATAAATTTTTTTGACTCCACTAGGTGGCCACCAGTAGACCAAATCTGCTAACATTTTAAACATTTGCTCCAAATGTTGACAATTCTTCCGGAAATCCATTGCAGTTTATCTTCATTTTACACCAACATTTTTTTTTTCTTCAGTGGTGTAACAAGTCAAAATGTTATACCTAGTGTACACAGCAAGTGTCTTTTTCTGTGAATTTCTTGATATTCATATCGATGACACAATTTAAATGACATCCAAAAACTACTATTCAAAATTTGACTAACGATTTGACCACACGTCTTCCCATTGTGTTTGCCTTTTCAATTGTTGGCAAATAATGCTGAGCTGCAGAAGATATTTAAAATAAAAAAAACTTAAAAACTTTTTCATAACCAATCAATAGAATTTTAAGAAATCTTGGCAGAAAACATTCTGCTAACCCAGATTTTTGACTTTTTTTGTTGCATTTGGCTTTTAGGGAGAAGCTTGCAAACTGCACGATCTCAGTCCCTCATCAGCCTTGTTATTTTATAATAACAATTTAATATTTTTTTGCAGGACATACAAAAATATTTTCATATTAATATTTTGTTGGTTTTTTTTTTGTTGCAGAAGACATGTGTCTGGCCTTTGTCCTGACACTCTGCAGCCTTACCCTTATCATCTTCCTGCTGTATGGTACTGTCAAGGTAGGTAACACTGTCATTCATAAAACTGTTTGAATCAAAGAGCTAAAAGCATGCCTGGAGCACATTTCTAAAATCATCACAGTAATTTATGCAGCAGTTTCCAAATCCACAAATTTGAGTTTCCAAGGTGGGCATGTTCAAAAAGTGGAGATGGTGAAGGGATCATGTTCTGTTAATAATGCTTTATGCTCATGTCATATCAGGAATAAGAAGTTTTCTCAAATTTGCAGATTTCCATGATTTCATTGTCATCTGGGTCATTTCTGAAAATGATGTAAATTCATTGAGAAAATTGGTTGGAGGGTAGGGTCAATCATTTGAGCGCCCATTTACTGGTCATAGTTTGGAGATATCAGTGGTGCATTTCCTAATATTGAATTTTCTGATACCATTCTAATCAGAACACTTTGGGTTTTTTTTTAAACAATGCTTTAGATATATTAGTTACTCAAATGGCATGATGCATTTAACAATTTTGTCATTTCCTAATAACGAATATTCAGTATCCATCTAATATCATTTGAATCACTTTGTTACCGTTATTATAATATCAGTTTGTAACGTTTTTGTCAGAAAAGTGTTGTACATAACTTTAATTGCATCAAATTAAGCCAGGATTTGGGAAGTAGATGGTAGTGTGTAAAACAATTTTATTTTAGCTTGTTTGGATCATTATGTTGATATCTCAATAAATCTTGATGTGATGTCCTTCAGCTTGTCAGAGTTTGTTACAAAAAGTTGATATATTATAAAAGGCATTGTGCTCGCCGTGATAATGCATTTATAAGTTATGGAGGCAAGGTGGTGTCAGGGCACTAATAGAACACTGTAGAAACTTAATAAAAATGGAAAGGCAAAAGCACAAGTGACACAATGTCCATTGTATTGTCTCGTATCCTGCTTCGGATTATGCAATCCCTCCAACAGTGAATCCTTCTTTTGAAGTCAACAAGACCTCAGTTCCTTTATGTACAGGGATTTTTGGTAAAGTCCATTCTCATCTTTGTCTTGTACCCTGCAAATATAACCACAGTGCAATATCAGTACCTTTTATATATATGCCAACCATTAGGCTTTTGGTGTAATAATTAAGCTTTTTTTTCTCACTAAATTATGCCATACGCATAAATGTACTTGGATTACGCTTTTTCAATATATCCCCCTCCCAAAAAATTAATAGTTTATTTTCTCATTTTTATTAGCATCCCACTAATCGCACAAAACATTCTAGAAAAGACAGTTTCTGAGTAACTATGACATAAAAGTACACTTGTCTGTAGACTAGTTGTGACTTTCCTTAGCGTTATGTTCTATTTATATCAGCTGCCCTATTTCCAAGAAGACCTCTGTTTCTATTTATAGCAGCTGTCTGGCTTAGGACATAACAGACTGGTTTTCTAATTTTTAATCTTTGCTCACATATTCTTTGTTAATAATGTGAGGTACAGAACCATTCTATAGGAATTTGGCAGTAAGCGTCCTATTTATTCTAGTCGATATGTATGTTACAGCAAAAATGTTTCTCAAATGATTTCACAGATGGATCAAAAGAAAAAAGAAAAACCCGGAAAAAAATGACTCAGAGATGAACACATGAATAACACAATACATTGCTATAAGGTAGCTTCATGCTAATGCAGGCTGTGTGGAAAGGATTTTAATATTGGTCATAGTGTAAAACAAAGGCAGCTGATGACATTAGTATAAAAATTTGCAAATATGCCATGACCATGCTATATCCAAATTCATGTTATGCTGAAGCATGCTATAGTGGGGTTTATCTTTATCTTGCATGAAAATTTGCTGGTTTTAAGCATCCTTCTATGAGTAATCCCATTTGAGTCACACCAACCAATGGGATCCTCAAATCTAAACAAATCCTCAGAACTCAGCATTTTAGCCCTTGTTACATGTTTAGGCTTGTACAAAAGTAAGAATAGAAAAGAGTGAAGCTAACAAGCTTTGTAAATTTAACAAAATAATTTATTTCCCTAGAAAAACAAGGTAAAAATATGAAAAAAAAATACTTATGGTTTATAAATCAAATCCAAAAATGAATCCAATAATTAAAAATATAAGTCTTATCACTTAGAAGTTATAATTGAATCAAAGTTCAAATCCTGATGAAGTACCAAGATGAAAGGCAATGATGTTTTCTGTAACCTGTTTTGTGTTGTCAAGTCAATAGTTCCTTGTTGAATCACCAAGAATATTATTCCAGCTTTATTATTCTGAATAATTTTCAGTAAATGCCTTTGTCCAAGAATTCTGATGAGCACAAGTATTCTCCAAGGTAAATCAATTATTAATTCCAAAAAATAGACAAACAGAAATTTTAACAAATAAAAATAATACCAAAATCAGTATGATACATCAGTTTTAACCCTTAACTGAAATGCAAAGCAGATCACCTGATAGGTCACATGATCACTTCCTTTCAAGCGACAAAGTAACATTATGCCAGCTGTCACATCCACCATGAACAAATTCAATTGTACTGAATGAATCTTACTATAGATTCAATAATAAAAAAGCTGTTTACTACAGAGCTGAAACTGACTCTGAATCTAGGTCAGCTAAAGATACAAAGTTTCAAACTACTTCATGTTTATCAGCTTTCACAGAACTGAACTGAATTTTCTGGAAAAATGTCAAATCCAGTGAATAAAGTTATCATTATAGTTATCAATAAAGTGTGTGTGAGAGAGAGAGAGAGAGAGAGAGAGAGAGAGAGAGAGAGAGAGAGAGAGAGAGAGAGAGAGAGAGAGAGATGTTAACTTAATTAGCAGTTTTGACATATCAGGTTTTGTTTTTTGCCTTGATATACATGCAGACTCATCTTTTAAATTAAACCAACAATAATGTATTCTAGACATTTTGTGATGATATGTTTATACACACAATTGAATGGTCAAGAACTTTTATAATCCATTTAATTATTTTCCAAACAGCAAGCAGGTAATAATTGTGTTTTGGCCATCCTGTGATTGTTATGTAAGGGGCAACCATTTAAATTGTACTAAAAGGTTGGAGCCAGGCTGGAACTTTCTTTTCAACCAAGATATATTTTTTTCTATTATCTAAATACAAATCAGAGCAAGAGTATTCTTATGAAGTTATTTGGGCTCCAGAAATATATTTGAATAAATTTCAGTCACCTTTCTGAAAATTCAGTGGTTTGTCACCTAAACTTTTGATGATATACACAACTTGTGGTTACAATGTGTTTTTAAAGAAATTACAGACGAGTGCCTCCAAACAATCCAGTCAAAGAAATCTCGAGTTGAATTTTTTTTTTTCCATTTATTACCAAGCCTCATTGAAATTGGTGATGTGCCTGAAAACAATCTTTTCTTAATCTGACCTTTTGAGAGTAAGCAAGCTTGGCACATTTTAAAGCTTACTCACAAACAGCCTTTGGGAAAATAAGGTATGAAAGAGATTCTTGTATACTTAAATATTATGATTAAAATATAACTGGGAAGTTTAAATATAAAAATTTGTCACAAGTTCCTTAAAATAGTAAATATTCACATTATCTAATATGCAAGAAAAAATGAAACTAACATTGACATTGGCTGCAAAATGGAAGTGATATACTTTAACAGAGTATTGTGTGAAATGGAACTGGGGTTATTTATGTCATAAAATTTCTGATAGGTAAATGCAAAACAGAGGTGCATATATGTGTAATATGGCAGAGTATAAACTTGCAGAACACAAAGCATTATGAAGTGAATATGACCTGTCTCTTCCAATTTATGGACCTGCACATACCAGTACCTTGCAAGTGGATTTGTTGTGCCCTGTCAGTGTACAAGTGGATTTGTCATGCCTTTTCCGTGCTTATACACACTGTAAGCCATAGCAACCTGGGTAGCATGTACAACACTACAATCAGGCATACCAGTTTTGGTACCACGGTAGATAACATGGAGGTAAGGTAAGATGTCTCTGCAATTAATAATTGACATAATTGACATCATGGCTAATCACTTGAACTGTTTGGTGCTACTTTTATTGCCACTTTTGCAGAGAACAAAAGCCTCAAATGGATGCATTCCAAGAAGTTTATTATTGTGCCCCACCATGTTTGTGGTAAGAAATCCAGTGTTATATCCAGAGATATTCATCTGGTCAGGTATGGTATTTGGGTTTGTTTTCAAGTTCTATAGTGAGCTGTTAGGATTTTATATGAATAAACTTAGTTAACTTAGTTCTATTTGTTTTTAAGTACCCAGCGTATTCTTAAAATTTTCAGAATCGTCCAGGCTATCTGATGCCATTCTTCTGCCTGCAAGTGTTTGACTTCTGCCTGAGCTGCCTCAGTGTGGTGGGATACTTCTCCTATGCACCCAACATCAAGCTGTGGATACAGCAACAGGGATTGGTAAGGTCTAACAGATTCAAGAGACAGTTCTAAGTATATAGTTATCAGGGCCCTGCATTGAAATTTGGATACCTTATAGTAAACACCTTTTCTATCTATCCTTCGGTGTGTACTTGTTGTAATCCTCATAGCTCTTAGCAGTTGAATAGCATTTTATACATAATTCAGTACCATATGGTTGATGACTTGTCTACTGCACATGCATGCAACCTTTATACATAATTAAATGCCATATGGTTGATGACTTGTCTACTGCATATGCATGCAACCTTTATACATAATTAAATGCCATATGGTTGATTACTTGTCTACTGCATATGCATGCAACCTTTATACATAATTAAATGCCATATGGTTGATGACTTGTCTACTGCATATGCATGCAACCTTTATACATAATTAAATGCCATATGGTTGATGACTTGTCTACTGCATATGCATGCAACCTTTATACATAATTAAATGCCATATGGTTGATGACTTGTCTACTGCATATGCATGCAACCTTTATACATAATTAAATGCCATATGGTTGATGACTTGTCTACTGCATATGCATGCAACCTTTATACATAATTAAATGCCATATGGTTGATGACTTGTCTACTGCATATGCATGCAACCTTTATACATAATTAAATGCCATATGGTTGATGACTTGTCTACTGCATATGCATGCAACCTTTATACATAATTAAATGCCATATGGTTGATGACTTGTCTACTGCATATGCATGCAACCTTTATACATAATTAAATGCCATATGGTTGATGACTTGTCTACTGCATATGCATGCAACCTTTATACATAATTAAATGCCATATGGTTGATGACTTGTCTACTGCATATGCATGCAACCTTTATACATAATTAAATGCCATATGGTTGATTACTTGTCTACTGCATATGCATGCAACCTTTATACATAATTAAATGCCATATGGTTGATGACTTGTCTACTGCATGTGCATGCAACCTTTATACATAATTAAATGCCATATGGTTGATGACTTGTCTACTGCATATGCATGCAACCTTTATACATAATTAAATGCCATATGGTTGATGACTTGTCTACTGCATGTGCATGCAACCTTTATACATAATTAAATGCCATATGGTTGATGACTTGTCTACTGCATATGCATGCAACCTTTATACATAATTAAATGCCATATGGTTGATGACTTGTCTACTGCATATGCATGCAACCTTTATACATAATTAAATGCCATATGGTTGATGACTTGTCTACTGCATGTGCATGCAACCTTTATACATAATTAAATGCCATATGGTTGATGATTTGTCTACTGCATATGCATGCAACCTTTATACATAATTAAATGCCATATGGTTGATGATTTGTCTACTGCATATGCATGCAACCTTTATACATAATTAAATGCCATATGGTTGATGACTTGTCTACTGCATATGCATGCAACCTTTATACATAATTAAATGCCATATGGTTGATGACTTGTCTACTGCATATGCATGCAACCTTTATACATAATTAAATGCCATATGGTTGATGACTTGTCTACTGCATGTGCATGCAACCTTTATACATAATTAAATGCCATATGGTTGATGACTTGTCTACTGCATGTGCATGCAACCATTTTACATAATTAAATGCCATATGGTTGTTGAATTGTCATCTTGTATCCATATTTTAATGCAATATGTTTGACTTGTCTACTGCATGTGCATGCAACGTTTTTTATGTAATTAAATCCATACAGTTAATGAATGGTCTACTGCATGCACATGCAACGTTTTATACATAATTAAGTGCCGTATGGTTGATGAATCATCTACTGCATCCACATGCAACTTTTATGCAAAATTTAATGCCATATGTTTGATGAACTATCTACTGCAGTGCACAAGCAACTTTTACAGTTCCCATCTTTTTGTCTCAATTTTATAGTTATGGCCCTTTTTCAGTCAGTTTCCGAAAATAGACGATTATTGTAACTTGCATATATGAACCATTAGCAATATTTTGCTTTGATTTGTTGTGAACATTGTCTAATAGAGGTATATATACTTGTTATGGTTTTTGTTTCATCGACTTAATCTTTAGCACAGATTACAGCATAACATTTAGCCTATCAAACACTACTAGTGAATTATAGATGTAATCAGATTTCTTGCATCACTAAGACCTTGAATAAATTAGAAAAGTGACATCCATGTTTAGTAATGAATGAGATTTTGCATCCTCTTGGTTAAACTTACGAATATTTTAGAGCAATAATTTTGGTCAGATTTTGATAGGGCTACTTTTATCATCAAGATCTAAGAGGAGTTTGATTATGAGTAACATCTATTAATTAAGGCAAGCACTCTGGTGGCTTAGTGGTTAAAGCATCTGCCTTGGTTACAGGTGTTTTGGGTTTAATCCCTGACTGAGTCATACCAAAGTCTTACAAAAATGGTACTAACAGCTTCCTCACTTGGCGCTCAGCATTAACCATTTGACGCCTCAATACCATTCTTATAGAAGTGCCTTTTGACGCCTTCTGTAAACATCAGCCATTTTGAGCCGGTTTTTTAAAGCACCACCTTCAGGGAAAACCTTCATTAGATACTACATTCATTGGTGTAAATGACCATTATGTCAGATCACGTGGTCATTGTTTATGCTCTGGTTAAAATCTGCTATTTAAAGTAACTGTATCATAGTCTCCACTCTCCAAAATGGAGGTAGCAGATTTCGTTCAGTACTTAACTCTAGTTTTCACAATTAAAATCACAACTATGGAAGCTTCAGTAACTTAGGTAAAAGCTCTGATACTTATGTATGAAGCCATCAGTTTTTAAAAATTAATTAAATTTAGCTGATTTAGTGATGTAGATGCAAAGAACTTGTAAATTTCGAGTGTGAGAAACATCAACTACGGTTGGTCACGCGGCTTCACTGACTTGACGGTGAACAAGTTCTCTCAAGATTTTAAAGCACATAAAATTTTTTTAAGAAATAGTTATACAGCTATAAGAAACTGATTTTACTCTTAAATCTTTCCATCCATGATAAATGTGTACCCAAAACGTAAAATGGTTAAAATTGCTGTTAAACATAACATACACTTTACTGCTTATCAGGCTTATGTGTATGGTGCAGACTAGGTAACAGGTGTTTTATTTATAGTGCACTGCACTGGGTAACTTTGCTACATGCGTATTGAAGAGCTAAAAAGCCAAACATTCTAATGGGTTAAGACATTAGTATTAGGACTGGTCAGCCTGGTGTCAAGATAATGTAACTGGGTGGGACATCATTCTGCATGTTTGCGACATGGTGACCAAGTGTTAGACATTGCTATAAACTGCCACACTACAGACATCATAGTGATATATTAAAAATCCAAATCACACATGCACACATACACTATTAAAAAAGTCATATTGCATGTCATTGACTCAGATTGTAAAGTGTAAACACACTTGAGGCCATATGTGATCAGATTTTTTTTTCTTGTATATCAGGATTTAATGTTGAAATCATGTATATATTCTAGGACTCAAATTCAGTATTCTACGACTAAAATTTTAATGCTAAACTAATCCATATTCAAGGACTCAAAGTACCTCCATGGTCAATTTACTCATCTCAATATCTGGTTATTGAAAAGAAAAATACTCTGGCTGAACTTTACAACATAAAAGCATTCTGTAAATAATCTTTATCTATTAACATGGTATATTTCCATTACATTGTCACATGTGTCTTCCTCATTTGAACATATGTTGGTAAATCATATTGTTAAAACATGTGTCTTCCTCATTTGAACATATGTTGGTAAATCATATTGTTAAAATTGAAAACAAAACAATGTTAATAGTCTAAGAATATGATTCACCAGCATACAGTAAATCACATACATAGAAAATCTATAAATAACACCCTTTTGAGCTTACTGCACTTTCAAATTATTTCTTTTCAGACTTTTAAAAAAAAAAGTAAAATATTTATCAGAGTTTTTGACTGAAAAAAGTAAACGTTTTGTGTCAGTTTAACTTTGACCCTAACAAAAATAGGGCAGATAGAATGAATAAGAACTGGTTAAAATAAAATTTAATCTTATGAATCATGTTATGTAAGAATGTTATTAATTACAGAAGTTAAAAGTATTACTAGTAGGAAAGCAGCCAGATAATGCATCAGCACATAACTAATGACTTCCATTTTTTTAAAAAATCATTTGACTGAATTAAATTTTTTTTGGATTTGTTTAGTTTTTTAATTAAGAATAAGAAATTGATGCTCCGTTTAAATTTGTTTAGGTTAATGACAAAATTGCATTTAAATCACAATCATAGTTTCTGTATATACATGTGCAAACAAGTCCGTTATTAATTAGTCAAACAGTTAAGTGATGTAGCTATTCATCAGCATGGCTTTGAATTTCAGACAAGCTTTAAGGTAGTCATCTTAGACATTATCTGAACCATGTGAATCACTGATATATATTTGGTTATAAATGAAAATGGTTCATATTTGACATAAAATGGCCACCATCATTAAATCTTGTTATTGCTTCTTAGTCTGAATGGATGGATATATTCACAGTAGTACAAACAACATAGACCCTGATCTGCCAGCACATCATGTAATGGTATATTAGTCTATGATGAAGTTGGACACAAGTGTGTATAAATGGTATACTTTACTTATACACCACTCCCTCGATAACTCGCGCCTGGATAACTTACGAACCTGCTTATAACACGGTGTCCGGCATGGGTCCCGATTTTTTTCAAAAGAAATATATTTTAAAATGTGTTAAATGGGAAAAAAATTCACGATAAGAATTAGTATATTGAACCTTGTTACATACTTTATATTGTGTAAATTTTCGTACACAAAAAAATAATTATAAAACATTAATTTTTGTAAAAACAATGGGAATACAGTATTTTCGATCTTTTTTGCAAACGTAAATCTTTTTAGTGGAAATTTTATGTCCGATAACCTAACCAATATTTCAAATACAAAGACATCTATATGAATAATTATGATACATTTAAATATTTATTATTTTGATAACTGGATTGTGTATGAAAAATTAAAAGGTACGAAAAAATACATGAAATACGGTAGCTCATTATATCATCAGAAATGGTGATTATTGCCGTAAAGATAAAATCTATATCATGAAATTTTCAAGTTCTAATTAGATGTCTCAAATTATGTTTGGGGATATTTGAGAGAAAAAGTTGAGTGGTGTACATGATTATAAAGTTGATGAAAATTAATGTTGCTTGTAATGCTGCTAAAAATTAAATGTTACTTGTGTGCCCATGTATTATTAGGTTTTGTAATATTTAGTAAAAATTATACGTTTTCCAGTTTAAGTCACATAAAAGTCTACATTATGTTTGTTGTATTCCCCCATTTCAGCTATTTGCAATGTTTGTTTTTTAAGTAAGAAAATTGGCAATCAAATTGAGTTGTACACTGGGTTATTTCTAGGGTGACTGTGCCTTGTCTCGGCGTCTGATGGAGATGGATGAACAGTGGCTGATGTTGCTCTTTGTCCTCGTCTTCTTCCTTTTCCTCTCCCTCAAGGTATGTGGCTATCAGTAATATGTCCATACTTTTACTATTGAATCTAAATATATATTTTGTCCTGCAAAGCCATGTGAATAACTTGATTTTTTTTTTTCCATCTGAGACAATTATTGAAATTCTGTCCATAATATCATATTCCAGGTCAAAGGCCATGACAGAATTTTTGTGCTACATTTACAGGTTGCTTGTAAATATGTTAAATTTGACATTTAAGAAAATATTTCTTTTTGCCAAACTTAGTATGTTGGAGTTTCTTTCTCCTCAGTAGCCAAAGTTTTGATATGACAACCCTATCTACACCTTGACACATCAAACATATATTGATGCTTTATCCTAGCCACAGCTATTGGATTTCATGAGTTGTCTCCCATAGCATATAAATGCCAGGTAACCAATAGCATGGTGCATTGAGCATTAGTCGAAAATGGTGGAAGCAATTAACCCAAAAAGGATACTTTGTAAGTTTAACATGCCAAGAATGACTTTGTGACTGAGTGAAGCCATTACAGATCTATTTGAGTGAAAGGTGTTTGTGCAAATATGGACCAGCAGTGGAAAATTGCTTGTTTATCAGTCTCTTCAAGTTGTGTGCTCCCCTTGTCTCGATCATGTAGGAACAGTGTTCAGATTTGAACAACTTAGTTTTGATTTTATGCAGTGGCTTGCGGCCACATCCAATGAAATTCACAGATTTAAAGCACAGAAATACCTGCTTAGTTGGCCAATGTGTATGGCCAATGTGTAGATAGAGTTATCACATCAGAAACTTGGCTGGTCAAGTTGGAGTTTACTGGAACATCTAAGACTTTTTAAAATACTTGGCCTAAAAAGTACAGAAGAAACCAACTTATCTTGGATTCCTGGATATTCTTTTCCAGCAGTAAAGCTTCATACCCTTTGACACAGATTTAATTATGCTCCTACTAGGGAATCAATTATTATCTTGTCAGAACATATCATATGTAATAACTGAAGCCTTCAAATACATTGAAGTGGAATAGGGAACTCCCACCTGGGGGTCATAATTTGTAGCAGGAACAAGGCTTTAGAGAATTCCTGTCACCAAATTTTGATCCTGCATCTGGTTGGTTCCTATCCAACACCAAGGTATATCTCCATTTTCAGCTAAGAAATATTGTAACAAAAAAGATTGTGTATGATCATCATTGATTTAGCTTTAGAAATTTGTTGTTGTTGTTGGGCTTAACGCCATTTTTCAGCACATGATAGGCTATTCATGGCGGCCAGTATTAATGGTGGAGGAAGAAACCAGGAATTCACCGGAAAGAACCACCGACCCACGAGAAGCTACTGGCAAGCTTTCTCACCTATCCACATTCGCCGAATCCTAGACTCAAACCCACGCAGACAGAGGTGAGATGGCAGTGATCCGTAACGGACAGCACTTTAGACCACTTGACCACTCGGGGCCCCAGCTTTAGAAATACCATGTATATTTAAAATGTTTTTTTTGTGATCAGAAAAGTCCAAGTTTATTTTAGAGAAAAAAATATTAACAAGGATTGCTGTTTATAGGCAAGCAATTTGTTTCATTACTGAAACATATATGACACAGTTAAACATACAGGCGACAGTGAATGTACTTATTTGGGTTGGGTGTGTCCCACCTGCTTCTTTTACAATGGCAAACTGAGTCATATATATGTGTGTGTGTGTAAGAGAAAACAAAATATTCAGCAGAACCATTGTTGTGAAGCATAACTTCTATATATTCAAGCAGATGTTATTATTAGTGTTACTAATATATTTTTAAAAATATTTGCAGGCCTACCTAATTGGCATGGTCTGGGCCTGCTACAAGTACCTGCAGCTTGAGAATGCAAATAGAAATGTGGTGCGTGAATATCGAGTTGACCCAGACTCTGAGGTAAGTTTAAATGAGTGATAATGATTGATGCATCTTGGGCAGTAATACTGAACCAAAGAAATGGATTTGCAAGATGTGCCCCAGTTTTATCAACAGTTCAAAAATAGCTCATTAAGATATATATATATATATATATATATATATATATATATATATATATATATATATATATATATATATATATATAGATATATATATAGAGATATATATATATATATATATATATATATATATATATATATATATATATATATATATATATATATATATATATATATATATATATATATATATCGTGATTGGGACAAGTCTTAATGGGAATCCAAACAAATAGTCTACAAGTAGAGGTGATCCTTTAAAAACAAAAATGTAACCCTCTAAAGTGACTGGTTCAGGAAATATGTGGTCTTTAGCATAGGCTTTATAAAAGCTTTAAAGTACTTGATAGATAATAGGGACCATGTTTAGCCTTTAGAGAGATTAACTATCTGTTGATGCATGGCAGTGTATCATTTGTAAAAGCAAAGAGAGCATAATGACATGAAAGGGCTAATGATATGAAAATCCAATGATATAGACACCTAACAGATGTTATACAAGTCAAGGTACTTTAAGTTAACTTATCTTGGATCAGAAATGAGTAAAATATATCACTCATCATTTAGCATATTCAATATGCCTAAATGGAACAAATGATTACCTAGGGTTGTTCCATTAAACACACATGGTAGCCGGGAAAGGCACTTTTTAAAAATATATTCCAGGGTACTCTGCAAGAGGCATACTAGGGAAATACTCTTGGCAAGTGGAGAAATAAATGCTGATCATAGAAAAAATTGGAAGGAAAGTTGCAGTCATAATAATAAATCATTCAGACATCATTCTCTTATACGATATCAGGTACATTGTAGGGTGGGGGATTCAAATGGTATTTGATAGAGAAATCTCAGGATCATAAGTACCCTTGACTTCTCTGCCAATACCCTTTTCATCTTCCAACCCTATGATCTCTCTGCACATACCATGTAGCTTGTGCTTACCCTCAACACAGTAACTCCATGATACATGTAAATGAGTTGATAAATCTGATGAGTGAACTTTATGCTTTTCATGTAAGGCTTCGGTTGTAATGGCTAGTCAAGGCAATTATTGATGCCTGATCTATTCCTGAAATACTGGCTGTCACTCAAATGTTGCTAAAGACCAGTGACTTTGACCCAGGAATTGTTGGGTGGAGAATGGTAACTGATTTTTAAAATAAAATTGATAAATAAAAAAAAAATTCTCCGCTGTTTGGTTTCTTCACTCTGATATCCTAGAAAAGAATATAGAATGTCTTTATGCCCTTTCATTGTATGTATGTATGTATGTCTCTATGCATGTCTGAGCATGTAAGCACAATATTAGCTGTATAGTGCCATAGTGCCAAATAAAAGTTCTTAAAAATATATGGATTTCATTTCATTTTCAAGGTCACTTGACTCTCAGTCTATGTTCTGTTTGATAATTATTTTAAAAATTGCTACTGTAGACTACTGGAGTTTTAATTTGAGCTTTTCAGTTTTTGATTACAATGGTTTCTTTTTTAGATGCTTCTGCCACCTAAGTATGAGGATGCCATCAAGATCCCAGTGGACCAGCTTCCCCCTCCTTATACAAATCCAGCTAACTAGGGGAGATAACTGCACTGTCAGCCTTTCTATTAGCGTACACTGTGGCATATACTGATACAAGTCATCTACTAATGACAACAGTGATTTCCATATGCACGGTCATTGTGTCAGTTTTATTAGTGCCATAGATTTTGCCATTATTTTTCTTTTCTTACCATGATAAATATTGTTGATAGAAATGCTAATGCTTCTGAAGTTTCACACTCAAATGTCAGTGTAAAAGTTGTTTTAATGGTAACTGCAGTAATTTTATTCTCATATATGCCTTGAAATTAAAATGCAATATCCATACCAGAATATAAAATTTGAGCTGTAAGCTTTCCTCAAAAAGATGTTGCAAAGACAATGACCATAAGATAAGTTTATTCAAATTTCTACATAAAATTTAGGTCTGCCTGTGCAGTCATAACACATCTGTTTCAATATCAAGTCTGCCAATTATTAATTTATTAAGTAATTGGTTGGAGAGATTAGCTTAGTCTCTTTTCTTCTATTTGTAAATTTTACCCAAAAAGCTAGACAAGTTCAATAAACAGGGATTGATGCAAATTTATTATAGTGAAAGCAAGCCATACTGTTTCACAGAGATTTTGTTTTAAATGACAAGATTCAGCATGACCAGAATACAGTAGGAAAGGATTAGTCAGTATGATACTTGTTTGTACTAAAGGTATGATTGTTTTATCTTGTCAACTTAAAAATATTTTCCTTGATATGTAATTTAACTTGTGAAGTACTTTGTGTTTTTTCAAATATTGTGATATTTTAAACATTATTTTTCCTTGATACAAACCAAATTATTGTTTTAATAAATTATAAAACTCACTTATATAATGCTTAATTTAACATGGTACATTTTCAAACTAAATTCTTTATTGTATAATATAAATAGAAATAATTGCACTTTTTCCCTAAACTTTTCTCTCCCTTTAAATCAAATTAACTGTGCTGTGTTTGTTTTCCAATTTTAAGATCTGTATTTGAAATTGCTTAAATTACCTTTTCATTTTTTTACTGTAAAAGAATGTGATGAAATTTTCAGCTGAATGACTTCATATAACATGTTACAGTTTAACTAGAACATCATGAAGTGAATACAAACTTTTATATTATCAATTTTTTTAAATGGGATTCTTTCTAAAAATGTATCTTGTATTAAGTTTTGGTAATGTGTTAACTGACTTTTGATGAAATAAAGCAAATACTTGTACTTCATTGTGTTGTGTTTTTCTCCTCCTTTTCTGAGATGGAGGTTCTAGAGGGGGTGGGATGGTAGGAGTTAAAACTGTAGAATCATGATTTTTTTTTAGAAGTTCTTGTTTGGTTCTTGCAGACCAGAAAATTTAAGACCCATTGAAACATGATCCATCTGTGAAAAAGAAAAAAACTTTCACAAACCCACAAATTTAAGTGATACTTTATTAATATTTTAGTTTATGCACAACTTAAATGATCTTGAGTTATTGTAGGTATTCATTGCCAATGTTGCAATGGGGCTTGTCAGATAAAGACCATTAAGGGAGGAATTGCCACTAGTGATGTGGTAAGATGATATATGTTGAATTATAAGGCTTAGTCATTGGGTAACACTGGGATAGGGGTGATGTACATATACATTCAAACTGAGAGGCAGGCTTGACCTGAGAATTATGCCAGAGACTGTTAGTAGCCTCTGGCTGTTTCATGGGAGCTGGGGAGGGGGGGGGACATGAACAGAACCATTTCCATTGGTTGGCATTATCAGCAGAATTCAAAGAGCCAACCAAATTACAGAATCTTATGGAACATTGCAGGGTCATAAGGAGTACCATGTGATAAGTACTTCTCAGGTTTTTCAAATGTACAGACAATGGTTTCAACTCTCTGGCCTTTCAAAAGTACAAGCAATGGCTTTTGAGTGTTTTCAATTTATGCTGGAATTTCACTTATCTGGCTTTTCAAAGATACACTGACAATGGATTTTGATTCTCTGCATCAAGCTTTTCTTATAGATTTGTCCTGGACTTGTGCGAGGGATTTTCAAAGGGGCAGATTATGGATTTTGATTCTCTGCATCAAATGTTTTTTATGGGTTTGTTGCTCACCAACAATGGCCAATTAAAATGTGACATTAACGGAGAAATGGTCTCTGTCAAATTTGGATAATAACTTTTTATTCCACGTGTTCAATTCAGCCCGGGAGTAATGAAATCTTGTCAATTCCTTTGTTCAGGGCATGTAGTGGCAATGGTGTTAATGAAACAGTTCTCAGATCATATATTTACTAGTTCCCGAATTACATCAGCAGATTCACCATTGACTGTATATTGTTTGGAAGTTGAAATGCATTCATTGATTATTACATTTGATGCTGTAATAGGGGTCAGCAAACAGATTTACCATTGACTGTATATTGTGTTTGGAAGTTGAAATACATTCATTGAATATTAACACATTTTTACGACAGTACAAATGTAAATAGAAATCAAGCTGTTTGCGGTTTGAAATTAGTGATTGCACAATGGGGAAACTAGAGAGTTTCCCGTCGTCCAGGTATATGGGCAGAATAGCATCTGCTTGTGATCTTATCAGGAAGTATCTTTTCAGTGCATGTGCAACCGGAAGTGCTTTCAGCACATCCTATATCAACAGTGACCCGGTTGTCGACGATGGTGGTAGATTTGCAAAATGCTCTGGCATATTATCTGAAAATGTTTGCTCCTTGACCGAGTCAAGAGATAGTGCTATGAGGGAAGCTCGGATCCAGCTATCACACTAATCCTTACTAAATCTTTGCCAACAAATTCAACAAGGTGCACACATTCCTCTAGCTATTATCTTTTGGAAGGGAAATTCAGTACACTTCCCGGAACTTGGAACATTTACTACTAGGAGTCATGCAATTGTCCATTTTGGTAAAAGGGCTCTTTCTCCACATTCCATGGAAGCTTACAGGGCCATTTTCCATGGAAGCTTACAGGGAAGTTGAAAATACTAAATCTATTTTTTCAATCACTTTAAAACTCCACAGCATTATATATTTTTTCTTTTCTTCCCATATTCCACATTTCAATGGTCATTTCACATCTTTTTGAAGAACTATAATCTTGGATCAGCCCATAATACAATAGCAAGCTGGGATTCAGCCTAGCAGTCTACTTAAATGGGGATCAGCCCAGAATGCGCTTTAATCTTGGGGACAACTTAGCGCCAATTATCTTTAGCTGGGATCAGCCCAGAATGCACCATAGTGTTTACAGTTTTAAATGGGAAAAGTAATAAGTATATTTCTTTTATGCAGGGCCTCTGCCTAGCTCTAGTACATGAATCTGGGATCAGTCCAGAATACATTTTATGTGGGAATCAGCCTTGCAAAGATTTAGTTAAGATGGGATCAGCCATTAATACATTAACAAGCTGGGATTCAGCCTAGCAAATAGCTCAAGTCCACAAATCTGGGATCAGCTCAGAATACATTCTAAACCGAAATCAACCTGGCATAGATTTAGTTGAGATGGAATCAGCCCACAATACATTAGCATTCGGGGATTCAGCCTATATGCATTTAGTTAAGATGTGATCATCCCTTATTAGCAAGCTGGGATTCAGCCTAGCTTATAGTCTACTTAAGAGATTAAACCAGTGAGCCTAGCACCAATTATCTTTTGGCTGGGATCAGCCCAGAATACATTGTTGCCCAATCAGACACTCTTAAGATGTACGAATAATATAAAGGCATGCCCATTAAATACATTTCATTTACAGTTTAAATTCAACCTAGCACAGTTTTAGTTAAGATGGGATCAGCACATAATACATTAGCAAGCTTGGAGTCAACATAGCACATAGCTGATCTAGCCCACAAATTTGGGAGCAGCCCAGAATTCATTCCAGGTGGGAAGCAGCCTAGCATAGTTTTAGTTAAGATGGGATCAGCCCATAATACCTTAGCATGCTGGGATTCTGCCTAGCACATAGCTCTAATCCACAAATCTGAGATCAGCTCAGAATACATTCTATGGGGGAATCTGCCTAGCATAGATTTAGTTACCATGGGATAAGCCCATAGTGCATTAGCAAGCTGGGTAGAATACAATGTCAATTATAAGGCTTAATCTGTGGCTAACAAGGGGATAGGGGAGTTGTACATGTACCTTGAAACTGAGAGGCAGGCAAGAATTAGGCTGGAGACTATAATTAGCCTCATGTTGGCTGCCTGCTTGGGGCTTGTTGGGAGAGTTAATGCAAAACTTGGTAATCTGAGTTTTTCTAGATACATATATTGCTGGTTGTGTGAGGGGGTTTCTCTGATAATGACAAGGGAAGGATGAATTGGTGGTATGGTAATATGATATGAGAATTAATTATAATGCTTCCTCAGTGGATAACCAGGGGATAGGGGAGTTGTACATGTACCTTGAAATTGATAGGCAGACAGGAAATTAGGCTGTGAGACTATTATTAGCCTCACACTGGCTGTCTGCTTGGGGCTTGTTGGGAGAGTACATGGGCTTGTGTGGCAGGAGCAGAAATATTCCTATTGGTTGGAGTTGCCAGCAGTAGTCAAAGACCCAATCACATTAGAGAATCTTAAACTACCTTGCCTGATCATATAAAGTACATGTGACCTGTCACTTCTGTGGTTTCAAAGGTACGAATGTAGTTTAACTGCACTCCTTGGCTTGTCAAAGCTACAGACAAGAGATTTAGAGTCTCCAAAACAAACAGTTCTTAGTTTTAAGCTAAAACCCGCCACCGCCCCTGTCGCCATCCATTTGTCTTTTCTTTTCTTTCACCTCATGTTTTATGTCTTGACATTCATCATGTGCATGGAGCTACCATGGGTTGGAATAATTTTTCCTCAATTGGACACTCTTAAGATGTACTAATAATATAAAGGCATGCCCATTAAATACAATTCATTTACAGTTTAAATTCAGCCTAACACAGATTTAGTTAAGATCCGATCAGCCTGTAATACATTAGCAAGCTTGGAGTCAGCCTTGCACATAGCTGATCTAGCCCACAAATCTGTGAGCAGCCAAGAATACATTCTAGGTGGGAAGCAGCCTAGCATAGATGGGATCAGCCCATAATACCTTAGCATGCTGGGATTCTGCCTAGCACATAGCTCTAGTCCACAAATCTGAGATCAGCTCAGAATACATTCTATGCAGGAATCTGCCTAACATAGATTTAGTTAAGATGGGATCAGCCCATAATACCTTAGCATGCTGAGATTCTGCCTAGCACATAGTTCTAGTCCACAAATCTGAGTTCAGCCCAGAATATATTCTATGAGGGAATCTGCCTAGCATATATCTAGTTACTATGGGATCAGCCCATAGTACATTAGCAAGCTGGGATTCAGCCTAGCACATAATTTATTTATGCTGGGATCAGCCCAGAATACACTGTAATGCTTGGATCAGCATAGCAAGGATTGGGACTATTCTTGTTACATTCTGATTCTAGCCCATGAATAGCCCTCACAGAGAAAGCATTTTCACATCATAAACTGGCATCCTCTTTGGGGCTCTCGTTTGATATTTTAATATCAAATTCAATTTGGCATTTTCCCCCAATCGGATACTCATAAGCTATGCTAATAACATAAAGGTCATGTCCATTAAATACAGTTAATAGGAAAAATATAATATTTGCTTCATGCTGGGATCAGCCTAACTCTATTCTACAAATGTGGGATCAACTCAGAATACACTCTTGTGTGGGAATCAGCCTAGCTCTATTCTACAAATGTGGGATCAACCCAGAATACACTCTTATGTGGGAATCAGCCTAGCTCTATTCTACAAATGTGGGATCAACCCAGAATACACTCTTATGTGGGAATCAGCCTAGCTCTATTCTACAAATGTGGGATCAACCCAGAATACACTCTTATGCAGGAATCAGCCTAGCTTAGTCTTGGTTAAGATGGGATCAGCCCAGAATACATTAGCAAGCTAGGGTCAGACTAGCACAGATTTTACATGAGCTGGAATCAGCCTAGCACCAATTCTACTTAATCTGGGATCAGCCCAGAATACACTGTAATGCTGGGATCAGCCTAGCACCTATTGGAAATGAGTCTTTTACAATGAGCTGGGATTCTGCCTAGCACCAATTCTACTTGAGCTGGGATCAGCCCTGAATACACAGTAAGGCTGGGATCAGCCTAGCACTGATTGGGAATCACTTTCACATTCAGATTCTAGCCCATGAATAGCACCCAAAGAGAGAGCCAAATATTTTAAAATATTTAAATTAAGTATTGATATTATTTTTGTTATGAGTTTGATATTGTAGAATGTTAGCAATAAGGAAAAGTGGCATGTTTGAGAGAAAAGGAGAGAGATGAATTCATATACTTATGTATCATTTATTGTCATGAAACATTTCTTGTACAATTATGTTGTTGTGCATAAATATAATCAAAAATGTTTTTGATCTCTTGTCCACATGAGTGGAAAGAAAGACATAGCAGACTCTTTTGTGATGGTGCAACCAGCATTATCAACAATTAAGGTTTTATTTTAAGTTGTTAAGCAATGTTCTGAAGATGGGTTTCGCATGCAAGCCCTGGCTCTGTTTTTGCAGGACCATGAAGATTTGTACCTACAAAAAATAATTGAATCCAGTTTTCATTTCCTTCCATTTGAAGGTAAGGCAACTTGATTTTATAATTCCCTTATCGGAAACTTCTAGTTGAATTCACAAGATTCCATCATATATTGCTTCCAGATGAAACAATAGTCAAAAGGTGCAAAAACTTTTAAAACCAAGAGACCCATGTGAGCAAGATTTTGCTCACCTTACAATAGTTGACCATTTCACAGAGTTGGCTTATTAATAGTATCAGAGCACAACCTAAGAAAACTCCCAAATTTTATATCATGCAGAGCTTACTTATTTTACTCTATACTTATAAAGAAAAATTTTCTAAATAGTAATATACACACTATTTTGCTCATAATCAAAGTAGTGTTAGATCTTGATATAAACCCATTTATTGAGCTTTGTAGTAATTGGATTAGAAATTTAGATTTAAAGATGCAAGAAGCTTAGTAAATCAGATGCAATGTTTCTCATTAATATGGACAGATCTCACTTGGAGCAAACTTTAATTCAGCTTCTAGAGTGATAATATGCTCGGGCAAAAAGAAAAATTATTACCACATTATATGTTTAAATCTTGCTGTTAATGAAACTTTTCTAAGAATGCAAGATTGTTAATAAGTTTAATCAAAATCTTGTTAGAAGATATAGTTGCCATGTTGCTGACAAGCTGAGCCAATCAGATGCAAGGTTATATTGAATTGCATGCATGAATTTTCATATTCAATCAAAATCTTTGACAGAGACTGTCGACCAAATCTGATAAAAACTATGCTTACTAGAGTGGCAAAATAGAGCAGTCATAATACCATCTCATATATACATAGGTCTTTGTCATAATGAAAATCATTCAATATATTGACAATATGGGCCTATTTACTAAGTTTGAATAACAAAATATGGTCTTTTAGAAAGCTCAACTAATTGTATGAATAATCATCTCATTAGTATGATGTTGCTCTTAAAAATTATATTTTGTGATGACATAAGATGAAAGCATAACAGAATTAATGGCTTCCTGAATGATAATAAGACTGTCTAATCAGATGCCAGATCACCTCATTAATAGGCATCGATCTTGCTTACCCCATCCAAGAACTTGCTGATATAAGCATATATTCCAATGTCTGGCCAAAACAAGTCACAAATATTGTGACAAGACAGTCAATTAGATGCTTGTATCTTGCTCATTATTAGACAAATCTCTGATTTTGATATAAGCCTATACATGTATATTAAGCCTGATCCTGGATCAGAAATAGGACTTTCACTGGTAACATGCTCAGTCAGTGAGTTGCATGTGTGTGCATCTCATTATTGAACTTCTCCAAGATTTTGATGATGTAAGAATATATTCCAAGTCAGGTTCAACACATCAGAAATATGTCCTCCAGATAATGAATCTCAATCAGATCCAAGAACACCTCATTGTAATTTTTGGCTCATTTATTGAATATGATTGAGATCATAAATTCATGCAATCAGCTGCATTATCACCTTATTAATGGATCTCACTTAATATTAAACCCCTCAAGATTTTGCTGATACAAACATAGTGTATATTCCAAGTTTGGTTGAAATTGGATTAAAAAAAATCAGTCCATTAGATGCAAGATTATTTTGTTAATATGCCAGGATCTTGCTCATTTTCAAACTTGTTTGAAATTTTGACAACATAAGCAAATATTTTAGTGGTAACAATAAAAGCCCATGTTTTCTAGGATGCTTGTTTTCAAAGTTGCAGTTTTTGACATAACATCATTAATGTTAATATTTAAACCCATAAACCATATGGAACCATAATTTAAAAAGTTTTAACAACTTCAGTAGTGTATAAAAGTTGTAAAAACTGGAATGTAAAGAAGAAATGTTTTGTCACTATTAATAATATTATTGAGTGTAAAGGTGACCATCAGACCATTAAACTGGAATGTAAATAAGAAATGTTTTGTCACTATTAATAATATTATTGAGTGTAAAGGTGACCATCAGACCATTAAACTGGAATGTAAATAAGAAATGTTTTGTCACTATTAATAATATTATTGAGTGTAAAGGTGACCATCAGACCATTAAACTGGAATGTAAATAAGAAATGTTTTGTCACTATTAATAATATTATTGAGTGTAAAGGTGACCATCAGACCAATAAACTGGAATGTAAAAAAGAAATGTTTTGTCACTATTAATAATATTATTGAGTGTAAAGGTGACCATCAGACCATTAAACTGCTTTAAAGACCCTAATTATCACTTGACACATTCCATAGTTTATTATTTTGCACACACACCCCTAAACAGAGAAGTCAATATCTCATATAAGTTTCACAAGCTCTTGTCCTCTCAGTTTTATTCAACAGCAGTTCCAGGACTAGCTCATTTTGGACGGAGTAGGTCAAGTCATGACCAAGAGTAGCATTAACAATAATTACTCAGAGACTGATGCTCTATTATCATAACAGAATTTCCAGAAATCCAAGATAAAGCCATTTCTGTTGACCTTTTATTCTTTTTAACTTAGAGAGTATTCAAACAGTCTCCAATATTTTGTTGGGACTCGACACACCAAATTTGGTAATAAAATTATTTTGATGTCTAACTTAACATGCTTACAAGATAGTTGTAAGTATAGGATAAAATTATTTGACACTTGATATAATGGATAGAAAATTATGTACCTATCTCAATATCAACATATACCCAAGTTCTATTAAATCTATTATATGTTTTGGTGTTAGAATTTACTTTTTATGTGCCACCATTCAAAGTATTTATAAACTATATCCGCAAACTGGCTCTGATAAAAATTTATACTTGTCTTATTAGGACCATTGGCCTTAAAATCATTGCCAGTGTGCCAACCATTGGAATTTAACTAAATACAAATGTTTGGTCAAAATTCACTATGAACATTTCATTGTTTTGAGAAGTTCAGTGAAGTATAAAATGCAAGAAATGACCTCTCACTCAAACCCGTTGTCAATTAGGTCTGGTTTTCAAAACTCCTTCATAAAAGTGGTGATATGTGTGTGGTCAGATCAGCATAATTTTCAGTCGTAACTAGTTAAATGCTGCAAGATGTGTTTAACTGAAAACTCAATGTTTCTGCCATCATTCATGCAGGAATAGCAGCAACAAGAATGTTTTAGATGGTCACCATGATTCCATGTTGGAGGTACAACAAGAACCATTTTCATTCAGATTTCCACTATGATGCCGTGTTCCAGGTCCAATAAGCACCACTTTCATATAGATGTCCACTATGATGCCATCTTCCAGGTCCAATGAGCACCACTTTCATACAAATGTCCACTATGATGCCATATTCCAAGTCCAATGAGCACCACTTTCATACAGATGTCCACTATGATGCCATCTTCCAGGTCCAATGAGCACCACTTTCATACAGATGTCCACTATGATGCCATCTTCCAGGTCCAATGAGCACCACTTCATACAGATGTCCTCTATGATGCCATCTTCCAGGTCCAATGAGCACCACTTTCATACAGATGTCCACTATGATGCCATCTTCCAGGTCCAATGAGCACCACTTCATACAGATGTCCACTATGATGCCATCTTCCAGGTCCAATGAGCACCACCTTCATACAGATGTCCACTATGATGCCATCTTCCAGGTCCAATGAGCACCACTTTCATACAGATGTCCACTATGATGCCATCTTCCAGGTCCAATGAGCACCACTTTCATACAGATGTCCACTATGATGCCATCTTCCAGGTCCAATGAGCACCACTTTCATACAGATGTCCACTATGATGCCATCTTCCAGGTCCAATGAGCACCACTTTCATACAGATGTCCACTATGATGCCATCTTCCAGGTCCAATGAGCACCACTTTCATATAGATGTCCACTATGATGCCATCTTTTAGGTCCAATGAGCACCACTTTCATACAGATGTCCACTATGATGCCATGTTTCAGGTCCAATGAGCACCACTTTCATACAGATGTCCACTATGATGCCATCTTTTAGGTCCAATGAGCACCACTTTCATACAGATGTCCACTATGATGCCATGTTTCAGGTCAGATGATATGTTCTAGGTCAAACGAACACCATTTTCAATCAGATGCAGCTAAATAGGTATTACTCTAATAATGTGTAGTCCTGCCCATCTATTCAGGAGAAGTAGCCATATAAAAATTACAGGATGGACATCAAGGCAGGATGGACATCAAGGCAGGATGGACATCAAGGCAGCCAGTTAAATCAGCGTAGTTTTAATATAGGAAGAATATGATCAATGACACATGGTATACTTGTCCTGTATGTCAACAGCTCAATGACACATGGTATACTTGTCCTGTATGTCAACAGCTCAATGACACATGGTATACTTGTCCTGTATGTCAACAGCTCAATGACACATGGTATACTTGTCCTGTATGTCAACAGCTCAATGACACATGGTATACTTGTCCTGTATGTCAACAGCTCAATGACACATGGTATACTTGTCCTGTATGTCAACAGCTCAATGACACATGGTATGTTTATATGGTTACCATATCCAAGAAATTGGTCTAATTAGCACCGTAAGGACCCAGTAGACATCATAAGAGAAATCTTTATTACCAAAATGTTCAAGGCAGCCACCATGGTGGTCAAATTGCATGTTAGACCTTTTGTACTAAGTTCCCTAGCTATCTGAAGTATTAATGAAAACCTTGTGTCAATAACATCATCTATAAGGGAGGAGTAGGGTTAAAAAGATTTTCCAGTTGGCTGATACGACAACCATAACTGTTGTCATTTAGTATCAACTAGATATTGCAATGATTCTTTTGGTGAAAACTCTATACCAATATGACCAGTAGAACTAGCATTAACAAAATTTTTCAGATGTCAGATCAGTACAACTTTCATTTACATATATCATAAGAAATCTTTAGTGAAAATATCAGGTCAATGTGACCATTCATTATGGAAGTTTTCAAGAATTGCCACCATATTGGTCCTACTGGATGTTTGAGGTGTATTGTTTTCATATAGGACCAAGTAAACATCACAATAAGTCTTATAGTGAAAACTTTTTCTCAGTGTGACCATTGATTCAGGTTGAGTAGTGAAAACCTTATGTCAGTGTGACCATTCATTGAAGAGTAGTGAAAACCTTATGTCGGTGTGACCATTCATTGAGAAGGAGTAGTAAAAACCTTATCTCAGTGTGACCATTGATTCAGGAGTAGTGAATTTTTTTTAATAGACTATCATTGTCATATTGGATTACAAATGGTACCATTTAGAACAGAGACATTATAAGATGTCCTTCAGTGAGAACCCCATATTGATAAGACCATCCATAGGAAGAAGCAGTATTATAAAAATTTAAGAAGGCCACCAAGGTGGCTATATTGGAAGTCAGAACAGCACCATTTTCATTTTGGACCAATTAGATATCATAAGAAATACTTTAGTGACATCCCACTTTTGATTTATGACCATCCATTAAGGATGAGGAGAAATAGCAAAATTATCAAGATGCCCACCACAGTGGCCATACTGGAAGTCAGATATGTACCATTTTCCATTGAGAACCAATTAGAGAATATTTTTGACTTCATATTGGCTATTGATTTTTGGCAGTATTTGGGGTAGTTGCCAGTCAAAATGCCCTTTCAACCATAGCCAGTTTCAGTGTTTTAATGATTTACTGGCTTGTATTGCTGTCAGAAATCAAAAGACAAATCTGCTAATTATTATCAAAGGAAATGCTGAATCATCAAACTTTCCATTGTGTGGAAAATTATGATTTTGATCAACCAAAACACAAAAGTAAAATAGACTGATGATGCTCTTAGTTGATCCATATTCAGAATTTTTGCCTTTATTATCACCATTCTTTCATAAACATGTAATAGTTAAGCTGGTTGTGTGCCTTGCACAATTTTATGTGTGTATCTTTTCATAAAGATTATCTCAATTTGTAGTATCACTTATATCATCAAAAAAGAGTAATTCATGAGCACGTCTATTAGCATAAATGAAACAGCTATCACTGACTAGTGTTATCTGGAAGAATGTGATTTGGTTGAAACAATGAATAAAGCAAAATTTGCATCTAAATTGGAAATAGACAATCATTAGAGTGACACTAAACACGATTTGCTCTGTGTAAGTACTGTACATTATAGTACATCCTGGTCTCCCAGGTAAAAACTCTAAATGGCCCAGGAACTATCAGGTCATTATTAATCTTTTTTTAATTTCATGTTGGAGAATCAGAAAACATGCACAAGTAAAATAATAATAAAATCAATCATAGTAGTTTTTAAAGGTTTAAAAAGTCTTGGGACACCGAGAATGTATATTTTTTTTACAAACATATATAGCTTAAGACACAATTTTTTTAAAATTTTTTGTCCCAAGATTTGCAGCTATTATCAGTCAACAACAAAGATCTTAAAAACATTCAAGTTTAGACCTTGGCCCGCATATAAGTTGCCCTCCACCTTCTTCCAGGCCTTTACTTTTTGCTAAATTATTCGGTTACACATAAATATATACTGAAACATTATCATGCAAATATTCTTCACTGGCAAACACAGATATAATGCAATCTAGTTTACCCAACCCAAAGCAATGAACTTGCCAGGTGCATCCTGATATCAGAGATCTACTTTCAGGACAAAATACAGTGTGACTTCGCTATAGTTGGGAATCTTAGAACCCGACCTTGTTATGAAAAGAACCAGGTTATAAGCAACCATGCATGTTACCAACAAATTTGCATGGTTATGGAGGGGGTGTAATAAAAGCGGGATCAAGAGGGTGTGACTCATTGGCACAGTTACCATTTTAAATCAATGTATATTAAATGAGAAAAACACCTGCAGTGATAATAGATTGCATATACATGTATAATATATTACTTTATTCAAAGAACCACACATTGGTGCATACACATGTATAGTTTATATATATATATCTAATCTATAGCATGAATTGACTATCAACATCATGTACTCACCCATGAATCTCAGCACATACAGGGAATTCACAATACAAATATTTCCATCGAAAATATCTGCACACAGAGTTAAAATATTCAGTAATTTTGTCACAGATGTTACATAATTTACTTTTCGTACTTAAAATATATTGTTTACTAGAAAAATACTGATAATAAGGTAAATTCAATTTTGGGAGCCATGCCATGATCGTTTTATATTACATGTAGAATCCCTATGTGATTTCCTTCCCAAAATGATAATAAGCTTTCTGCACATTATTTTTTGCACCTTTAAGAAGAAATGTTTCCATGTATGAGAATAATACATGTACATGTAAATGATATTTCATGATTCTCGACACAAACATTTTCTATTCAAATTTATAAGCAATATCTTTTCCAAAATGATTATAAAATGTTACTTAATTTAATTTTCTTACTTCAATTGTTTTGTTTACGAGAAAATACAGGTAATAAGGTAAATGAAATTTCAGGAGCCACACCACGATCGTTTTATATCAGAATTAAAATGTGATTTCCTCCCCAAAATAATAAAATGATAAACTTTCTACACGTTACTTTTTTGCACTTTAAAGAAAAAAGAGAATAATACATGTACATGTATATGATATTTCACACCAAAAATGTTGTATACTCAAATTTATAAGCAATCTCTTTTCCAACATGATAATAAATCTTTACGCAATTTACTTTATGTACTAGAAAGTTTTATTTGTTTATGAGAAAAATATTGGTAATAAGGTGAATGAAATTTTGGGAGCCATGCCACGACCGCATTATATCCGAATTCGCATATTGGGAAAAATTATAATATTCACACATCAATTATTCCGACAGACAAAGATAAATATATTTGAATGTCCAGGTATTTCCATTAATGACGGTAATTTAAAAATGTAACATTGAAAACAGTTGTTTATCTAGTGAAATCGATACCTCTTTTCAAGTCATAATTTATCTACTGAAATTTAAACCCCTTTTCAATTTTAAACCCCTTTTTTTCAAGTCAAAATTTATCTAGTGAAATTGATACATCTTTTTGAGTAATTACTTTTTTCATCATCCACACAGTATAAAAGTATTCCATGAACAATCTTTCTATGCTACTATCATAACGTTTGCATATGATCATTAAAGGCTTTTTGTATGAAACTATAGCAATAAAAACTGCAGCATCAAGCTCAAAATAGCCATCATGCTCCATGACAGTTTCTAATTTGAATTATGCTGACTTCAGCATAAAATCTAACACCTTTAGCTCGTTATGGATTGCTCGAGTTTCTTAATTTCCATAGATATATTTTCTCTTGCCCTCTGTTCCAGTCTATCTCGGAAAAACTTTGTTGCATAAATATTGGGAACTGCCAAGAATTTCTTCAGAACCTACAAAGAAATGGGTACTTCTGTGTTTACTTTCATTTTTGTTAATTATGTCACTTATTCAGCAATAAATAATTGGTCAAATATTCCATAAACACTCCTGTAAAAAAATCTCATATCACAATGAAAAAAGAGAAACTACAGTGGTCTCACTAAAAAGACTAAAAAATTTTTCAAATAAACCTTGCAAACACCTTAATTTATTTCCTCTACTACCACTGTCATATTTTATATACAGGCAATTTTAGAAGTTGTCAAAAAAACACACCTCATCATAATGGCCTTTGGGAGTCTCCATGACAAACATGGCTGGTGATGTAATGACTTGGACACAGCTTCATTTAAACAATAATGATTTTTGTTTACATCAAGTGTAATGGTTGTCAAAGCTGATAAATAAAACCGTTAAGAAATGGATGTAGTTGATATGATTTACCAGTCTGAGAATGAATTTGTTGGCAAGGAAGTATTTTTGACTTGTAGTATACATCCTGTTTTAAGACCCAGCATGTACACTCCTTAATGACAGAAAACGCAACATCCCCAAAATGTATTTACTCAATTTAAGTAAAAATGAAAGATTAACTTTTCACACATTTTTATCAATTAAGAAATTTATTCATGAAAGTCCTCTAATTCATGGAGTATATTGTAGATTTGTTACTGTTGTTGATTCATTAATGTTGTGTATTTGTTAATATTATGGATTTGTTAATCTTCCTCACAGGCCACCCCTTTTTGCTACCTGGTGTACTCCCTTGGCACTGGAAAACTTGTGCATGCTCAACAGACCATTGCAGAATAAGATCTGGACAACAGGTGGGCACAGAAAGCCTCATCACATTAGATAGAATCTTCCTGTGCTCAGCACCAGAGCCTTCTCCATCCCCTTACTAAACATTCAATCTTCATCCTTGTCCAAAATTTGATGAGATAGAAAAAGCAAAGGATCCCAGTGGAAGGCGATGAACCATTGCCACCAATTCTTATGAAAATTTGTTTGAGTCCACCATGATGGAAATTACATGAACCCACTTCTGCGATGAAAAAGGACTGTCCTTCCAAGTATCATCAAGCAAATGGGATTGCTGATCCCTTCTTGACCATTTAAGAGGTAAGTCACAGCCCCTCCTTATGTTGAACAAAGGCAGAGGTGATGAAAGAGGTCCATGGCTTGTCCCATCCAGTCTGCTTTTAAACCAAGACATGGACATCCATGATGTCATGGGTAAGAATGCCTCACTTTCTGGTAAAGGGATCTCCCACATACCATGGTGGAAATAAACAGCAACACTGGGAATGGGGGGATGCTAATATGATCCAGTTTCCTATAACCCAACTCCCTATCCCCATATGGATTAAACAGTTATATAGTAGTTGTAAGGGTTGTATCTACTCAGACTATGTTTCTGGACCCATAATTAAAATCTGATGGATGACAAATTTCTGGTTACCAGTCACCAGTAAAAGACGAACCCAGCAATGAAGATCAGATTGAGATTGCTTCTATTCCCTCTCAGAACCAATCAATAATTCATTTAAATTTCCTAAATGAATAATTCATTATAATTTCATGTCATAACATGCCCAAATATTTCAATTTCCTAAATGAATAATTTATTATAATTTCATGTCATGCCCAAATTAAAACTTCTACAACTGAATGATACTAAGATATTGTGATATACAGTATCTACAAGCCTGTTTCATATAGGTCACTTTCCAATAAATGCAACAGGCACACAAGTTTTCCATCTTCCATTTGTACTTTTACAATTTTACACCTGCTCCATACCATTACATCGTTTGGTGGTACTGGATTTATCATTTTTCTTCAATGATTAGACTTGGGTCCAGTGTCATTTTGTTTAGAAATAGCGGTTAGGCTATGTCAGATACAGCAAACACCTGCCACAATATTTTTTATAATTAGGGAGTAGGTTTATCATGAAGCATGGTCTATTGGTCAGGTAAATATGGTAACAGTATCTTTCAAAAAGTTCCCATTTCTTACAGCAATTATATTTTAACGTTTATAAAAGTTGCACATCAATGAATTACCAACCATTGTTCTCCCTGTACACTAAAGGATTACCAACCTTTGCTCTCACTGTACCCACATAGATTACCAACCTTTGCTCTCACTGTACCCACATGGATTACCAACCTTTGCTCTCCCAGCACACTAAAGGATTACCAACCTTTGCTCTCACTGTACCCTCATGGATTACCAACCTTTGCTCTCACTGTACCTACATGGATTACCAACCTTTGCTCTCCCAGATTACTAAAGAATTACCAACCTTCGCTCTCACTGTACCCTCATGGATTACCAACCATTGCTTTCCCTGTACACTAAAGGATTACCAACCTTTGCTCTCACTGTACCCACATGGATTACCAACCTTTGCTCTCCCAGCACACTAAAGGATTACCAACCTTTGCTCTCACTGTACCCTCATGGATTACTAACTGTTGCTCTCACTGTACACTAAAGGATTACCAACCATTGCTCTCACTGTACCCTCATGGATTACCAACCTTTGCTCTCACTGTACCCTCATGGATTACCAACCATTGCTCTCCCTGTACACTAAAGATTACCAACCTTTGCTCTCACTGTACCCACATAGATTACCAACCTTTGCTCTCACTGTACCCTCATGGATTACCAACCATTGCTTTCCCTGTACACTAAAGGATTACCAACCTTTGCTCTCACTGTACCCTCATGGATTACCAACCTTTGCTCTCCCAGCACACTAAAGGATTACAAACCTCTGCTCTCTCCATACACAAAAGAATTACCAAACTCTTCTCTCCCTTACACAAGGAGTTACCAACCTCTGCTCTCCCTGTAAACTAAAGTTACCAACCTCTGCTCTCACTGAACACTAAGGAGTTACCAACCTCTGCTCTCCCTGTACACTATAGGATTACCAACCTTTGCTCTCCCTGTACAAAACTCTCCTTCTGATAAATGATGGTATTCCTGCCTAATTTGAGATGCATACTCTTGATAGCCTGGAACACAAAATCTAGATGTAATACAGTGTAGTTATAACATGTAGCTATGATCAAACTCATCATAAAGTCTAGATGTAATACAGTGTAGTTATTACATGTAGATATGATCAAACCAAATCTAGATGTAATAGTGCAGTAATTAGATTGTGTATCATCATTAACAATTTAACTCTGACATGTAGTTGCAGAAGTTGAAGTTTCTTTAGAATATTTGAAAATGGTTTCAATACTCGGCAGTTAAAAAGATTGGAAGGAGAGAAGAAATGGATACACAGCAGTTAAAAAAGATTGGAAGGAGAGAAGAAATGGATGTATCTTGAATTTCTGGAAATTCATTTCATCAGAGGACTAGTCACTTCAAGGGACTTTTGTTTCATTTTAAATCAGAATATCCTATATTTTAAATTCAATCAGTCCTTTTATGTTTGAATATAATACACTGAGCTCACTAGTAACACTAATTTAAAGATGTATTGTTCAGTGGTCTCACACTAAATTTTCCCATTATATTGATGATATGGTGATATGATATTGTTTGAATTATTTTATCATTGTGTTACCTTGAATGTCCTTTTCACTTAATTTAAGTTCTTGGCCAATGTGAACAAAATTAAAAAAATATAATTTGACCTCATGGTTTACTAGTGTGGCATTTGTCGCTGTCATGTAGACAGCTTTTTCTGGCATGAGTAGTTTTGTGTAATCTTTGTCCCTGTCCATTTGATCAAAGAGTAATAAGGATATATTCATGTTTTAGATGTAATAAAGTAGTAATTATGACATTTCTTAGTGAAAAATGAGAGAATTACCTTGGTGTTGCATAGGGACCTCCCATTCACATGATCAAACTTTGCTGGCAGGAACTCTGTAAAACCTTGTTCCTGCTACAAATTTAGACACTCATGTGGTAGTTCCCTATTCCACACCATTTGTATTTGAAGGTTTCAGTGTGATGTGTCGAATTTTGAAACTCTTAGAAGTATTGATTAAATGAATTGTACCAGAGTTAACTTAAGTAAAGAAGAAAAGGCTAGAGACAGCTATATGATTATTCTCATTTCATCTCTGAACATCAACGGAAATTTGGTTACACATCAGGAAATTTGACCAAGTCATCTGTTATGGTACAAAGGTTTTGGCATAACACTCTTCCAAACTCAACTGGTACAAAGGGGAAGCACGTCAATAATTGATTGTTCAAAGGACAGTTAATTGCGGCATGATTAGCTTATTCTCATCAATCAAATATTCTATGTAAGAGAAACAGTTGAATCTGACTGGTTAATGGAAACTTAAGGGAGTAACTCTTGTAATGAATTAGTGGTTTTATTTTGCAAAAATTTTTTCAGTCTAGAATCTAGCTTGCGAGAAGTGAGGTTGACTCTTGGGGTCGAATGCAAGTAGCATGTTCCCTCATGATTGCAGTAAGGCAAAATGAGATAGTTGTCTCAGAAAGGAGACAGACTATACATTGGAAGTTCATGGGAAAAAGAATAAAAGTGGCAAAGGTACGCAATCTTAGTTTCCGGATTTTAATATACTATTTCATTTGTTGATGGGGCCCCGAGTGGCCGAGTGGTCTAAAGCACTGTCCGTTACAGATCACTGCCATCTCACCTCTGTCTGCTTTGGTTCGAGTCTAAGATTCGGCGAATGTGGATATGTGATAAAGTTTGCCAGTAGCTTCTCGTGGGTCAGTGGTTCTTTCTGGTGCTTTCCCGGTTTCTTCCTCCACCATTAATACTGGCCGCCATGTATAACCTATCGTATGCTGAAAAATAGCGTTAAACCCCACAACAACAACAACATTTGTTGATTTATTTGCAAAGGTATTGATGTTATGATGTATGTATGTATGATTTCATTTTCATGGTTCTAGTGAAATATTAGTCACGACATTTTATTCTTTGATTTTCTAATTATCAAATCATTGAGAGAATTGACAAGATTACATGTAATTGAATATTCGATACATAGGAATGCATAGGAATTTAATGAATTTAGCCTAATACATTATGTGTAATGTTTTGTAGATTTATGAATTAAATCTCTGTGTAGTATGCCATGCATTGAGTGTATATTCATATACTAGTTCGTAATATTTAATTGATCACATAAACTATTTTAGACTAGTTAGATAAATGGGCTAAGCCATTTATAATGTAACACCAGACTGTATTAAATAGTTTAATGTAAAGAAGTCATGGGGTGTTAAAAATGGGCACACATGTGTTAGTTGTAGCAGAAGCAATGATTTCCCAATAAGAGTGACCCGAATTAAGGTCAGTTAAATGCAATGGCCGTCTCTATTTGTAAACAAAACTAGTGAGAAAGCAAGTCATTTAGATAGAATTAAGCAGAGTACCTCTGAGCTTGGAAAAATTATATACATTTATCTATATATGTGGAAAAGGTGACCTATTTTCTATTGAGGGACCTTTTTTAAATTTATTTTAGGAAACAGCTTCCTGAGCAAATTCCTGAGCAAATTTCCTCAGCATTTCTCCAAATTTCTTCAGCCACTTCATCAGAAGAATTCCACAGCCGAATTCCAGTTCTAGATACTATCATCAAATCGTTTCAAGTGTAGACTGGCAAGTATCTAGGTCAAAGACGATTGGACAAAGGATTGAAGTGCAGGAAGGAACAGAAAATTTGATGTCCGGATAAGACAGGTGATGATGCCATTCTCCATTGAACTCAAAGGTCACGACTCATAGGCTATGATGAAACTGTATTAATTCTGTCACTGACAAGTAATAGTAAAGTGAAATTTGTAATTGCTTTTGTTAAGTACATGTTCATACATTTTCTTTCTTTTGTAGTAAAAGAAATTGCTTTCTTTCCATTTGAAATTCTATTGTTAAATTGATTAAATTTTATATTTGTTTATTGAAATGGGGCTCATTGTTTTATTTCTTCAATATACTTGCTCAGAGATCTATTATTCTTTCTATCCATCCACACTGGGTACATTACACCAAAGGAGGTCATTCCCTAGCAACAAACTGTTGGGGTTGGTTTAACGTTTTGAACCCACCAACTTACCACATTTAGCTATTACCTATGCTTCCCAGACAAGATAATAAATTATTCTATAGCTGTGGCATAGTTTTACCTGTAATGAAGGGACTGAAGTTATACTGGTGGAAAACAGTCCTTTGGTCAGTAATGAAACCATCTCTGACATTTCAGAGAAACTCCAACGTACTAAATTTGGCTAGAAAAACATTTCTTAAATGTCAAATTTAACATGTTCACAAGCTACCTTTAAAAGCTGTATAAAATTCTTAGTCATGGACCTTGAACAAGAAAACCACTGAACTTGTCTCAGACAATATCAACATATACCATCATATACCAATATACTAAGTTTGGTTAAATCTATCATTAAGATATAATTTTTTTTAAAAATGTTGTTTAAGTGGCATTTTTCTAATATAGTCACCAGATACATCGACCAACTAGGTTTTATAAAAATCCATGCATAGTTTATACAGAAAAAAAACTTGCATTAATGAACGACCACTGCATTGAGACCACCTTTCTTGAGACCAAGTTCTCAAAGCACAATGTCAAATCAAGTGTTATGACCTATCACTTTAGGAGAAGTAGCCATTATGAGATTTTCATATTCCAGGGGGTCACATTAGCTTTTATTTAGTATTAACCCTGCTAGTGCTGTGTTGTTTCTAAGTGCACCATCTGAACATGCTGAAATGTTTCAGAACAACAGACCTTTTGGGCCAAATTTATATAATAGCTCAGAACTACTATTTAAAATAAGATTGCTGTGAAACTGTACAATGTTATGCATATTGCAAACACAAAAATGTTGGTGAAATTGATGTTTGTTCATAGTTACCATAGCAATCAAATTGAGAAAATGGTAAAAAAGTAATTTTGCAAAACCCCTTTCCAATAATCGAATATAGCATATATTCACCATCAAATATAGATATTCTGAAAGTGTACATGGACAGTTAATGTTTTTTTTCTATGTATCACACATCCTCATTTCATTACTTTTAGGCCTATGCTAGATAATTAAAACTTTTCTTTCAAACATGTCTCTACATTTCATTATGTTACAAAATTTAGATGATGCAACATTGATGTAGTTATTATTAAAAAGAATTTCTCCATACAAAATATAATTATATTCACTTATATAGTTCATTGATAAGAAACAAATACTAATCATGCTTAAAATGATAAGTAAATTTACTTTGGTTACCATAGCAACCAAAAAGTAATGTTAGTGTTTGAAAGGTATAAAAAAACTGTTTAAAATAATATTGTTGTTTACATCAATGTCCACTGTTGACAACAGACTTTCCTAGACAAACAAATCTGTTTGAATATTTGTTTCACTGATGTTCTGTTTTAGTGATGCAGAGCTTTAAGACAATTACATATGCCATCTCTGTGCTATTTTTAGGACACAATTAATGATGGGCTTAGATTGGACATCCATAGATGTCACTGTCCTGTGCCATAAAAATATGGTATCCGCACACTGAGCTAGGCAATGTTTGACCATAAATATATGGTCTCCTCATACACAGCCAGGTGACATCATCCATAAATATATGGCTTTAAATATATGGCTTCCGCACTACCAGGGTTAATAGCATTAATAGGAGTTTTTGTATTAAATTTTGTTGATATGATAATTGTCCAGATCAAATGAGGTGTGACAGAATAGCCACCATTGATTAGCACTGCTTTTATTTATTAGGAACAACAAAATATAACTTTTAGCAGTGAAAATCCAATGTCTCTATTCCGAAGCAGCTCTATCCATTCAGGATTAGCAAATTAAGATTTTTAAGATGGTCACTGTTGGTCATGCTGGATGCCACATAAGCACCATTTTCATAAAAGTCCAGCTAGGCATCCTAAGAAGTTCTTAAATGATATTGTTCATGAACATCCATTTAGGATGAGTAATGGTAATACATGACAGCAATAACAAAGGCACCCTTTTAGAACCAGCCAGACTTTGGATGAATATATCTGCAAAGTTTCCTTTCATACTATATTCTTTTTCATCTTATGTCCCCAAAGAGAGGAGTGGCATTCCAACAATACTGACATTGAGACATTTGACAATAACATCTTTTCAGATTAGCCAGATGTTTGTGAAAGCTGAATGATGTAATTTATCAATAGCATGTGAATAAAACAACACCTAGTAGTTTGTGAAAGCTGAATGATGTAATTTATCAATAGCATGTGAATAAAACAACACCTAGTAAGTTTGATCTAACAGAAGTTAAAAGTAATCTAAACACTTTGCAACATGTATGTGAACAGTTATTGGTGAAATTGAGACTAATTGTTGGAAACTATGAGACAAGATACAACTTTAAAAAGCTAAAATAAGTTATTAAGCTTGAAACATTGGGTAAAATGGTGAAAAAATTAAAGAGAATGGTTGCTAAGCAACTAACCCCTTGGATCCCTGCCAAGGACAGCCATGTCTAGATCCAGAAAGTAGTGTAGATCATCATTTCTGTACAGATCTGGTGTCATATGAACCTCTGTCTTGTGTGTCTTTGTTGCCAGAATCCACTCTTTTACCTTAAGACAACCCTCAGGAAACTGCAAATGTACAAACTCCTAAATCAGCTATCCTGTATTGCCTTTTGATATATATGCTTCCAGTTCATTTTTACACTCATTAAGTATATGTGCAAGTTCTTGTCCAATTTCTGTGTAAAACTATCCTATGTTAAATTTCTGTATAAAACTATCCTATGAATTAAATTTCAATTAAAACTAATAAAATAAATTTAAATTATGAACACACACAATGAACTAGTTTACATGACTGTCAAATTTGTGTAGCCTTTGCCATGAACCATCTGTGTTTAACTGTGGAAAGGTAATTATTACCAATTGGTTATGTTATTAAAATGCTTCTAAGATGTGTACTTTATAACATGAATACCAATTATAATTAAATTATCTGCAAACATACTAAAATATATCAATACTTTGAGTCACTTTGTGACAAAACTGGATTGGACTTGGTACTGTCATGGTATGAACTATGACTACTTTCACTGGTGACGAACATACTTTTCAACAGGAAAACTATTGATTGTTGAAGTGAGAAATATTTTACATAAATGCCAAAAAAAAAAACAAAACACAAGGCCAGTTTTACTGTATCAACATGAAAATAAGCAATAAGTAACATGCGAATGTGACCTTGAACTTGAAGATAAGAAAATGAAAAAAAAATGGCATATGACACATCTATGTAATAGCATATTATTATCTTTATTAATAATTACTGTGTATTTACATTAATGAGACTAATCAAGAATTCCACAGAATTATATGTCTCTCACCTGCTCTGTTGGCATTTTATATAGACCCATTATAGTCACCAGACCATGAAATATAAGTCACTGTGGCCTATATCTGCCTGAGATGCACAATATCCTTCATTATGAATAACTTATCATGTTTCATGCATGCAACAGTGTCAGAGAAACTCAGCTAAATATAACAGCCTAACACTGGCACCTACAGCAATGACAATACCATCAAAAAAGTGATACCCATGTCTTGCAATACTGACTCAGCACACTGGATTGTTATAATGGTGTAAGTCATGAGATCAACAGCTTCTTCTAAGATACATCAAGGGCAATTAAAAGTCATACTGACCAGTGACCTTGGCTGATAAGAATGGGACAATAAAAAAAATGATGATATCTCATTCTTGATGTATAGTTGCATTTCATTATCACTAACTTTATTTACTTAGGAATTGAGACTTAACTGATACAAGTTTCACTGACACATGAAACTGACTGAAAATAAAACTATAAAACAAGGTATTGGTACAACCAATGTGCATATGCAATACCTTTAACTTCCTCAGTTATAGTTCAGACAAAAAAGGTTGGTAACCTTTGCCTTTAATTTTGTCCTTTGTAATAGAACCAATATGGTGTTTAGTTTAAAGATCAAACATGTTAAAGATGACATTGACTTGTGACCTTGACCTTGAATATAGAACCAATGATAAATAAGATAAGATCTTCTTAGTTAAACCTCTGTAGAACACTAATATCAACATGTGACCTTGACCTGAAATACAATTCTGCAAAAGAGGTATTGCACAACACTTTCCAAAATACCTTTAGATTTACAGCCTGGGTACAAAAACATTTACCTGTTGCTTTGAATCCAAAGAAAATAAAGTGGCATGCAAAATCATCATTTAGTAAGGATTCATAAATGTACCATTAAATTTACATAATTATCAATAACAACAATAGAGTTTTAGTTTGGGCTTGAAGAGGAATGACAACCATGGCAAACAAAATGGATACACATTGTATAAAATCATTCCAGTATACTGTAGCAAATGATTGGACACTAAATAGATTGATTCTAGTATAATGTGGCAGACAAAATAAATTCATACAGCCATAGTCAAAGTACATAAGGATAGAAAATGTACTACTGGAACAGGAATGGACCACTGTGTTGATCTAAACAAAAACTCATCCTGATGCATGGATGAACAAAAGAAAAACTATGTGCCCCTTTCACTTTTTATGGGACATAGCCTAAAAATGAACTTGTTAAACAATACAAGCTATATAACATACCTACTTGCTTATAAAAGCGTCCACCTGCAAACAATATACATTCTGATATACCAGTTTATAATGCAATGCCAGACCATGGTCTATGTTGTTTGATCTACTGATTAGTCCTAGACCCAGATATGCCAATGTATTATGTAATAGCAGATCTGGGTTTGTGCAGTTTGCATTTGACTTAAATAGTGTAAGTGAATACATATGGTAAACAGGACTACTTACACTATGAAAAACCCAATGAAATCTCAGCAAAGATATTAAACAGGAAATTTACATTTTGTGTAACATTAACCTTCAACTGAAGCTCTTCTGCTGCAAAATTATCAAAGAGTTCTGCACTTTTTTCTTCATTATCTGTCGCTTTAGGTTCATAAATAATACTGAAAATAGTGAAAAAAAGAGAAATTTCTTAAAATAATTGATTTTGTCATCAAGAAATATTATGTGTGCTACTTCCTGACTCAGAATCTTAACAAACAAAACACTGTATGAAATGGCTTTTTTGAGCAGGAATAATACTGACAATAAATTCATGCCAAAATGAACATATAAATTCATATCCCCATTTATAAAAGGAAATGAACCTATAATGGTTTCCTTGTCAAGTGAAAAGAGCTAATAACTGATACATATTTATGGTTTTCAACATATGTGTACCCTCAGGTTCTGATGCTTTGAAATTTAAATCTGACCCATTTCTGACACATGGAATGTGTCTTTTTATGTGCCTTAATTTGGACCAGAATATCTGTCTTAATTACCCAGGGTTTGCCTCCAGCTTAATTTGCTACTGACCACATGCTGTCCAAAACAAATTTACTGTATGAGCCAGTGGTCAACATTTGCTATATAACTGTGTTCACCTTAAAATCTCACACCCATATAGAGTCAAAATGAACTAACAGGCCACTGATGTGACATTGTGATGAAAGAGTCAATATGAACTGGGTGCAACTAACAGGCCACTGATGTGACATTGTGATCAAAGAGTCAATATGAACTGAGTGGAACTAACAGGTCTCTGATGTGACATTGTGATCAAAGAGTCAACATGAACTGGGTGCAACTAACAGGCCCCTGATGTGACATTGTGATCAAATAGTCAATATGAACTGGGTGGAACTAACAGGCCACTGATATGACATTGTGATCAAAGAGTCAATATAAACTTGGTGGAACTAACATGCCAATGATGTGAAATTGTGATGACTCAGAAAGCCAGCTGTCAAAGGAAAGTAGACAAACTTCAATTGTGTTAATTGGCAATTCATTTGTTTCAGTTGGTAAAACAATAAACGCTTTGGAATCAATTATGACTTGATTTTAGATTAACTTTTGATGAAATATTGGAGATTGTTTTGCTGCCCTTTAAACTGTAATGAATTAGACTAAATTAAAAACTATGGATGGCTAGCCACGCCAGTTTTCCAAGGTATGAGAAAAAACTGAATCGTATTTCTTTGGTGATTAAACCGTTTGAGTTGGTGAAAAATTAAAAATTCTGGTTTTAATTAATTTATCACTCGTTAAGAGTATATTGTATAAGATTACCTTTATCTTAAACACAAGTTTTCTCCACGACTTACAAAGAATACCAGCAATAAGTTCATGACTATGATAACATGTGACCCTTCAGTTTTGAAATCTACAGAGAACCCCGTATATTACTGTTAGAAAAGATGATTGCTGACTGACTGCCAGAACTGCTTAAGATAGGTACTGTGTGGGTCTAATTTGAATATTGTCATTAAGATTCTTCATATGAAGTACAAATACATAAACACCATCAGACACTTTGTAAATCTTTTTTATGTCATCATTATCATCACCATCAGACACTTTGTAAATCTTTTTTATATCATCATTATCATCACTATCAGACACTTTGTAAATCTTTTTTATGTCATCATTATCATCACTATCAGACACTTTGTAAATCTTTTTTATGTCATTATTATCATCACCATCAGAACTCTTTAATAATAACTAAAAATCATGATAAATTCTGCAAGTGGTCACTCATCACATTGAGTTTATACAACAAATCATTATTGTTATATAATAATAATAATAATAATAAAAATAATAATAATAATAATAATAATATTATTATTATTATTATTATTATTATTATTATTATTATTATTATTATTATACTATCAGGATTACAATTTCTTATGAAAAATAAAATAGTCACTATATGAGTGATTTTTTTTATGTTTTCTTGAGAACTTTTGTGCCAGTTCAAAGTCTGGGAATATTATTTTGACGAGATCTGAAAAATGATTTGCTACTAGAAACAGAAATTATAAAGTGGTAAATAGTGTCTCTGCATATGTAAATTTATCCATAGTTTATGCAGATTTTGTGAACATGGATTCCAGTGAATGGATATTTGTAGTCGTCATTGATATGCTTTTATAAGAAGGGATTTCTACATGGAGCATGTCATTCTAACCATCATAACAGACTTTAAAATCAACTTTACAGGAAGAGCAGAATACATATTTAAGTCTCATTGAACTTGCTAGCAACCACTGAGATTCTCATTTCAATCCATCACTGAATTTCATGTGATATTTTTTAGGTTGTCTGGATTTTGGTGTTTTGGGAGATAATCTTATCATTTTGATCATATATACCTGTAGCCTTACTTGCCATATTCCTTGATTTACAGACAGTTTTTCTGAGAATCAAAATGTCTATTTTGCAGTTAGGCAGTGAACATGACCCCCAAAGTTGTCCAATTCAGAATAAGTTTTCTTTTTATATAAGCCTCATCAGAATTGAGTCGTTCTTGATGGACATAGTATTAGCATTGTCAGAACTGATGCAGTTTGACAAGATATGATTGTCTCTATAAAAAAAGAATATACATTACAATTGATACCATTTCATCAGGTGAACGGGGAGAGAAAGAAGGGAACATACTATTTTCAATTTGGCTAAATTGATCCTGAAAAAGTACAAGTCAAATAATAGTTTGTATTTTAGCAAGGTTAAGACAACAATAATAATAAAGGAAACTAATCTCAATGTTCAACATGCCAAATATGTTCAGGTGTCTTGATGTTACATACAGTGCTAATATACTGACAGATGTGATGCATTCAAGAACATGTTACATTGATATGTTGATTGTAGTATGTGCAAAGAATAACTGCTCTCCCTTACCGCTGTGCTTTAAAAAGTCTAACTTTGTCAACCATTAGTTCTTAAATTGAGTTTAAATGGGATCTGCTTGTTTTGCTGATAACTTATTGCTTCCTGAATTACAGTATATGCGTTTTGACATTTTGTCTTAAAAAATTAAACACATTTGAACACTATTTTAACAACCAAAATAATAATTTATTGCATTTTATACGGAGTAAAGATATGTTGCCACTTTTCACAAAAATTGCCATTAATATTTAAGACAGATGACTAAAAGATTCTCATTCAAGGCAATGATGTTTAATAACTTTTGTTCTTCGACATGCATTTTTGTTATTTATCTATAACTTAAAATTATTTGGGTTATTCCACTTGGTAAACTTTGCCAATGCAAATTAGCATCGTGAGCTACTTCATAAGTCTCCAAAGGACATAACATATCACTCAGGGGATTTGCAAGCAAAAATATTTTTTAGCATGCCAATTTATAGTTGGTGTTCCCAGTATAAACTCAATTCTAACTCAACATTAAGTAGAAAATATTTTGCCAAGTGATTTATAGCAATGTTTATTTTTTTTAATGCTGATCAAGCTCTTAATTAACACAACCATAATCAATTGACATCTTTAATCCTTTCAAAATTCCTTCTGCCCACACAAAGTATAATCCAACTTTTTGACAAACTTCAAACAATGAAGCCAGCTGACCCTGCTGATGGGATCAATGTGTGAAATCAGCAACTATACTGTCTTGCCCTGCTTAAGCCAGTTCACAATCACATAATTACAGGCTGTATTACCAGAAATATACTAAGCTGGAACCAAAATATAATAAAATTGATACAATTTTTCAATAATAATTTTGCATATAAAGTTGATTTCAGTGAGACACCTTAATCTCTGGAGCAAATCCTTGTTATGTTGGGAGGTTCATATGTATGACATTTGATTACAATGTTGAGTGCAAACAGACATTATAAAAAAAGAACAGACAAAATAAATCTTTGCATATCCTTGCTGTGAATAAATAAGAACATGTAATGCTGGAAAAGAGATATGTTGTACATAATATATCTTTTTAAAATTTTTCTTAGTTTTATTAATCCTGGTAAATGTTATCACAATTTTGTGAACAATTCATCATCATCACCACTGTCACAACAATATCCATGGAATTAAACAAGGAAAGAAGGGATAGGTTAAATATCATATTGTGTCAATTTTGGTATACTCTTGTAAGTTATGACTTTTTCATCACTAACTCGTGAAAGAAAACTGTTAGTGACACTAGTTCTGGTTCTTGTAGGGCAACCTTGCATTGCTCCATATTCCTAAGTATTTCCTCCAGGTGTGCCAGTGTATGGTACGCCCGATGCGCCTCACTGTATTTCTCTCTAATGACACTCCACCATTTTGTTGCTAAATTCTCTTGCATCCCAAGATTCATGTTGCATTCTAACCACATATCTTGAAGTGAAGACATCATACAGTTGGCATCACAGGGACTTTACAAATGAAATTAAAAGTATCTAGTAATGGATAGTGGGAAGTCTCCAAACCTGTAACAATATAACAGGCAAATTCAGACAATGGCTGATTCGACCAGGCTTATTCAGACTAAATTATGGGCTGATTCAGATTATATTATTGGCTGATTTGGACCATATCATAGGTTGATTAGGACCATATGAAATATTAAGTTTCATCTTCTGCAAATGTTTTAAATATGATATTTCTCATTATTTCCAAGTACTTTGAGGAATTCAAAACTGTGTTGCACTTAAGAAACAAGATTATGTCAACATTATATATATATATATATATATATATATATATATATATATATATATATATATATATATATATATATATATATATATATATTCTGCTAATCTTATGGACCTTGTATTAATAATAATAAAGAAAATGATAAAGATAGTGGTGTTATCTCCTTAGAAGGTAAAATAAATATTATGTATCTCTCTTTATAGTACTACATTTGTTTTCTTTAAATTCATAATGATTAATTTAAATTTATGCAAATTATTCAAACTAGCAAACAATCTATTTTGAAATCAAGCTTTAGTAGATTAAATAGATGTTTTAAATAAAATATTTTATGTTCATGAATATTTGCCATATTTTCAACAGAATTAAAAAAAAAGGTTTACTAGTTCAAAATTGTAATCACCAGAAAATATTCAATGACTTCCAAGGTATGTTTTAACATTATGATATTGATAAATAACTCTTTACATAAGATTAACTGGTAAACAAAATATGACACAACCACTATATATATTGCATGAGACATCAATAAATAATCATGGTTCAGATTATATACATTACTGTTTGATAAGTATCAAAAGTTGATCATAATGGCCTGATATATGAAAAGTTGAAAAATGTTTTTGAAACATAATAATTAAAAAATAACTATAAACACTAAATAAATTCCTTGGGGATTTTTAAAAACTCTAAATGTGTTACTTCATATCTATTTTTGTTCTCATTTCAGCTAGACAATTACAAAGAACTAAACTTAAGAGCTGAACATCAACCTTTTAATTGCACTTGCTTTGTTTGCGAAATCAGTATTAATCAGTAAAAAAATTTAAATATTCCCGTATGTTAGTTCTGCAAGGTAAGACATCAATCCTGCACAGGAGTCTGCATTTTTACCAATAAAGCACAACAAAATTTCTGACTACATGAAATCACCTTAACGGTATTATAAAATAATAAAGCACGACGAAATTTCTGTCTACATAACATCACCTTAATGGTATTATAAAATAATAATAAAGCACGACAAAATTTCTGACTACATGAAATCACCGTAACTTTATTATAAAATAATAATAAAGCACGACCAAATTTCTGGCTACAAGAAATCACCTTTACAGTATTATACAATAGTTTTATTGATAAAACTGCAGACTCAAGTGGATCCTGGTTTAAAAAAAAAATTGTAGGACAACTGGTATGCATGTTCCATTTTGTTATATTTTAATTGTCAGAATCGCCTGCTATCTGGTCCGAATCAGCCGTATATTAGTCCGAATGAGTCATGTGGTTGGACCCATCAACCTTCTAGGCATTGTGCGATACTCTTAATTTCATTTGTAACAAACCCCTGTTGTTGACATAAAAGACTAACGCAAGCACAAGGCAATAATCATCTTTTCGCACTGACCCAGAGGCTTATACCAATCAAAGGTAACATATATGCGTCTTTATAATTGAGTTCTGTAACATAGAAGAAATCGCTGAAGAAAATTAAAACGCAAAGTAGACATTGAATTTCCTAATTAGCAGGTATAGTAAGTTGGGCCTGTAATTGCTGCGATTAATTGAGTGATTTCAGTTTTGAGTTTTCGGCAAGACCAATGGGTTCAAGAATACTTTCAACCATCCCGTTAGTTTCTACCCCCCCCCTTACTATGTATTTACCGCTAACTATCGTAAACTACCACAAACCAATTGCAAAAACATTTTATAAGTATATTAATTCAATTTTATCTCATAAACTGTGGGTGGCTGGGTTAATGTACACTCACACACACATAATAAAATTTTTATGTTACTAAAATGCAGTCAGATAAATCGGAAAATCTCAAATGAATCTGAAAATGTGCATGGTTTTAAAACGGTTTCCATTTTCAATAACAAACTTGAGTCATCGTATAGTAGTTTATTGACAAGTTAGTGTTTTTTCAACCATATGTCAATCAACCGAACGTGAGAATAAATATGAAAACATTGGATAAAATATCAGATAAGACTTCTCCACTCAAAAGTTATGAAAGTTTATTACAAATTAAAATGAGATGAGTCTTTATATGGACCACAGAAATTCCAACAAATAAGAAACAAAACGTATAGAGAAGAATGTAAAAAAAAAAAAAACAGAAAAAAAATACAAAATATTGTAGATGAGCTGTTCAAAGTAATTGGAATGAGTGGGAAACATCTGTTAGTAAAGTGAATAATACACAATAGAGAAAATGTGCTATCCATTATATTATATACTGATAACCAAATAACAGACATTTTTGGAGAGAAACAAACCGAAAGACAAACAATTGGAATTCATTTGACTCATAATGTGGGAAGACTTTATCTTACAACATTATATATGCAAAAATCAGCATATTGTAAGAATGTAAAATTAGTATACAAAAATCAGTATATTGTAAGAAAAGACTTTATCTTACAACATTAGTATACAAAAATCAGTATATTGTAAGAAAAGATACCAATGAACACTCCATTTTTTTGGCTCATTTTTTTGGCACAAAAACACAATTATAACATATACAGAACATTTTTATCCCCATTTCAGCCCAACTAGAAAACAAAAGTGTCAAAATAAGACAACACAAAGCATGTGTCATTTGGTACAGATGAAGAACTTACTCTGACCAGATCTGTGTAGATATCTTACCCGAATATATATATATATATATATATATATATATATATATATATATATATATATATATATATATATATATTCTTTGTGACCACCCTTTCTTCATTAAATATTAATTTTCATGACTTACTAATCAAGAACATGTGTATGGCACAATTATTCAGAATTCTGCACCAGAACATGGCAGAAATTGTAAATTTATTGGAAATCAAATTAGATTTGAGTCCCTCTACAGTAAAATTTTTAGTTTCATAGACAATATTGGAAGTGTTAGGGACTGAACATTTAATTGTTCTTGTGGGATCAAAATAATATTAAAAATATATAACTATTGAGTAGTGGATAATTTATTGAGTCAGGGCAAGTCAGTTTTATAGTACTATTCCTTTTTCACCAGTCACATGCTTCACTTTGTAAACAAACTTTTTAGTCTGCAATACAGATAAGCAGACAATCTTCATATGGGGGAGGGAGCTTCAAATGGAGTGGTAGGGGCATTGAAAATTAATAACATACAATGTGATTAAAGAACATCAGACTGAAAATGATGCATTTTGTCAGTATGTTTAAGGTTTCTTTCAAGCAAATTAGATAACCTTATATATTTTGCCTGTTGGATAGCACTTAGAATGTAGATGGGGCCTTATGTAGATTTAAGCTCTGCCTTTGGACCAGTATTCAATTTTCTACACCAAATATTATACTGTGAATGTCTTTACTTTCAGGTGAATGATTGAGATAAGGAATTCCTAATGGCTGTCATTGTACAATGTCTGGAGGGTTGGATCATTGATCACCTCAAAGCTACAGAGAAGGCATATGCTGATACTGTAGCAACCTCAGTCAGTTCATTCCAGAATTACCCCAACAGAACAGATAGTTTGGAAAATTCATGTAAATACTTGGCCTCTTCATGGAAAACCAACCACACAAATGTTAAAGAACCATTCATGAAACGGAAAGAGAACAACAACCTTTCTATGATAACTGCTAAGACTGGAGCAAGAGTGTGTTTAAAAAATGACAAATGTGATATGTGTTTCACTAAAAATGTTCAGAATCTTGTGAGGGAAGAGAATGGTTTAGAAAACCGTACTTTGGATAGCAATGGTCATACAGTTGCCAGTACACAAGATGTTACCTTTAAAATGTTGGAACATAACAGAGAATCAAATTACTGTGTCATGCGAGGAACTAACATTTCCTTTAGGTTGAAGAAAGATTTATTTGCTATTGAGTCACCATTTTTTATGGACAGCCAGTGTCACAGACAAGCACCAGTTATGAATAAAACAGCTGATTCACAATTCCACAGAAAACGCAAGGTTTTGAAATCTCTCATTTTCTTTCATGTTAAATGCTTTATAGTATTTTCTTTCTAATTTCTTATTCCAAGATTTTTTCTTAAAATAAAGAAAAGAATTTTGGTTGACATATTGTCATTATTATATAAATGTGATATGATCTGAATTGTTTAATGTTATTGTACAAACTTTAAAATGTCAAAATATTTTGTTGCAAATTCATACACAGGATGAGACCCAGATATCATGTTTTCAGCAGCAATTGCATAGTGGCTATTGCCATTAATGTTTTGTGTTAAAGGTTTTGTAAGTCAGAAAACATTTTATTTTAATATGTATATATATATATATATATATATATATATATATATATATATATATATATATATATATATATATATATATATAGCATGGCAAGTAATTTAAAGGCATGTAAATGTAGAATAATAATAAAGCACTATAGATGAAAACCTTATTCTGTCATCTATGACCATAATGTCTGTATGTAAATATTGGCATATCTTCAAGGCGCTGAATTTCCTTGACCTTGTATGCAAAATTTCAGTGCCTATTTAGTTACTTTCATGATGTGACATCATAGTAGCAACTCCAGCATCCTGACAGGCTGTTGATGGCATAAAAGATATTTTAAATCCTGAGAAAAGTTAGGAAAATAGGCAGAAGGCAGAGTAAGTGACCACAAAATGCATTCAATTTACATATCTTGTATCTACACCAGCAGTTAAATTCTATAGCTCAACACATGGAGTCCCTCTAAATTTAGTTCGGGGTCCATCCTGTATTCAAAGTGAGGATCCCATCAGGCTTATCAAAAATAATTGTTTGCCTGAGAAAATGAGAAAATATATTTTCAGAATGTTGACATACATGCCATAACATGGCACAATCTAAATCAAATCACTGTAGACCTTGGTGAAATTGAGATCTGATTTTAATGAAATGGAAGGTTTACTTAAAATAAGATTCTAAACCCATGACATGATTGTGTTTTGAGAAAACAGTTTTTAGTAATGTTAACATTTTTTTAAAAAATTAAAAAAACAAAACAAAAAAGAACCTTTCAGTCTATGCAGGTTACATGTAGTATGTATGAAAGGTAATCTGTAGTGATTGAAACTGGTATAAAACTTTCGCTTGGGCAGTTTAAATAGCATCGATTAAAAGAAAAGAGATCATGTATAAAATCTAATTTCACATTAACTGGCTGACATCAAAAATTGGGGCAAGGCAACTGTTGATCTCCATCCCCATGCCCCAATGGGCGAGTGCTCAAGGAATGCACTATTTCTCCCTGTGATGCACCATATAATCCCACAGGACAAGCCCCTTTTTTCATATTCTGGTCAGCTGTGGCTAAACTGCAAAATAGCTGAAGTTTTGACTTAAGTACCCAAGCAATAAAGCCATCGTGACAGTGTGACTAATTAACAGTTAATCTTTATCCTCCTATTTATGTTGTGAAAAGAACTGCTGTTTGGACCTTGTATGACAGTGTGTTTATGTAAGCACCAGCAATTATTTGGCAAATAAACAATAAACAGTTCAAATCTGCAGTCACAAGTTACTGTACCTATGGCAACTGTTTTTTCCACACTTTATGTCCCACAGTATTTAATTAGGTTTAAGTCTTAAGGCATGTAACACTGTTTACTGAATAAAAATATTTATTCTGAATTAGTTCCTTAGGGACACATATACTACATGGTATTATTGTTTTATTCCTTCTTTTCATTTAATCATGATAATTAAACTTTACATATACAGCAGAGAAATGTCAGGTGTTAATTGACCGAGTTTCATTGGTGGAAATGGAGATGCAATTTATTTGTAGAGGAAATTACACAGCATTCACAGTGATCATTCATAGGATTTAAGCTAATTGGTAACAATTTTATTTTTTTATTATTTTTATACTATAGTACTCTTGTAATGGTTTTTAAAAATCTGAAATTTACATGCATAATGTTTAATCTTAGCATTCTGTTTATTGAAGAAAAGAAATGTGTAATATTAATTATTTCATCCAGTGCAGGATTTAGACATAGAGGGGCCCTAAGCTATGGGAAGCTGTACCTATTTGGTATAAAATAAATTTGAGAGACCCCTTCAAACTGTGAGGCCTTAAGAATTGGGAGATATTAGTAGATTGGGAGGTAGGTGTGGAAATACCCCCAAAATCAGTCAGGGCTTGTAAGTTCTTTCAAATCAGCAGCCTGGGACCTGTTCCTAAAGAAAATTTCTTTGAGCACTGACCAGTACAGTACATAAACTATTATATCAGACATGTATATATTACAGATTTGTCTAAAGATAACTGTAGCCTGCATGTAAAATACATTGTAATTGAACCATAAGAAGGAAGCTTCTTAATGTTTAAATTAATTACTTATGATTTCTGCATTGCAGATTTATTTGTGTTTTATTATAAAAAAAAAAAACTAATACTTAAGTTGTGACCAATGAAAACCTTTCTAAATGCCTTTTACACCTCCCTGGTAATAGATATTGTTTTACACAAAAGTTGGTACCCATTCTAGTCTCTTCACCCAGAATTCAGTTGTTGTTGTTGGGCTTAATACCATTTTTCAGCACAAGATAGGCTATTCATGGCGTCCAGTATTAATGGTGGAGGAAGAAACCGGGAAATCACCGGAAAGAACCACTGACCCACGAGAAGCTACTGGCAAGCTTTCTCACATATCCACATTCACCGAATCCTAAACTCAAACTCACACAGACAGAGGTGAGATGGCAGTGATCTGTAACGGACATCGCTTTAGACCACTGGGCCACTCGGGCCCCCCGCCCAAATTCAGTATTATCTCTCAGTGTTTCAGTGTTGGATGTATATTTTCAAAATGTTAGACCTTATTTGGTGTGTTGGGGGTAGGTAATGAATATGTTATTTACATATAATATGATTAAATCTCATCCTTTTTAAATGAATTCATTGATTTGTGGTAAATTTTAGTTTTTACATTGGGCACAATCACTTAATCCTTATCAGATATTTGCACAGCACACAGTATATAAGTATTTCTGCTAAAATTACATTGCTTTTCTTTACATTCTTAGTGCACAGTTCAACAGATATAGTTATGAGTAGCTATCGGAAACATTCACTTTTAATGTACAACCCAAATTTGATTTCCCCTGTATCACTCACCTTGTTTCTGTTTCATGACTGACTAGTATTGCATCATGGAGGACCATGTGATCTGTTGTCTCACAAAAACTTTGAAAAACTCGGCAATTTACGGAATTGTGGTATCTTCCATGCAATATGATCACTACCTGCCTACGATATGTAATTTATAAATATTACAGTCAAATTAAAATTTGTAGAAAATTACATAAAAGGAAAAATTTTATTTCTGGTCTCCTTTAAATGATCACACAAAAGTTGTGGAGGGGACATTACTGATAAAATCAATACAAGTTAATATAGTTAATATGTGTTGCATTATTTTATTGTTACACAAATCCTGGCAAGTAAAGATATTTCAGTCACCATCTTTCTCAGTATTACTCCGTTTTAGTGACTGAGACGATGTGTGTGTGTGTTGTATATATATATATATATATATATATATATATATATTAATGTACTATTATTGTTGCTTGTTTTGTTATCTGACAATTTTATATATTGAGGTACATAAAATGATACATTTTCCACCTATTGTTTCAATGAAGTGCTTTGGTTTTATGTCAGTCAGAACATTGTCAGTACATACCAGTATATATAATATGCCTATGATAAGTTTCAGAGTATCCTTGACAGTAGCTCATCCTTCAGGAGAGGGATTTTTAAAAATGTTTATATACAAAGTAAAACAGATCAATGAGACCTTTTAATACTATGACCTACAGCAAGTATAGTAAAAGTGAGTGGGTTCTGATCAAGAAGAAAGTGGGAAAGGAATGATATAATTTTGTCTCTGATATTACAGAGAAAGAGAAATGAGGCATTGAATCCTGGAGAAATTGCAGCATTGGAGCGGCATGAAAAGGTTTGGATTTTTCACCTGACTTGAGTTCTTTAACAGCTGGCACATATTCATTATTTTAACATATGTGTGAATGAAATTTATATAATTGCATGATTGTCAAAATTTGTGGCAGTTATATTTTTTAATTGTCTATAACAGAAAAATTTAATACAGTTGTGATGTCCCTGTAAATTTGTACATTTTTTTCTGTTTGTCCGCACAGTTTAGCAATATGCATGTGACTGGGGATAACAGTTATTTAGGTATTCAAGGACATTTATGCAAACATCAGCTGTTTTATCAGCTCAGTTTATGCATTGCTGGTGCAGCTCTATTTGCCACTATAAAAACTTAATTTCCTAAAATCCTCAAATAAATGGCAATTATCTCCCATTATCTGATTATTAATATCTGACTAGCATATTTGTGCAATGCCTGGAGGGAAACAACTCCCTGTAGGTCATTTCAATGTTATATTATTTTGCAACAAAACAAGCTTATTTAAGTAGTTTTAGTTTGTTTAGTAAGTTCAGGAATCAATATTGAAACTGTAAAATCACAATAGTTTAGTATTTTAATACTATTGTTCACTTTTGTTGAGGTCATTAAAGGAAATTGTCAACACTCTTCCTGCAAACCAAGATTTTGAGTTGATAAATCCTGGAAAGCACACAATTAGAATACTCGCTACGCTCTTATGTGTTCCCCAGTTCAATACAGGGCTCTAGCATGTGCATGAGTTTGATGGTTGCCAATCCAAAGTTGGGTGGTTTTTTCAGGGGTTGATGGTTTCAGCTACCATGAAAAACTATATTACTCATGAGTGTGAGCCATCCTGAGCACATTTGTATAAGTAGGAAGGACATGACATAAAAAAGAGAAAACACTGATTTACCTAGATAAAATGTTGTGTATTTTGACAAGTAGGCAGACAGTTGATCAACAAAGCAAGTGGCCATTCCTGCAAAATTGATAAGTCTTGGAACTGTAAAAAAGGAATAAACAGCTTTATTTTCAAAATCAGCAAAACCTGAAACAGTATGTTGTAATATGTAAGTGTTGTGTCTCCCAAGAATATCAGTGCTATATTAGGAAAGAAAAATGTGTGTTTCCTATTGCACTGATTTTAAATTATGGTTGACGGGTCATTTTCTTAAAACAGATATGTGACATTTTGTGCTTTTTTTTAACCATGTGGTGAAAAAAAGATAGGGTCAGCAGTGAGAAACAGGTCAGCTGACCAGAAACTTGTTGTTTGGGGAATGGCCCTTAGCAATATTTTATGGTACCAACATTTCAGAGAACATTTTTGAAGCACATTGTTTTAATTTAGCACTTTAAATCTCAATTCTTTCCTAAAAAAATTTACTAATATTTTCTTTCCAGAATACTGGTTGATCACAAATGAAGGTCTTTTACCAAAACCCCATTCCATTGCAAAATTTATCTGTTGATTAATTTAAAACACTCAGTATCATTGTAAAACTTACTTCTCACAGTAACTGCTGTTTCCCATTCTGTATAAATTACATCCTCCAGACTCTCACCAAAGTACAGTTACCCCAAACCTTTGCATGTTTTATACATATTCTTGTAACATCTGTAAATATAACAGCTTTTTCATATCTATACATATTTTGAAATTCTAAATTAATTTCAATTTTATTACACATATATTTGATCTTTTTGCTTTTCCTGGTTATTTTTTTAGACTCCTGGGAGGGATTAAATAATGGTGTACTTTAAATTGCATGGTGGTTATGATATGTAGCTGTGAAATACAATGTAGATCATTTATACACCAATGCCATAACCCTAAGGATAATAAGATATGGCAAAATAATCCAACTTTGAAAAAAAGAAAATATTCAGCATTATCAATAATTTATATAAACATTATGGTACATGTATCTGAAACCTTGTCAGACCTGAACCAAAAAATATGTATTCCATTTATTTTAAATGCCCATAATTTATATTGACTCCCCACAACATGATTAAATATCATTATCATTAACACTCTTAAAGGCAATGGCAGATCTCAAAATTCTATTAGGACTATTTTATACCCATGTTGGGTACCCATTGTTAAGCTTCACTACCTATATAGCCATAGATAATTAATGTGAGAGTCATGGTTAAGCCAACTACTGAAATAGGAGACACAATATAATTATTTGGAGGGAAAAGGGGCCAAAGATTTTGTGGGGATTTTATTTTTAACTCTCTAGGTCAATGACCAGAAGAGCTTGTGGGATGGTCTGTTGTCCATTGTCCATTGGCACAAGTTTATTATTGCCCTGCCACCTAAACTACTTGGAGGATTTCCATGAGACTTTACACACACATTTAGCTGTCTTCAATGAAAATGTGCTGCTTAGACATGCAATATATGCAATAACAACAGCCATCTTAAAAATCTAATCATCACTATTCTTCATAATGGACAGTCATATGAGTGTGGGGTTTTCACCAGAAGACTAATTATTATATCTAGTTGCCCTGTGAATGATAATGGTTCTGGGTTTTCACCAGAAGACTAATTATTATATCTAGTTGCCCTGTGAATAATAACGGTTCTGGGTTTTCACCAGAAGACTAATTATTATATCTAGTTGCCCTGTGAATGATAATGGTTATGCATGGACAATATGTATGGCCACTTTGAAAATCTTGTCACTCCTACATGGATGGTCATTTCAACAAGGGAGTTTAAACTAAAAGACTTTTTATAATGTATAGTTGGTACTTAAAAAAAATGTGTTGCTCTGGTCTATTATATGGCTGGTACAGCAGCCTTATTGCAGCTTTTTTACTGCCCCTAAATGCCTATGTGGTTTTCAGCAGAAAATTTCTATCATTTCTACTTGCTCTTAATGAAAATGTTTCTGTTCTGATATCCATTATGGACACCATCACTATCTCATCTTGAAAATTATGTAATTGTTACTTTACCTGAATGGAAAGTAATATCAGCATGGGGTTTTCACCTGAAGACCTCTTATGCTGTCCTAAATGAAAATGGTGCAGATCTGACAGTCAGTCTGGCCACCACAGCAGCCATCTTGAAAATTTTATTGCTTCACCTCTTGAACTGAAAGTCATAGCAGCCTGGGGTTTTCACTAGAAGGCTTGTTATAGTGTTTCATAGGTCTTAAAAACATTTGTGCCAGTCTAATATTTAATACCACAATGACAATCTTGAAAATCTTGTCCTAGAGAAATCGTCACATCATCAGTGTGTTTTCACCAGACGATTTTTGTTGATGTTTAGTACTAAATGAAAACAGTTCCATCCTGATAATCTAATATGACCACAATGGTAGTCATCTTGAAAATCTTTTTATTCTTACTCCTAAGTGGAATGTAGTAGCGATGTAAGGTTTTCACTGATTATGATATCTAGTTGGTCCTAAATGAAAATGGTTCTAATCTGACCTGAAATATGGCTGACACAATGGACATTTTAAAAAATTTTCACCATTCTTCACCCATAGTCTTATAATGGAGTTTTTGTTCTAAATGAAAATGGTGACTATCACTAGTGGCCAATTTGAAGATATTATCTCAATGATATGAGAAAAGGTTTTAAAACAACAAAAATAAAAAGTAGAAATGGTCTTTTTTGAATTCCTTGAATTTCTTTTTGGAAAGTAGAGCACTTGCAAGGTACTTTTGTTATATGTAAGGTACTGCTATGAAGTGGAGGGGTAGGATCATGCTTGCTGATCATGGATCTGCCTCTTGATAACATAAGGTAATAAAAAAGGTTAATGAAGGTGGCATGGCAGTTTTAGAGGAACTCTAATTTGGATTATATGATGCTTTATTCATTCATTTTTGATTGTGAAGAGTATCTTTTTTTTTTAACAATTTACTCGTAAAAATATATTCTGGATGGTAAATTGATAAATTACCTTTTCTTTTGAAATTACCTGAGTGATAATCAGGTGATAATTTAGTTTGCTGTTACTGTCAAGAATAATCATTATTAAAAAAAATAATGATCACCTTTTTATTCCAGATTAAATGCAAAATCTATCAAGCATACCAACATCTACTGAAGGAAGCTGAGAGCTGTTCATACTTTGGCAAGTTCCAGTCAAGGGGACAAGCTTCTAGCTTCAGCATCAGCAATGTTATTGATAACAACAGAAGAGCTAGAATTGTTGCTGAAGCTGATGGTCCAGGAAGTCTTTTAGCAACACTTTGTGCCGCAAGTCATGTTCCTGGTGACCATCAAATTTGTTCTGCTAAGCCTATAACACAGACATGTAAGTCATAATAATTTGAATTAAATAAAATACTCTTTGAAATTGTCATACCAAGTGTTATATGTAATTGTGAAGTTTGACTGCTGAATTTGGAATTGTCCTCCTCAGTATTATTTGGTGAAGTATTATTTGGTGAAGTATAGTACCCATGTCTTTGGCTTGGGTGCTGACGTAAGACAGCACAATCAGAGGCTATGGTTTGGGTACTGAAGCCCATAAGACAGCACCATCAAAGGCTTTGGCTTGGGTACTGAAGCCCATAAGACAGCACCATCAGAGGTTTTGGCTTGGGTACTGAAGCCCATAAGACCAACCAAACTGCACAGACCCAGATCTACTGATGCATTATGTGGTGGCAGCAGATCTGGGTATGTGCAGTTTGCAGTTGGACTTGTAAGCAAGCATACATTGTATTAAGCCCCACGGGACATCACCATCAGAAGCTTTGGCTTGGATACTAAACCATACAAGAACAATTCCCTTTGGAAAAGGTGATATTAAAATAATGCATCATCTTGTAGACAATCTATTTTAGAATTGAAGCAATAACATATGATTAGAATACAGTAGTCCCCCTCTTGAACGGCCCCCTCTCACCAGTTGCCACCCGCTAAAAAGGGCCAGAATCTGAAGGCACCGACGAATTTGTGTTCAAAATTACCCTCACAAACGGCCACTCAGCTAACGTGACCAGCGGCCAGCATATTTTTGCAAAAACATAAAATTTACCCCTCACCAGCGGCCGCATTTTATTTTGTAATATGTATCTAGAACAATTTTTTTCTAATTGTGTTAAGTAATCCGATTTCTGTTTCCCGAGGTCAGGTTTTCGTTCTTCAAAAAAGTGTTCTACAGGTACCGCTAAGGTTAATATTATATCCTTTACACCTCACAAGAAGCCACATTTATTTCATAAAGCCGAGAAAGACTCAGATTTTAATACCTACATAAAGGTAATCTGTATATCCTTACTGCAGGTTATCTTAGAGGTCTGGTTTATCCACTGATAATTGTTAAGATTACACTTATTAATAGTAGTAACATCGGAGAAGCGGCAATATTGATACAAACGTCTGCACGGAAAATGGTTTGATAGCCTTTGTGGCTTCCCTTAGCAAGATGTGGAGCTTGTTAACTTACATAATTAGTGGCTATTATGCAACAATGGTAAAGTTTATAAATCTTAACAGCTGTGATGTGCTATTGTTCAGATCAAATCAGCAGAGTAAAAAAAAAAAAAAATTAAAAACAATAGGGTACCAGACTGCGACTAATGAATCATGTGACAATCGCTGCCTTAAAAAATATAGGGCATCTTGTTTAAATGCATAAAAAAAAAAATTGTTTCGTCAGTCTTGTAGTTGCAACATTGATGATTATAACTGGACGTAAGGTCAAGATCACACGGTCAGCATTGGCTAAAAATAGAAACAGGGTACTAGACAAAGATTGAAAAATCACGTGACAACACAACTTGTCGCTTCTTTACGAAGAAAGCATTTAGTCCGCTCCATAAATGTGTCGTCTGCATAATTAAATCACATACAGTTAGCCATTACCAAACATTAACATGTCATCACGTAAACGAAGAAGATTATGTCAGAAAATGTCGGTTATTATAGTCTACGATATCGGGTGAGGTGGGGAGGGGGACTGGTCAAACAAATTTAGGTAGAAAAGACTCGAATAAAACAATTTTATGTTCAAAAGACTCGAATAAATAACATTGTAACCGATAAGTTATTTAGCAGCAGTGGGAAAATGGAGCAAATGGAAAGATAATTGCATATGTACCAAGATTCAAATGACGTTTTTGAATGGTTATGCAATGTGCATGACAACATCCGCTCGCATATCACGCTTACACCAAGAATAAGAACTATTAATGCATATTCAGATGAAATAAGTCAACTATTATAGCACAAGGACCGTTTAATATTTAATGTTGCTTTTAAACAAAGATATTTAATGCTTTGAAAAATGAAGCTTTCTTACTACATACATATACTTCTCACAAAAAATTTAGTCCCCCTCTGGAAAGGCCACCCGCCTTATAAGGCCACTTTCCCGGTGCAGAAGGGGTGGCCATATAAGAGGGGGACTACTGTATGTCTGTGCATGTGTACTACCTTGCCAGGTCTAGGGCAAAGGGTTAGGGTTAGTTCTTCTAGTAAAATATGCCTTGGGCAAGGGGTAGGATAGATATTTCTAGTAAAAGGTGCCTTGGGGAACCAGTAGGGTTGGTACTTGTAGAAAATATGCATCATCTTGTATTCCTGAAGCAGTGTTTATTCATGTACAAACACTATAGATATGTTTTTTTCAATTATTTGAAATGAATGTCAGATATCACAGTAAACTGAAGGTATAATCATCTGTAGTGTATTAAGAAAAAACACAGTATAAAAAATGAAATTATGTATGCATGCAGATGCAGATCTGTGCAAATGAAGTTAGCAGGTCAGTTCACAAAATATCTACACATACTAATGCCATTACCTCTTGTTTGTTTCAATTTATTTTCGGCCTTAAATTACAAAAGTAGCAAGAGATTGGACTTAAAGTTTTCAAACCTTATCCAGGGTCCTCTCCCATTTCAAGTTGAAATGTCACTAGTGATATTTATAAAAAAAAATGTATGGATATGCAGACATTTCATTATTTGTTGATTCAAACTGTGGTGAATTTAGGAGAAGATGACGAGCATTAATTAGATTATTTTTGTTACACTAGCAGATATGATTTTTAATAGTGATGTTGCAGACTGATATGTGTATAATGCTACAGGCCAAAATTCCATCAGAAGGAAGGACACACCTAATTATCATCTTTGCTGTGTTAGGGTAAAGTAAAAGTAAGAATAAGCTTGACATACTTAGTGGCAGTATACAAAGGAAATAAATGATGTAATGCATGGCAATATACAAAGGGAAAAGATGACATACTGAGTGGCAGTATACTAAGGGAATAAATTACATACTGAGTGATAATATACAAAGGGAATAAATCACATACTGCATGGCAATATACCAAGGAAATGAATGACATACTGCTTGGCAGTATACAAAGAGAATGTATGACATACTGAAGGACAATATACAAAGGGAATGAATGACATAGTGGGTTACACTATACAAAGGGAATGAATGACATACTACTTGGCAGTATACAGAGAGAACGTATGACATACTGAGTGACAATATACAAAGGGAATGAATGACATGCTGCATGACAATATATAATAACTTACTGAGTGGCAATATACAAAGAGGAATAAATGACATTGAGTGCCAGTATACAAACTAGAATGAATGACATACTGAGTGACAATATACAAAGGAGATGATTCACACTGAGTTGCATTATTCAGACAGAATGAATGAGTACTGTGTGGCAATATACAAAGGGATTGAATAACATACTGAGTGACAATATACAAATGAAAGGAATGCCACTGAGTGGCAGTATATAAACAGGAATGAATGACATACTGTGTGACAATATACAAACAAAATAAATGACATACAGAATACTAATATACAGAATGGAATGAATGTTTTTCTCTTTCTCTGAACAGGGCTAAATTTGATCATAATGTATGGCAACAGGGAATGAATGCTTTTCACTTTCAAGGAACAAGGCTAAATATGATCAAACCTGAATTTGGTAGACATTTAAGAGTCTTTAATTTCTTTGCAATTAACTTAAAAAAACAGAAATTGTGTCTTCTTACAGACTTACAGATATATTTATAAGCAGCCTAACTGTTTGGAATACAATTTACCAGTATTTTGATACTTTCATATCTTAATGCCATCTCTCACTGAGTTCTGTATTAAACAATCCCTTTTGTCATTTCCACCTTTTAGATGGAGTGTTTGAATCTACCATTATTAATGAAGTGCAGCAAATTACAAGTTCTACAGGCATTGTGATGGAGCTTCTAGGGCATCAGTTCCTGATGCCACCAAACAGTAGATTTCTTCTGTCAGATTTGACATACATCAGGAGGCTAACATCAGGTAACTGCAGAACGTCATGATAATATTATACTTTGGGAGGTTTACATCAGATAATGATAGAATGCTATGACACAGTATATTGTTCTGTGGGAAGCAAAATTAAACAAATTGTTGAATGTTATGACATGGTATGCAATACATTCCAACCATTATGTTTTTGGTATAATCATTAGACATTTTTTCATCAAATTACCTTTTTACAAATGCCTGTATATGGATTGCACTTTCTTGGTTCATTAAAAAGTAAAAACAAAACATACAGTAATAAAAAATTGGGCATTTTTATTATCATCTCTTTAATTCTACTTATATAAATTTGAAAATATTCTTAAAATGATGACTACTGTGGTTATCACTGAAAGACTTGGTACTGAATGAAAATGGTGCCAAATGGCCACTAGAGTGGTCATATTTAAAATCTAGTTATTGACAAATGGCCAATAAAGTGGTCATATTTAAATCTAGTTATTGCCAGATGGCCAATAGAGTGGTCATATTTAAAATCTAGTTATTGACAAATGGCCAATAAAGTGGTCATTTTTAAAATCTAGTTATTGCCAGATGGCTAATAGAGTGGTCATATTTAAAATCTAGTTATTGCAAAATGGCTAATAGAAAGGTCATATTTAAAATCTAGTTATTGCCAAATGGCCACTAGAATGGTCATATTTAAAATCTAGTTATTGCCAAATAGCCACTAGAATGGTCATATTTAAAAGCTAGTTATTGCCAAATGGCCACTAGAGTGGTCATATTTATTAAAGTCTAGTTATTGCCAAATGGCCACTAGAGTGGTCATATTTAAAATCTATTTATTGCCAAATAGTCACTAGAATGGTCATGTTTAAAATCTATTTATTGCCAAATAGCCACTAGAATGGTCATATCTAAAATCTATTTATTACCAAATATCCGCTAGAATGGTCATATTTAAAATCTAGTTGTCAATGGCCACTTGAGTGGTCATTTTAAAATCTAGTTATTGCCAGATGGCCAATAGAGTGGTCATATTTAAAATCTAGTTATTGCCAGATGGCCACTAGAGTGGTCATTTTTAAAATCTAGTTATTGCCAAATGGCCTCTAGAGTGGTCATATTTAAAATCTAATCATTGCCAAATGGCCACTAGAGTGGTCATATTTAAAATCTAGTTATTGCCGAATGGCCACTAGAGTGGTCATATTTAAAATCTAGTTATTGTTACAGCTTCTGAATGGAAAGTCATAATGACTTAGGCTTTTCACCTGAAGGCTTCTTACGATGTCTAGTTGGTGCTAAATGAAAATGGTACCACTCCCTCATATAGTATGACCACTACAAAAGCCATCTTGAAAATCTTGTGATCACTGCTCCTCCTGAATGGATGGTTATATCAATGTGATTTTAACTGAAAGACTTTTCATAAAGTCCAGTTGGTCTTAAATGAAAATGGTGCCATCAGACATCCATTTTGTCTATTACAGTGGTAGCTAATTTAAAAACTTGTTATTGCTAAAGAATTTTAGAAACAGTTTCAGTACATACCAATTAAAACTAAGAACTGATTTTATAACTGATATAAATTTCTGGAAATGTTTTTGGCTGGTAGGCATTAGCCCTAGTACACTGATTACAAGCAACATTTGAAACTTCCAAATGAAGACAAGAATTTGTGAAACAAGGGCATATAACTTTGTCCAAAATGGAGTGGATAAATCTTAACCCATATTTCTATGGGTTAAGTTTCATCTACTCCAATTTTGGAAAAAGTTACAGCCCTTGTTTCACAGATCAAATATATGAGACAGTGTTTGTTCCAAACTAATTCAAAATGTATTGAAAGGTTCTTGAGCTATGCCAGTTACAAAGAACATGCCATGTAAAGTAAAGATAGGAAAGTGGTGGTAAAAGGACATAACTATATCCAAAATGGAGTTGATGAGACAAACCATACAAGGGAATCCAAGGTCTGTGAGGTGATGTACAAGTCAAGAAATTGCATAGCAACATGTTGAATAGTTCCTGAGGTTAAAATAATCAATTTTAGTGGAGAATTATGAAAAAAGGGGCAATGAATGTCAGTATTGTACCTATAAAAACAAGACTTCAAAAGGTAAATCTTTATATAATAAGCAAATCACCTAATAAATGGCATCCAATTATGTATAAAGGTTGCAAGGCTATGCCAGTTACAAGTAGTGTAAATGGATAACAAGACAGATGTAACCTTTCATTGCTCTAGGGTTCCCACATATTGATGTGTGGCATTAAAATATGTATGGAAGGTAGTGTAATTCTATAATATTGTTACACAGTCTCACATGTAGAGGTTACATCCAGTATTTTGGAATGTTGTGAGAAAATGATAATCTTTCACCATTTAAATCTAAATTAATATGTAAGTGCTAACTTTTGTAGTCATTTAGAATTTTTATTTTTTTTCCAGTAAACTGTTCAGATACATTTTGTGAGCTAATTGAATGAAGTTTACTGCTTTATGCTTAAGTCTTCCAGGTGTTTCAGGACTAATTTGATAAGACAATGAAATATATATTTGCATCCTAACCACTGTGACATTAGCACATAAAAAGATAATGGTAGTAAAGAGATTGTTGATTTGAGTGGTTCCAGTAAGCTTGCTTCTTTCAGTTAGGTTCAGAGGAACAATAATTAGATATTTCTTTTAAGTTTTCAATGTTGCATGGATGTTTTTGTCAACAATACCTTTTTTTTTTCAGTTGGAAAATTTGACTTGATTGTGATGGACCCACCATGGGAAAACAAGTCAGTGAAGAGAAAGAAAAAGTAAGGCACAGATACTAAAAAAAATCAGATATTTGAAAAAAAATATTTGATATATCAATTTGTAAGTAAAAAAACTCAGATTTTTTTGAGAGACTGTTACACATGTTCTAAAACAAGTTGAACAATAGTACATGCTTTGAGCTGCTTGCATCAGGTGTTGTTACACTGTGTTATTCAATGAGCTGCATACATCAATTGTTATATTGTGTTATTCAATGAATGTAAGAAATTTAATTTCAATTGAATAGCAGTTTGATATTCTTAACATGACATTAAAAGGTCTTGCATTATTCCATGACATTGCTGTCTTTTGTTGGTGAGTGTTATGCCATAGTGTGGTCAGTGAATTTTATGACATGACATTGTGATGCTAAAATATAATAAATGAAATTATTTCATATGGAGTTTGTTGCTAATATAAAATTTTTATTATAAATCATAACACAAAGTATGATATTCACCAGAGCAGCTGGTCAAGGTGAATATAATTCTTATGCTTAATTTTTTTAGCAGTCAATATGAAAGGTCAGTAATGTTTTATTATGCGACATTTAATTTGTTAAAATATTCTTTTGCTGTAATGTAATGAGATAACACTTTTTTAAAAAGCAGGAAATGTTTGGAAAGCAATATTTTATTTTTTCCTGTAAATTGTAGTCTGTACATGTTTATTTAAAGTACAAATACTGACACATGAAAATGGGAAGAGACTGAAAAATGGACAAAAAGACAGACATAAAATACATTCCTTCAATGATTACTAGCAGATCATGCACACACAAGAAGAACTGCATTCTGCATTCTCTATCTAGCTTCATTGGTGATAAGATGTCAGAGTAGCTGTTGAAATCATAAATCATACAATCAAAATAAAATCCTGGTACGAGTCCATCATGGTGCTGTATTGTTTTAACAAAATAGTGTGTGGCAATTAACCTGAATGCAGCAAAATTTGAAATTATATAATTATAAAGAGGAGCATTTTATGGTAAATTAAATTACTTGATAGGATCATCACTGTATTAGGAGTCACGTCTATATGTAGGTCACCTATTGATCAAGGTAAGATTTACACCAATCTCATGACAACTTGTAAGTGTCCTGTATAGTGATCATCTGTTAGTGTGGTTAGTAGTCACTCAGTATGGTATCCAGTACATATAGTTTCTGTGTATTAATGGTCTGGTTGCATGTCTTAAAGTCTAGATTTGATTTTATTGGTTTAGGTAAAACAGTAATCAAATATACACAGGGTCTATTTTCTTGACATAGAATCTAAATAATGTGCCAGCTTTCTCTTGCTAATTCTTGCATTCCTTCCATGTTTTGTTGCCCAGGTTGCCAGGTTAGGTGAATCTATTTAAAGGGTGCCTGCCTATAAAAAAAGGGCTAATTTTGGCCAGTTTCAAGGGTGACTGTTATACACAGCAGTGTTTGTAAATCAATACTGTTGTGTTTGTCTGGTATATTTAAGAGTGAAAAATAATTATAATTCCAATTTTTCTTTAAATTAATTGTTTTCCTTTAGCTCATGAAAAATATACATTATGCAGTCAACCTAGGTTTTACAAGATTCCCAATCTTTCTGAGGAATTGTTTTTGAAAGATCATCATTATTAGTTTAACAATTTAAGTGTATGTAAAAATATATGTGTATTGTAAATTTTGGAAATATTCTGTAAACTAAGTTTTATAAATGTTTTGATAAATCTGAAGAATGTATTGTTACATTTCAATAAAGATTTATAAGTCTGGAGCAACATTTGTTTCTCAAAGTGCTACACAAATGGAGTAACATTTCTTGCTCAAAGTGTCACACACAGTTTAATGGGACTTAAATGATATTACTTTCTGGAAGTGATGGTCATAAATGTTACAGTTTGATGGAACTGTTTTTTATGGCATGGTTTTGTATGTAAGGTATAACATTATGTAGAACTGATGTCATTTCTTTTTTGAATTTTGGAATGTTATTTCATATTTTTTCAAACACAGATACAATAGTCTTACAAATGAGGACTTGATTCATCTTCCTATACCTAGTTTAGCCAATGAAGGATGTCTTGTTGTTGTGTGGGTGACAAACAGACAGATGCATGTTAAAAACATCAGGGATCAGCTCTTTCCAGCCTGGTCAGTCAGATGGATGGCTGAATGGTATTGGTTAAAGGTAATATTCTATTTTAAACTCTATAAACAAGATTTAAATAATTTCAGGTCCAAAGTTAATATTTAATTGGAGATGGAAATTACACCAGGTTAGACAGGGAATTAGTCCATAGACAAAAGATCAGGCCTGGGTCTACATTGTTCACAGTTTGTATATACATTATACATAGGTAAATATGGTAATATCAAAAGCTCATGCCTTCATTAGTTACCAATCCCTAAGTGCTTATGGTTGTGTTAAGTACTTGTCAGTACCCAAACTTTGCCTTAAGAAGGTGCTGACAAATGATTACCTAATATACCAGAAAATTGCTCCATCATGGAACTTTTCTGTTCCGGATGTGGCTTCTATTCAGCTTTAGTCACCACCTATTATTACTAGTATTTTCTTTTATAATTCTGCTCTTTTTCTTAAAGTTTTCTTTTCAGACTAATATAAATTTGATATTTATTGCTGAATTATGAATTTTTTGTTTCTTTTTATTTAAGTAATTTAATATGTTACATCATTCATACAACCTTGAAAACATTCAACAGAAATTGGCAACTTGAAAGTGAAAGTCAGCAGACAGTGACAAAAGCCACTGAAGTTGCAAAAAATATCTTTTTCATTGCTTGTCTATTATGATCATTTAAAAATTGTAATCACCATTGGTGATTTTGACAGTTGATAGTGCCAGCATAAAATAGGTATGAGATACTTCACATGCTTATGATATCAATTTAGAAAAGTGTGAGATACTAGACATGTTAACAAGGCCAACATAGAATAGGTGTGAGATACGATGTTGTGTATATTTTATTTAATTGCTTGTTAATTAGTATTTTTAATTTTTTTAAAATTGCATTACATGTCATTGTAATGTAACATTGTATGTTGGACATGACCATTTCCAAAACTGAGTTTATTTCTACATGACCCAATTTGATTTTTTTTATTTTATTCATTGTAAACACTAAGACATAGCTAATTTATTTTTTTATGAGTATGGGCTTAAAATCAGTATTATTGTTAATAGAAGAAGTAAATATGTTTATTTGGATCTAGGTTTTGGAATTTTCTATGTGAATTTTAAAGGTTGTTTTGATTTTGCAATCATAAGGCTCATTCTAGAAGGTTATTTTTTAAAGATAATGTTGGTTTTTTTTAGAATATATTAATTGTGAAATGAGGTCAGGTAGGGAACTCTATATATTGTAATTGAAAGGATTTTATCATTCATGCTTTAACATCTAGCATTTTCAAGTTGTATTATGTTGTGTCCAGTTGGATGAATTTTGTGTCTTCAAATTTTTTAATTCAGGTGACTATTTCTCTGGAAATACAAAAGTGCTGTGATAAAATTCTTGGATAAAGGCATTCACTTGAATTTATTGTGTATTCAGACCTGGAATTAAAAAAAAAAATTGTAAAAAAATTGACAAACAATCCAAATTATATATGCATAAGTTTGTTCCTAAAATTTCACTATATAAATGACATTGTTTTGTAAAACCAATGGTATTTGCTAATTTCAAGAATACTTTAATGTATTGTTAACTCACTCTGTCAGTGTTTCCATCTTTCCTGCATTAGCTGATAGCATGATGTTTTTGGAAACTCCTGTCTGGTGCAGAGTTTGCTAGTCCAGTCTAGATAACTTTACTCCTGCAGTGTTTGGTATTGTCCTTTTGTAGCTTACTGCAGTGTTTGGTATTGTCCTTTTGTAGCTTACTGCAGTGTTTGGTATTATCCTTTTGTAGCTTACTGCAGTGTTTGGTATTGTCCTTTTGTAGCTTACTGCAGTGTTTGTGTTTGGTATTATCCAGCTTACTGCACTGTTTGGTATTGCCCTTCTGTAGCTTACTTCAGTGTTTGATATTATCCTTTTGTAGTTGACTGTCTTTTTAGCAGGAGTTTTAACTAAAATACTTCTTTTGACATTTCAGTAAAAATCAGGCTGACCTTATGTCTAATATGACCACCAGAGCAGCCATTTGAAAATTACTACATTTCCAAAATATGTAGTCATGTCAACATGTTTTTTTCCCTAAAAGATTTCTTATGTTTTGTGGGTCCTGAATGAAAATGGTACCAGTCTGATATTGAATATGGCCACCATGACAGCCATTGTAAAAATATTGTTTTATCTACTCATTCTACATGGATGTTTAGATTAACATGAGTATTTCACTGAAAGACATTGTATGATATCTTTCAAATAAAAATGGTCTGACAATCAGATTACCACCATGGCAGCCATTTTAAAAGTCATACATTTGCATTTTCTGAATAAAAAGTTGTATTGACATAGGCTTTTCACCAGAATTCTTATGAATTAAATGAAAATGGTGTTGATGTGAAATCCAATGTAGCCAATACACAGCAGCATCTTGAAATCTTTTTATCACTACTTCTCCTGATTGAAAAATCATATTGATAAGGGTTTTTCAAGAAAAGAATTTGTATGATGTCTGCTTTGTTCTAAATAAATATGGTGCTGATATGAGGTTAAATATGGATGCCATGGTAGCCAAACAAAACTTTTTACCACTACTTCTAATTGAATGGTCATATCAGCCTGGGTTTCACTAAAAGACTTCTTATAATGTTTTGTTGATCTCAAATTAAAATGGTGCTGATCTGATTGATGTCCAATATATGGCCATCTTTAATATCTTGCTTCTCCATTTACATGGAAAATAATTTTGACATGGAATTTTCTTTTGAAGAGTTTTATAGTGTCTAGTTGGCCCTAAATGAAAATGAATAACCTTCAATATAGCCATTGTGATGGCAATATTGTTATATCTAGTCTTTCCAAAAGGATGGCTATGCAAACACGGAGTTATCACCAATAGAATTTTATGAAATTCACTTGGTCATAAATGAAAATGGTTCCAGCGGTTTATTCAATATGGCTACCACAAGGGTGGTCTTGAAAATCTTAAAGTCACTACTCTGCCTAGTGAATGATCATTATGGGTTTTTCCCCAAAGCACTGAAAATAATATCCACTTTGTCCTGAATTAAAATATTGACAATTTGACATACAGTATGTCCGCACCAGCAGCTAATTTTAAGTTGTTTTTCTCACTGAGCAATGTCAGAGATGGTTTCAACACATGGCAATAACAACGAAGAAATGGTCTTGTCTTTAACATGTTAAATTCCTCAATTCTTTCACATTCAATTTTATGCACATCCTTATTTATAAAATATTTAATGTTATGTAGAATTCTTTCAAATATGAGATCATTTTTACAGGTAACTAGGAGTGGTGAGATGGTATATGATTTTGATTCCTCACATAAGAAGCCATATGAGACCCTTGTACTGGGCCGCTGTCATCAAAATGCAGAATCATTGGGCACAACTAGACTGACAGAACCAGATGATGGAAAAGTCATCATCAGTGTTCCTTGTAGTATCCACTCTAAAAAGCCACCACTTGATGGTATGTACCAAGTACCATATATAATAAAACCATAACTTTATGGTATGTACCAAGTACCATGTACCATTACTTGATGGTATGTACCAAGTAGCATGTACCATTACTTGATGGTATGTACCAAGTACCATATATAATAAAACCATAATGGTATATACCAAGTAGCATGTACCACTACTTGATGGTATGTACCAAGTAGCATGTACCACTACTTGATGGTATGTACCAAGCAGCATGTACCACTACTTGATGGTATGTACCTAGTACCATATATAATAAAACCAGAACTTTATGGTATGTACCAAGTAGCATGTACCACTACTAGATGGTATGTACCAAGTACCATATATAATAAAACCATAATGGTATATACCAAGTACCATATATAATAAAACCATAATGGTATATACCAAGTAGCATGTACCACTACTTGATGGTATGTACCAAGTAGCATGTACCACTACTTGATGGTATGTACCAAGCAGCATGTACCACTACTTGATGGTATGTACCAAGTACCATATATAATAAAACCATAACTGAATGGTATGTACCAAGTAGCATGTACCACTACTTGATGGTATGTACCAAGTACCATATATAATAAAACCATAACTTAATGGTATGTGCCAAGTAGCATGTACCACTACTTGATGGTATGTACCATGTAGCATGTACCACCACATGATGGTATGTACCAAGTAGCATGTACCACTACTTGATGGTATGTACCAAGTAGCATGTACCACTACTTGATGGTATGTACCAAGTACCATATACTTGGGTATTAGTCAAGTCGACTTCAAACTGCTCAGACATGGAACTGTCACATGCAGTTTCTTAGGAGTAATCAGTAAAACAAAAACAGTAAACCTGCTGGTGCATTCAGTGTCAGGCAATCAAGGTCTGTGTTTTTTGCAATTAGATTCTTCTTATCCGTGAGCATGTATTTCAGTTTTGTACGTCGGGAATTGTATGATAGGTAAAAAAAAAAATTTAGTCAGAAGTTGAGGAAATTCTTTTTCTTTTCCAATCTAACAAATAACAATCTAACAATCGTGTATTTACATTTAATCACTTTTGTCAGTCTAAAGATAAATTAAAGTGTCCTTGCCATAGGGGTGACTTTAACCTGAAAAATATTTTACATGAATGGCTGTCAAAGACAAAATCTGCAGCTGTCAAGTACAAGTGAGTGTTAATTATAGGTAACAAATGAAATATGTAGAACAGAAGTAGTATTGTTTTCCATTCATAGGTCATGTGCTTCACTTTGTGCAAAAAATTTATATTTTTTGATGCAGACAAGCAAATGATCTTAATATGGTTGGGGACTTACAAATAGAACCCATGCAGGAGGCAAATATTACTTATGTATTTTTGTCTTCCAAGAACTTCAAAGCAAATACGTCTCATTTCATTGGCACTTTCAATGTTTTTTTCCAGCAAAATAGGTAATACAGTGTGATTCTGCTATAATGCACTCTGTTATAATGTGAATTCGGATATAACATGGTCGTGGCATGGCTCCCAAAATTTCATTCACCTTATTACTGATATTTTTCTTGTAAACAAAGAAAATTTTTAAATACATAAAGTAAATTGCATAAAGTTTTATTTTCATGTTGGAAAAGAGATTGCTTATAAATCTGAATATAAAACGTTTGTGGTGTGGCTCCCAAAATATCACATACATGTACGTGTATTATTCTTGTCCATGGAAAACATTTCTTCTTAAAAGTGCAAAAATTATGTGTAGAAAGTTTAATATTCTTTTGGGGAGAAAATCACATATGGATTCTAATATAAAACCATTGTGGCGTGGCTCCCGAAACTTCATTTACCTTATTACCAGTATTTTTCTTGTAAATAAAGAAAAGTAAATTACATAATGTTTTGTTATCATTTTGAAAAAGAGAATGCTTTTAAATTTGAATATAAGATGTATGTAGCATGGCTTCCAAAATAACATATACATGTACATGTATTATTCTTGTACACAGAAAACATTTCTTCTTAAAAGTGCAAAAAATAATGTGTAGAAAGTTTATTATCAATTTTGGAAGGAAATCATGACTGCATTTTAATATGAAATGATCGTGACATGGCTCCCAAAATTTAATTTACCTTATTACCGGTATTTTTCTCGTAAACAAAAAAAAATTAAGTACTAAAAGTAAATTATGTAACATTTTGTTATCATTTTTGAAAAGATATTGCTTATAAATTTGAATAGAAGATGTTTGTGGCTTTGCTCCTGAAAGATCACATACATGTATTATTCTCTTAAAAGTGCAAAAAATAACGTGTAGAAAGTTTATTATCACTTTGGGGAGGAAATCACATATGAATTCCAATATAAAATGATTGTGGCATATCTCCTAAAAGTTTTAAATTTAACAAATTTCTTACAGTTTTGTGCCAAAATAAACATTGGAAATATGAGTACCTGAACTCATGGCTGGGCCTTTTGAGAACATTGATCTTTGTTTATTGTTGACAGAATACAGCTCATAAGTGTTAATGTTCTTATGACTGGTTCATGAGCAATGAAGCCATCAAATCTTTGTGTTTGTCTTCAATACATTCCCTATACAATCATTGGTCATACAATATCCAGCATATGTTCTATAAGCTGCATTCACAACTAAGCAACAAACAATGCAGTGGTTGATAAAAGATTCTCACCTGAATTTATAAATCAATTAATTTAAGTACCTTGCTCAACATCAAAGTTAATTGCTCAGCTAAACTTTTTCAAATTATAGGTCAATGATTTTTAAAACATCAAACAAATGCAAGCCATCAACATGTGCACGTGGCTTGGCAGTGTTATTTTATGAAATCAGTTGACCAGTAAATAATGTCGTCCATTCCCTACAAATATAATGCCCTTGTTTATTGCTGTAGTCAGAAAGCAGCTGAAAATTACAGAGTTTTTCAAACAATAATAAAGTATTACAAATTACGGATGAGAAATTTTTAGCAGTGTGAAATTTATACAGACACCGTTATTTAACTTTCAGACGTACTGTTTCATCATTCATTACATACTATTTGCTATTTATTTTTTTCCCCATTGTATTCAGTTGCATACCAATCTGACAAAATTACTGAAAATTTTAAATATGTGTGCAGATATTTTTGGTGGAAATATTTATATTGTGGATTCAATGTATATGATAAGATTCACAGGTGAGTATATGGTGTTGATACTCAATTCATGCTATAGATTAGATATGTATATATAAGCTATGCACATGTATGCACCAATGTGTGGTTCCCTGAATAAAGTAATATATTATATATGCAATCTGTTTTCACTGCATGTGTTTTTCTCTTTTAATATACATTGATTTAAAATGGTAACTATGCCAATGAAGCACACGTTTTTGCACCCGCTTTTATTAAAAAAAACCCGCATAGCCCTGCAAATTTGTTGGTAGCATATGTAGTTGCTTATAACATGGTTTGGTTCATAACACGGTCGGGTTTTTATGGCTCTTAACTACTGCGTTATAGCAGGGTCACACTGTATGTGTTGTTGTTGGGGGTGTATGATAAGCCAAATGGGCAACTCACTTATAATACTTGATGAAGATTTAAAGGTAACCCATGCATCAAGTTGTCTCACTTTTGTGCACTGTTCAAGTTCAAGTCACAGGTTGACAAATTCTGAAGATAATATTTTGTTTTCATGGAAGAAATAGTGATTCTTTTCTTGTACCAATGATGTAGATTTTGTGTTTTAAACAAATGCACATCAAAGCAATTTATACCAAATACTGTCTTCCTATGCATCACCCAGAGGGATATTCAGTGCTTGCTGTAATGAAGCTCTCAGGTAAATGCTTTAGGTAAAATATACCTTTTTTTAGGTAAAACTTATCTAATTGTTTTAGATAAAGCATGCCTTGATTTTATTAGATAATACATTTGTTGTTTTAGACACATGTAACATTAAATATATATATATATATATATATATATATATATATATATATATATATATATATATATATATATATATATATATATATGCAAAACTTAGATTTTAATTAAATTATTATTTCCTCACTCCATGTTTAACACATATTATTTGTTCACTCTGACTGATAAAATGGTTCTCCCTTTTTAATTATTTATATAAAATAATTCACTGCAATATAATTTTACCATCTGAAGTTCAATGAATAATATGTTATACAGTCTTCTCCAAGCTTTTCTGTATGGAATATATTTAATTTTCATTTGTAGCAATCACAGTTTCCTTTCCATACCCTTGAGATGTATCCATACCCAAAAGTATTATCAACATATATTTGGATAATAATATCAGCTGTGAAATTTTATATTAACATTATCATTTCATACTGTTGTCTAAAAATTATCTGTAAATCACCAGAAAATTTAGATCTTTTTCAAACAATTTCCATCTGTGTGGTGTAGTGGGTAAGCATTTGCTTTCCTTTTCTGTGGTGTGGTGGTAAGTACTTGATTTCTAAAGTTGATATAATGTGGTAAGTACTTGATTTGTAAGTTGATATAATGTGGTAAGTACTTGATTTATAAGTTGATCTAATGTAGTAAAGCTGTAAAATACCCAGGGACTTGTAAAGTTGTAAACTTCACAAGGACTTGTAAAGCTGTAAAATTCACAAGGACTTGTAAAGCCTAAAAATTCACAAGGACTTGTAAAGCTGTGAAATTTATAAGGACTTGTAAAGGTGTAAACTTCACAAGGACTTGTAAAGCTAAAAAATTCACAAGGATTTGTAAAGCTGTGAAATTCACAAGGACTTGTAAAGCTGTAAACTTCACAAGAACTTGTAAAGCTGAAAAATTCACAAGGACTTGTAAAGCTGTAAAATACCCAGGAACTTGTAGAGTTGTAAAATGCCCTGGGACTTGTTGAGCTGTTGTACTGATGATTTACAAGTTCATTGGTATTTTATAAATGGTAAGAATTGTACTGATTGTACTAATTGGCATACTAATTGTACTGATTGTACTAAATAGCATACCAATTGTACTGACTATACTCATTGGCATACTAAAAAGATTTTTTGGGCATTTCAGAGGTACTGAGACAATATATTCCAGAGTCTGGACGCTGTCTGGAGCTGTTTGCACGCAATCTTTGGCCTGGTTGGACCAGCTGGGGAAATGAAGTATGTTCTAGTTAAATTGAGTTGGATGTTAATTTAAACTGTCATGACATGTATGCCTAACTCGCAAAGCATAGGAAAAATATTGGTATTGCCTTTCCAGATGCCACCATTGCTATCGTTGACAAAGACAATATTGTTATTGTTTTCAAATGACATTGTTGTTATTGTAAAATTGTTGTTTGTTTTGGTTGTGACCTTTGGCATCAGTAGTTAATATTTGCAGTGAGCTCCATTTCTATAAAACTATTTTATGTGCAGTTAATGATTCATTTATTTTGAGGATTGTAGCAGAAATGGTTCACTTTTATATTACTGCATCAGTGCCCATTAATAACATTTTTCCATCGATTTGTTCAATGAAACTAAATTTGTATAGGTGCTTAGTATTAAGTAAGTCAATAATAATATTCATTTAGGTGTGCTTTCTCTTGGAAAGTAATTTGTTTCACTTACTGGCCTCTCGTCTTTGAAAGAGTCAATTACATGTATTAGGCAAATCATCATATCATAAAATCTTATTTAATTTTTTTTACTGTCTGACATGTTATTTTTATAGTAAGTTCAATTAAAATATTTTATCTACAGGTGTTGAAAAATTCTGGACATTAATTTCACAGAACACTGTTTGACAAAAAATTTAAAAACAATCAGTTTTGATCTATTCATTCAGGTCTGTGAAAGATGTAAAGTCTTGTGTACATATAATGAATATATGTTGCAGTAAAGTAGACTATAAAATCAGATCATAACTTAATTACTCGGGGACAGATGTATGAATTTTTGAGTTATCATTTTAATCATAAAGTTGGTAATTTGATTACTTTTAATATGAAAAAAATGTAAGGAATTATCTTATACAGTGCAGAGCTGTGTACAGTAGTCCCCCTCTTATATGGCCACCCCTTCTGCACTGGAAAAGTGGCCTTATAAGACGTGTGGCCTTTCCAGAGGTGGACTAAATGCCATGTGTTTTTAAAGGCAGCAATTGTCATGTGATGGGGGGGGCATTCAAGAGGGGGACTATTGTATATGAAAATTGAATCCAGTTGCTTTTTTGGTGCTTGTTTTCTGTGTTTTGCCCATTAATTTTTTAAGAGTAATCATATGTTTGAGAAATTAATATATCAGTTTTTATATTTTTCCATTTGAGGTGTTGCTGCATCAACACACAGACTTCTATGAGCAGTATTGTGATAAGAGGGAACACGGAAGTGAGCAGTGTGCAACATAAGAGTGAGTGAACAGTGCAGATCATACAGGACAAAGAACCACTGCAACAAGTGAGTAGTTTACTGGAGGGAAACAGTACTCAGCATAGGAGTAATCATTGTCATGTAGGTGAGAATAGCAGTGCAAATCTTGGAGTGAACAGTGCAGAGTACAGGAGTAGTCAATGTACCACATCTGTGTGAGAAGTGCATGCATAACAATGCAGTGTATTGGAGTAAACAGTGCAGAGTACAAAAGTAATCATTGCACAGCATATGTGTGAGAAGTGCATGCATAACAATGCAGAGTATTGGAGTGAACAGTGCAGAGTACAAGAGTAATCAGAAAATAACATAGACATAAAATCATAAAAGTGAGCAGTTCTAAACACAGGAGTGAAAAGTGTTACATGACTTCATTTAGGAGAGCACCATCATCAGCAGGATACCAAATGACGGAAAATGAAGCAAAGATTGAAATTATTCTGAGTTTGAGAATTAGTACAGATCAAGAAACAGTGACTTAATTAAGTTCAATAACAATACAATGTAACAAAATTACTGAAATACATGCATTTACATGCCTCGAACATTACACCTTTTTATGATATATTTCAAATTGTTTACAAGTAAGTAGAAATTGGACTTGGTGACATGTTCATAGCTCCTTCATAATCCTTTAACTACACCATTCATCCCACTGCACAGATCCAGATGTGCCAACACATAATGTGCCAGCAGATCTGGGTCTATGTGAATTGTTAGGGGTACATTTTTTTCATTTCATAAATATATTTATTTTTAATTGTTTACAGATAAGTTGAAATTGGATTTGGGGGATATGCTCATAGCCCCTTCAGAATCATTTAACCACACAGTATATTTCACTTACTGTTCTTCCATTATACAACACATGGGAGTAGAGTTTTTGCTGTGTTCATCTGTCTGCCTGCAAACATTTTCATTTCCAAACTAAAAATCACAAACTACCATTAAAACATGCTTATGAGTCCAACACAAACCCAGATGTGTCAGCACATAATGCGCCAGCAAATCTGGGTCTGTGCAATTTGTTTGGAGTAATCAGTAGATTAAACAAAATAGTCCCTGATCTGGAGGAACACTATGATATGGCAGATCGGGATCTTTCATATGCAATTTGATGCGACTTCTAAGAGAGTACATACAGTATTCAAGGAATTTCATCCAAAACAGGGACATGTGTCAAGTAAGTTGCATATAGAAGTTATTTGGTACTTAAATGTTTTCCTTCAGATTTGTTCTTCGATCATAACATTATGGATGTCATCTTGTTACCTTGCAAATCAAGCCCTACTAAAGGAAAAATAGTCTTTTTCTCTCGTATCTATATATAAAGGGCAGCAACTCTTACAAATTACATCCCCTTGCCACTGCCTGTGTTGCTAGTTTTTTTTAGCTTAAGTTATGTACTGATAACATTTTACCTCAGACAATCCAAGCCATCTTAATGTTAATATTGGGTCACTCAACTTCAAAATTGGATTTATTGAGTTGGATAATCATTCTTTTACAGGTTGTATACATTATTTTTACAATTTCTTCCAAATATGAATGACTTTGCCACCATTGTGGACTTTGCCTATTTAAGACTGTGTGACAACATACAATCATTTAAATTAATGCTGTCATTTACGAGTTAACACAACACTATTTTCACTTACTCTGTTAGTAAAAGGAGTGGGTATTAACGAGTTAATAACATGCTGAATTATTAATTTATGCTTTGTTTTCTCTTCTTGTATTGTTTCAGTAAAAATATCTAAATGCATGAAATGCAAAAAAACACTCAAAGCAAAGGAAGTCAACCAAGACTCTTGTATCATATGTACTAAGTATACATTGTCTGTGTAATATGTAGACAAATGAGCTGGACTACAGTATTAATGAGTTAGTAACATGCTGAATTACTAATGTATGCTTTGTTTTCTCTTCTTCTTCAAAAGTTCAGTCCAGAAGGCATCAGAAGGAAGGAAAGATAGAATAAGTCGAGGAAGGATAATGTTAATATCCTCTGAATGTATCCAAAGTCAACCTCCATGCTGGGTGGAAACCCTACCCTCAAGCTAATGGTCGTTTGCAATTTCCAACTTCAAAGGGGAGTATCCCCAAAATTAAGGTCTGCCCAGTGGGCATAAGTACCCCTGCTTGTCCACGAATGGCCTTTAAGTTGGTAAGTATAGATGCATGAGATTTTTACTGGATCCTTTGAATCCGTTTTTAATAAAGTCCTCACCATTACCAGCCATCCAACCATCTTAGCACAGGGACATTTTTGGATGATTGAGATCAAAATTGGCATAAGATCCAATAGATCTTTATCATGCCCAATATCACATCTGCCATGATACAGGAATATGTCTGATGTCATGGAGCAATAGAGCTTGATAGTAATTGGGATCCTTGAAGAGCCAGAGAAAAATTTTGGCCAGGGATTCAGATTCTCAGAGGGATGATGTTATTGATATGGCACCAATCCTTGAAAATGTACCACTTTATATCATAGTCCTTCAGAGAGGAAGGCCTTCTTGCTCTCAAGATTCTCTCCACAATTGAAGGTTTACATTGTCTATCTTGCAAGGCTGTCTGGGCAAGAACCAAGCATGAAAAGAAGACAGTCTGAACACAGATGGAACACCAGTGACTGTGAATACTTGCTTTGGCTGGAATTGTAGATCTTTCACTATATCTAATAGATTGGTAACCTGCGACTTGTCAGGGCACATAGTGGCAGAGCAGTCTAAAGTGTTCACTGCCATCTCATCTCTGTCTGTGTGTGTTCAAGTCTTAGGGTTCAGCCAGTGTGGGTATGTGAGAAAGCTTGCCATTAGCTTCTTGTGGGTTGGTGGTTCTTTGCTTGGTTTTCCGGGATTCTTCTTCCACCATTTATACTGCCCACTGTGTATAACCTATCTTGTGCTGTAAAAATGGCATTAAACCCCACAATAACAACAACAACAACCCAGGACTTGTCTTATCTGAGAGGGGATATTAGAATCATTGTGCATTACTGACCCCATAACTTCTGGATTATTTTGGTAACAAGATGGTGGGAGGGTAGGCAAATACCCACAACCCCTCTCAACTGATTGACAGTATCCACAGCTCATGCTTCCCCATCTGGAACCTGAGAGACAAAGGTGGGCAACTTGAGATTCCACCTTGATGCAAAAAGATCAATCATCAGATACCATCAAAGTTTGCAGATCTGAATAAAGAGAAACTGATAGAGACCATTCTGTGTGAATAACTATCTTTCCTGAATAGAGTGTTGACCAAGACATTGAGTCTGACAGGAATGTATCTCATTTGTACTTTGATATGGAGGTGTTGCACCAATGTAGAAACTGCCAAATCAGAATACACAGGATAGGCGATTCAATGCCACCCCTTGTTTGAGGAGGTAGGTCATTATTTGAGTTGTCAGACATAACAAAGATTATTTGTGTGAGAGTTGATCCTTCCGAAGTGAAAGGCATTGATGATGGCCTTCATTTCTAAAAAGTTAATGTGGAGGGCTACTCCCCTGGATCCCATGTACAGTTGATGGTAGTGAAGTCTAGCAACAGGTGAGAATCCCAACTACATACAGACTGGTATTTCCACTTGTGGGGTCAGTCAGCCTGGGTGGCACCACTGATGGAATTATTGTATCTTATAATTTTGAAGCTAAAAAGTAAGACTTTGAACTGATAAACCATGCCTTGGTTTGCAAGCTGGAGAAAGTTCCATTATGCGGTCGTTGATCATATCAAGACTGATGGCATGCCTATTTCATTGGATGGAGAGATTGATTCATTTCGTCATCTTTGGGGCAGAATGTATTGTTGAGGTGACTCAAGTTAATGATCTGCCTCAACTTGCCATTTTTCATTAGGCTAATTTCCCTGTTACCTAAGTATTCTGGGAGCTTTTTCACATCATTTTTTTACAAGTTACCTGAGAAACAGATTTTATGTTCTATCTTTACAGTGTTATGTCTTAAATTCTTATGTTTCCAATTAGTGTCAGTGTTTATTGCAGGTAAATGCATCTTTTGCTTATTGGCTTTACCCCAGAGCTAAAGTCACATGATCACGAGGGTCAGAGTTGAAACCCAGTCTGCCATTATTAATAACATGGAACTTACAGTTGAGCTCCTTTATATCTGGTTTCTTTTGCTCATGTTGTACCCAGAAAGCAATATCTGTTAAGTAAAGATTGATATGGTTACATTAGATTGCATAGATGTAATTATTAATACAGTTTGTCTAAAACAGTTGGAATGGATATCTTGTGGCACACATGAGGATGCATCATGGAGGAAACAATTCAGATGTGGAGAATCTATAGTGGTAGGATTGGTAAGATGTGTTTATAAAAAGTAATAACAGAAGCCATGCCAGCATTTGTTGTAACATTAGACATTGGTAGTTAATCGCAGTATTGTAAGACATGCTGTGATCATTTAGGACTTTAATTGAGCAATAACAAAACCAATAATGGCTAGAATTTAACAGCTGATACAAATTTGTATATTTCTAGGCCCAGTTGTAAAGGTACACAGTACTCTATTGTGTAGTTTTGTAAATCTACACATTCTCAGTATTCAAAGACTACTTTGATTTTTAAGTATTCAATGATATAATGAATATTATAGGTTTTTTTTGTAATCAGAGGTGTAATAAATATTGTATTTTTTGGTTTTCTGTTTCACACTGGTTACAAATAATTTTGATTCCAAATAATTTCAGCGGATTCATATTCAACTAATTCTGCAGGTTTGAATTAAACCTTATAATGATATTCAAATTGTTTCAGTAAATGCAATATAGTTCATATGATCATCCAGTCTTCACACATTTTGTTGGGACAGTGTTGTTCTGTTTAGTCATGCAGGACAAAGACAGAATACTGTAGCATCAGTAATAATATAAAGTGAAGCATGCCAGACAATAAGAAGGAAACTGAGGGGATATGTCAGAAAATATTTAATGAATTATGCATAGAACAGACAAAATTTGAGGGAAATAACTCTTTTCTTTTAAGTCAGTTGCAAGTGACAGCATGTAATGCACATTTTAAAGAATTAAAGAGAGCAAATTGGATCATGTTTTTCATATACATCTGTTAGCAGAGTATCAAATGAAAAATGCAAAAGCAGAACATAAATTGACAGTACACAGAATATTACATATCCATTATGCTAAACCCACCATAATGGAGAGCATTATGTCTATCTGACCAACTGAAGAGTCATGGTAGCCTAGTTACAGCTTGCCAAAAATGTGTGTCCTTTAGAAAGGAACTTGTTTCCCATCTCCTTGCATAATATAGCCAAAAATGTTTACAGTGCCATGTAAGTAAAAACTGTTACCATACAAAATTTGTTCCTGCATAATAGCCAGAGTTCTATGCCATATTTAGGTATCAAGCTTTGTAGATGGCTTTTCCATGGGGCAAGAAAATATCCTTTAGAATTTGGTTGGCTGATTATGGATTTTAGTGCACACCAGCACTGTAAGGCTATATAAAGCCACAAGTGCGGTTATGAGAAAAAAGTATGTGTTAAAAAGGTTTATTACCAATGAGCAGTCAAATTATGAAAGCAAAACAATGATAAGGTAAAAATATGTGAAGGTTCGCTATTAGAGGGAGATATAAATGGTGTGTATAAATGGTTATTAGATAATAGAAGATTACTTATGGTGATTAACATCACAAACATTGGTTACAAAATAGTCCAAGAAAATAGGGCTGCATACAAGCTATATTTTAGAATAAATATTACTTCCTTTAAGAAATTTAAAAGACAAGACACATTTATATATAAAAAAGTCAAAGCAGGATGTTTTGGCACAGCTGTTTGGCGCTTATTAACATAAATGTATTTCTCAATATAAATAGTACATTATTGGCAAGAAAAACATTTATTTTTCAAGCATTCATAAAAATGTTTATCAAAGTATTCAATAAATGTTCAAAGCATTTCTCAATAAAAGTAGTACATAACAGTTGGAAAGTAAAACTGTTATTTTAATGCATTTAAACCTATAAATAAACTTAGTTTATCAAATAATTCAAAATTTGATTCAATGAATAGGTCTATTCTTCAATGCCTTCACATTGTGGCTAATCCAGTTGTATGTTAGCACAATGTGACACTTAATTAGTCCCACTTACCCAGTATTTAAATCGTGTAGGTAATTGGCATGCCAAAATGACCATAAAACGGCTCTGTGCCAAAACAGTCACATATCATAATAAAGTTCCTTCATGTGCTGAAGTAATGATCATATGTAGGTTGGAGATCAAAACAATCTTATCATAAAAGTACTCTGTTGTAAAGGTATTCATCACAAGAAACACTCAGGTGGGTCTTGAATCTGTAAATCTGTTGGAAGGATCTCATTCTCCTTAGGTTTGATCACATGGAGCCTGTTATTGAGAACATCATTTCATGATGCCTACCACTTACTAATTAAGGATTATTTGATACCAGGTTTTAAATTAGTGCATGACATTTTAAAATCAGATGGTTGTAAGATAGTGGCATTTTAGCAGTGTGGTCTTTATCATTACTTTTAATATTGACATGAATGGGTAACTAACAGTATACCATATTGTGAGAGGTACACTTGATCTGTTCAATAAAATATTGGTCAGTAATGGATTTTCCTGCTTCTTGTTGTTAAGTGACTCAAGTACTGTTAGTGAATGTGAGAAGAATATTCAGTTTGAAATTAAATGTGTTTGGTTTTGGCTGCAAATATTGATGCAACTTTTAGCAAGCAAACTTTTATAGTGTAATTTCAACTAATGAAGGCTGCAGCAGCATTCTTTGAGCCGTCGGTATAAATTCTTGTGTAGTTCATAAATTTAAAAAGTTCCTTGTAAGAGATATGAAATATGGAAGGACATATCTTGAATTTTCTTCCTTCATACGGCGCAAAAATTACTCTGAGTTGTTTAAGAAGCCAGGGAGATGTTACAGGTGAATAAAATCTATAGACTATTGCTTTTGGGGTAAAAAGGGTCAGTAGTCATGGTCACCTGGGCTAAAAGAAAAATTGTTTCTATACATTAAATTAACAATAGTTCTACATCACATGCCTAGACTAAATGTTGTGGATGACTTGCAACTGGGATAAGGAAGAAGTATGTTGATTTAATGATCAAAAAGTCAAAGGTCAAATTCACTATTATAGAAAGAAGAAAAATGGTATCCACACAATAACATTAGTTATACCTCAAAGACCTTGACAGAACTTTCTGGATGGCTTGCATGAGGGTAATGAAGAAACTTGCTGATTCAGGGTAGTAGTGGTGGTTAAAAGTTCAAAGATCAACATAACTAAAGAAAAATGTATTCTTCAGAATAATTTATGTTGTACATCACATACCTGGACCAAACTTTGTGGATGATTTTCATTTTGGGTAAAGATGATAGCAATTGATTTTGGCAGCAAAAGAATAAAAGTTTTGTGCACAATAACATTAGTTCAACATCACAAACCTGAACTAAACTTTGTGATGCCTTATTAGTTGCAATAAGGACAACCTATCAATTAAACACAATGTGCATAGAATGTGTCATTTATAGCACTGTTATGCCAGTAATAAGGACAACCCATCAATTAAACCTTGCATATGTGTCATTCATAGCACTGTTATGCCAGTAAATAAGGACAACCTATCAAGTAAATAGTGCATATAATGTGTCATTTATAGCACTGTTATGCCAGTAATAAGGACAACCCATCAATTAAACAGTGTGCATAGAATGTATCATGCGTAGCACTGTTGTCAGTAAATTAGTGCAGCAAATACCCAAGTACAAATCAGACATTTCTTGTCCAAATCTTAGACTTCAGTGTTTGTGCAATCTTGGTTATGGCTGTTGTTTTACCAGTTTGACCATGTTTCTGTTTGATTCAATTCTTGGTTAAAACATTTTTGGTCACAATGCCAAAACTCACCACCGATTACCAACTGACTTACACATTATACTGTGTATTATTTACATATAGTTAGAATGACCACAAACTGGTCCAAACTTTTCAGGAAACCTAGAGACTATGGACATATGCCTGTTGTATTTGCATGACATTTTTCAGGTCTATTTGGAGAGCTTTGTACAAATGTTGCAGTTCACCCTATTATGTTACAATGAGCAAAATTGTTGCATTTACCTTCAAACCCATTGCTGCTGCACTTTCCAAGTTTAGTATATCTTGGCACAAGTGTGTAGCACACCAAATCTGGGTCACCATATTCTTAGTGATGGACCACTGCATAATAATCTTAATAATGTTTGAGACATGTGTACAGCATGATCTAGACAAATGCACATTTCAGTTGGCATATATATTACATTAAAACAAATATACATGTACATCCAAAACATGACATTGTCACAGTTGCTTGACAGAGAAAGAAAATAGAGTTATCACTGGAGCATCAAGTCAACAAGACCACTGTGTACATCACATTATATGCCCATCCCCAATTTATAGTCCTCTGTGTAGTTACTAGCATTGCTTGGTAGACAATAGATATTATTGACCCATGAATTTTTAACGACTTTGGACCATAGATCAGTTATAGTCTTGAACTAAACATACTGAGCAAAAACCATTTTCGTTTTAGACTTACCTAGACCACTCCCTCTCTCCTTTAGACCCCAGAATATATGGGGTCCTTTAATACCCCAAATTGGGGTCCCAGGTGGCTGAAAGCATTTTTCCTTATGGATCACAGCCATCTCACCCATCTGCATGGGTTCGAGTAAGATTAAGTGCATGTGGAAATGTGAGAAAGCCTGCTAGTAGCTTCTCCTGGGTCAGTGGTTCTTTCCGCAGATTTCCCGGTTTCTTCCTCCACCATTAATATTGGCCGTATAGCCTATCTTGTGCTGAAAAATGGTGTTAAGCCCCACAACAACATCAAATACCCCAAGTCTAAGCCTTTCACCAAGTTTGGTCAAGGAACCTACCTTACAAGAAAATTTATTATCATTTTTCTTGAAGCCACCTTTGACCATGAAGTTAAGAGATCTCTTCCGTACCGTATCTGCAAGCTTTCCACAAACTATGATACAGGGTCCATATCCCAAGTTTCAGTGCAAAATCAATTTTTGTTTCAAACACTGACCTTTGATAGTAATTAGGCTCCTTTCTTGCCAAGCAGGTAAGTCATGTCATTCACAAACATTTTTTGAAGGTACATGACCAATAACTTTTTTTTGTTTAAAAACTTTCTTCTTTTAGTCAAGGACTTGACCTTTGACCCCAAATTAAATAAGCTTATTATCACAGATGCAAACCATGCACAAAGTTTAATCCATGAATGTGATTTAGAACTATTACTACTTTACACAGTCACAATAACCTTAATCTTGCTTGTTTTTTTCTCTCAAGAAAAGATCTATAATGTGGCTAAAAATAGTGCTGTAGAAGTTATTATGCAGAAAAGAAAAAGATGATGGACACAGACATGGACAAACATGTAACACAATGTTATGCTGTCAAAAGGTGGCCATATAAATGTTCATTCAGTAATATCAATAAGGTTGAGTGCTCATAGTAGTAAATTGCCTTAGATGTGTGACATCTGTATGCATGCAAAATAATGACTTTCTTTGTTGGATATAACAAAGAGTAGCCAAAGTAATGAATGAAAATGTTCCCATAACTCATTCATACTTATGGAAAGAAACATGTAATGGAATCGTGGATCAGTCCTTCTTCAAGGCCTAAACAAGACATTTCCCTAGGACACAGATTTCACTCCACTCTCCCCAGCTTGAATGTGGTGCAGGTAGAAAAGAGCAGTAATGCAAGCTGAATGTAGGCATATATACAAACATAATGAACACTTAAAATGGATAAAAAAGGAAAAAAGGCATTATACACCCTTCTCTTGTTTGATATTCCTGTATATGGACACTAGTCACTAGGAAGATTATTAAACGAGTCTCCATAGCTTTATCTTTTGTTAAGGTATATGGCCTAAAACAATGAATGCTACCCACAAAGTTTGAAGAACAAATTTATTTGGCAAAACCCTCTTTACATTGAGGCACAGAGATCTTAACCTTGCCCATTCTATTGTTTAAGAGTAAGCACTCCACAAACATTGGTCAATGTACATGATCTAGAACCAAATTTCTTATGTAAATACAATTATCCTCTTTCAGTTAGTGACCTAGACTTATGACCCTAAAATTATTAACTTGTCACTCAACATGCAAGTCACCCACAATCAGTGACTACTATACACGATCCAGAACTGAATGTTTAGTGGACAAATCATTTTTCTTTCAGACTCGAACCTCTGGCTCCAAAATTGCTTCTTCCTAACCCCAAGTGCATGCCATCCCCAGCCCAATCTATATTTTAAGTGGGGGGCATAAAAAACATCTTTCCAGCAAAAATGTTGCATCATCATAAAGATTCTTGTTAATGTAGATTTAATGCCATTTTTTAACTAGGCTGCAAATGGCAGTCATTGTGTCTAGTGAAGAAAGAACTGATGATGGAAGTTATTTGCAAGCGACTTGGCAGTTTATAGTGATGTCTAACATGGGGCCATCATGCTGCAGACATGTATCATCATGTCCCACCCAGTCACATTATCCTGACACTAACCCTCAATGCTGAGCACCTAGTGAGGCAGCTCTCAGTATCATTTTACAAGTCTCTGATATGACTCAGCAGGGGTTCAAATCTGCTACCTCTTGCATCTAAGGTGGATGCTCTAACCTTTAGGCCACTGGAGCGGTCCCCAGTATGCTTATACTGCACAGGAGTATGTTTATATTAAATGATAGTGTTATATGCAGAATATATGCTTCAAAAGTTGTCAATAATACTTGCACCAGTTAGAATTAAAGTACATAACCAAATGAAATGTTTTCTATCTGTTCAATTCATTCTAGATTTTATCTTGTTATTCTCCAACAGGTCCAGGAATGTTCCCAATACCGTTGTGAGCAAATTATGACGACAATCTGCTAAAGCAAACAGGAGACAATGACCAATAATGATAAAAAAAAACAAAAGTATACTTGAGCCAGCAGACCAATTAATGATGAAAGACAGTAGGACTGCCATGCCTTGCTTATTGCAAGTCAAAATTCCTCTCATATTAATGACACCATATAAATAATTTCTTTAACAAATATTCAACTGTCTGGATTCCAAATGTTTACATCTCCCTATACACATTGAACTGTCATGATCTTTTGATTTTGTCTATTTGAAGAAAGTAGTGCTAACAGATGATGCCTGTGCATGACATGTTTTGGTGACATCCATTTTTTGGTGAAAAATGAATAGTTTGCATGAAGAAACGAGTTTGGTAGCCTGGAACTTCTCTTCCTGCCAAGTTAACAGCAGAACAATCATCCAAGTTGTGACAAATTTATTGCAAGACACGTTTTTTTCAAAGAGGTGAACACTTGTTTCTTCTACAGCCCTTCTAAGATTTTTCTAGAGTTATTGTGGAATTTTGTATTCTAATTTGTGGAGCATTAGCTATATAACTGCATATTAGATAAATTCTGCTGGCACTTTCCATGCAAGAACTGTTCATGTAGTGTGAAATGTAAACACCTTACATTGGTTTCTGTAGAATAGCTAAAGATATTTTGTGGGGAGGGGTGTCTTATTTTTATCAGCACTTTTTTATGATATTTTTCTTGGCTATGTCACGCTGTGGAAACAGAATTAATGCTTTTTGCAAAGAAAAACATAGGCAGCCAATCTTGGCTGGCTATAGGTTGGTATCAAACCCGTGACCCTTAGATTACCAATCTGACTCTCTACTAAGCTATGGTAGTTCATAGCTAAAGAGGACTTTGATGTTGATACTCAAACAAAATATGCTTCTTACATCCTTATCCTACCAGTATGAATAAATTATATTTAACACATGTCCTTGATATATATATATATATATATATATATATATATATATATATATATATATATATATATATATAGTAATAAATCATTATGTATTTATGAATAACAATCCTGTCCAAATACTGTTACATGATCCTAAATAATATTCATATTAAATCATTCCTATGCAAAACTTTACTTTGCAAATAGCCCATTAAGCCATATTCCTGACTATGCTGTTTTTTTTGTTTTGCTTTTCTTTAAGCAGAAGTCCAAGTTACCTACCTAAATAGCAGAGTTTCAAGGGTAGAAAAAGAAACAGAAACATAAGAAAGAATCCCACATCCAGAAATTTAATTCTAAGAGAGACAATACACAAACAGTATTAGTAATACAGGAGCACTAGTGGATGATGACAATAGAATAGTACAAAACAGCAAGAAATTAGCTAATAGATTACAGATAGATTAAACTAAAATTGTCAGAATTACTGTTGATGTGACACAGAAAAAAAGGCTGAAAAGAATGACAGTAGCAGTTGCAGTTGTCTGCCAAAATGTACTGAAAGCAGAGACCAAACTATGGTTAAAGAACAAAAAAAATTTAGAACTAAGCAAGTATTTACATGAGTGCTCTACAATTAGAAGATATTTACAGCAGCAAGTTTGTACATGATGCACTATCTACTAATTGCAGCAATGGTTATCCATGCTACAAAAAAACATGGTCCTAGTCTATGAGAATGTGAAACGTTTAATGCTAATCATAGATGATATGAATGAGTTCAGTCAAATTAAAGAACGAATTTAGCCAGAGAGCAAGAGAGAAGGTTGTGTGACCAAAAACGCTGACACAATTATAATTTTATTACAAAAAGAATTTTTAATATCTCAAATGTGTTGCAAATACAAGGTCTCTTTTTTCAGTATATATAATTCATCTTTTCCAATTTAACACTGGTCAACTTGAATGTAAACAACTTTATAGACCCTCATAAAAATAGGGTCTAAAAATAAATAAAACAAATACATATATTCTTAAAGAAGCTTAAAAATTGTTACAAAAATTTGAAATGGCTTTCCTGTATTGATCCCCATTAGGCACATGTTGAGTAAATTAAAGTGACCAGTAGTTACACCACATTACAGTACTATGACAAACATCTCTACTTAGTTCAGATCTACACCAAATGGCTGTAACTACCATATTTCTCCTGTATAATTCACATACATGCAAGAACAGCAAAGACTCTGACCTAACTTTGAAGAATATGCCAAAAGATCTAGGCTGATGATGTTTACAAGTTGCTGTAGATATCAAAAGAGCAAATATAATACAATAGAGGGGGCTGATCCTTTGCTAAAAGAATGGGGACAGACACTATGATGTATATCATAACACATCAATTGAAATAATAACTCTAGCCTCATGCTGTAATCTGAATTGTTAGTGCTTTAATGTGGATAGAAAAATAGTTGATGAAAATCTTTTGGTCACAAAAGGTGATTCTAGGCAATACACGTTTCACAAATACACAATTTTGTATGCTACTGTAGGAAATGGAGACAAACTTTCTGAGAGAATATATAAACTTCAAAGTAACTTAGACAAAAAAGCTCTCACAAAACTATAACATTCTTTTAGTTTTAATAAATGGCAAAAGGAAGCCAATGTAGCTGACAGACAATAAGTAAAATTTGCAGTTTATGAATTGTTTATATTATCAGGAAAAATCTGAATTTCTGACTAGCTTAAAATCACAGGACAAATGCCCTTCTAATACTGGTAAATTGTATTGTCTCCACCTATATAATAAAGACAGCCCCCTTGAGAATAGTATTTTCAGCCCGTTTCCTATTAACAAAAATAACATCTGTGAAGACAAGAGTCTGCTGTGTTGAACTACCAGGTAGGATGCTTGTGTCACATTCCATCAGATCTGATGGAATAATGCTGAATGCAGTGCCTTACTGTAATCTACACTGTCAATTAAAGGAGAAATAAATACCAAACTGGAAATTGCTGCCTTTTACAAATTTTATGATATTGAAAAAGAATTAACTTTGGATTTTTATAAACACTTCCTTAAAGATAGAGAATTCATTTCAGACCTTGTATTCTGTCTGTTGTCTTAGCAGGTTATTTCTTAGAAATATTGCCTGTAATGCAATACAGGGGGAAAATTCTAATGAACATTTAAAAACTCAAATGTGGACTCAATTTTCAATTGTTCTTCTGACAATCCTCTTGTCTCTGTTTCAGAATGAAAGAAAAAAAAATGTGAAATGAGAATCATTTTTTGTAACTAAAGCTGCATGCTTCTTAGTATCTTGTTTTGAACATTTCTAATGAAGCTTCAATGTCATGGTATTTATCAGATTTCCATCAAGCTATTTAAAGTTATTATTGCTTACCTATACTGGTTTAGTTTTGAGCACAAGGTTCTAATGAATTAATACAATACTTGACAAGAAATTAATGTTTTTGCTGAACAAGAGTGATTCAAACATACAGTTCTACAACTGTCTCTAGGTTCTTATATGACTTAGAACATGGGATTGAAACCTTCATAAATGTTCTAAATGTAAAAGTTCTAAAATACATCATTTTAACATTCAATGGACAAAATGGTCATATACACCAACACAGTAGTAGCAATAGCAAATTGCACTTCTCACTAGCTAGGCTGCCTCCTAGCTTACAAGAGCTTAATTATGTTTTGATGATTAGACTTAAATGACTTTCTACAAAAGTAAAAAATTGTTTGATGCTTAACATAGTAGCTATTTTTTGATATTAAGTTTTCTTTTATTGTTAAATTTGTCCAACCCTGTTCTAGTGTCAGGCAAGATTTTCAACCAAGGTAAAGCTGTCCCTACTGCATAAGCAATCTACAACTCTTGTAAATACATGCCACAACTAGAAATAATTCCACTTAATACCGTATCTAATAAACTATAACTCACAGGATCAAATATGAAACACAAAGCCCAACATGTAACCACTTTCAAAGTACATCCAGCAATTATTAATAATAAAAACTTTTCTTTTCAATGCTAGTATGTGGAACTTCTTTACACACATTTGTTGAATAAGTAGACAAGCACCTGCACTACAGTAATTTGTAGCTTGTATATGGTCCTGCTTTTATTCAGTTCTAGCGGACTAAAAAGAATACCAGGATTATACTATATCCAACAAGAACATCTGTACCTCTTGGAAAATCATGCTTTCATACATTAGAGACTGAATACTTGATTAATCCCCTACTTAATAATTATATAGTTCAGTAGATTGTGCCATTTTTATTACCATATTCTGGCTGGTTGGACAGTTATAATTAATTTGTCTTCATATTTAAATACCTAATCCTTCCCCACATGCCAGCTCATTGCATTATTGATATGTTAGTATTCGCATTGCATCATATAAATGTCATGTCAGCAAATTTGTAGCTCCTGTCTCTCTAGCTATGATTATACTATCTAAAGTACTAGTACATTATCAAGATTACAAAAATAATAACATCAAGGAAAAAAACACCGAGATGACAATGTACAAGAACTGTTAATCTGACAAACTAGGTAACACTTTTGATGAATGGTAATGATCATTTCTGTCTTGTACTAAACAGCATACTTACTGGTGATATATGGAAGGTTTTCTACATGAAAGTTGATCCTTGCATCTCAATGAGAAAAATTTATCAGGATTTGTTCACCAAGAAATGTGCTGCTTACATTTAAACAAAAACTGATGACTGACCCCAAATACATTGTAACTCTTGAATGAAAAAATATATATCAAACCATAATGATTCCTTAACAATGCACATATCCATAGTCTACAAAGTGAGAGAAAAGAATTTACTAAAAATCTTGTTTTTTTGTACATAATGCATCCAACCAACTAATGTCAAAAAATAAATTTGACAAAAGAAATGGAGTGTGCAAATTATGATCTAGAAATTTCCACTGAAGTGTACCATCATAGGCTAAAAGACCCCACAGTTCAATAGCTCATACTTAGAAAAAGCAAGACACTGATTGCAACACTTAAAATGGATTTCTACTCTGTGAAAAGTCTGGGATGTTAAACATGAATAAATCCTATTAAAAATGTAAGGAACAAAGCAACAATACACTCCATACTTTTCACATCATTATCAATACTAAAATATAACATAAAAATTGCAGATTTGTCTTTTAACTTGAATGTAATGCACAATCAAAAGATGCATCAGTATCACATCAGGATGACTGAACAAAAAAAAAACCACTAAAAATTTTTTTTTTTTAAATTTTGTTTTGGTTAAGCATTCTTGGTGTACAAAAATTGTATTTTATTTGAAGTTGAAACAAGCATTAATTGCAATAACCCGTAACTAAGAACCAAATGCTAAGAAATCAAAAATTCAACATTTTTCTAGTATTGTTTTCTACTTAAGCAACAGAAATATTTGTAAGTTTATCAATAATCAAGGCACTTGGCAGCCAATAATGTACTCTGAAGTGGAAATTAATCTCCTTCCAGATGAATTCTGGGATTGTAGTCAAAGGATAGGTCAGGTGACCAGGTCTCTGCTGCACTGATAATCATGTGAGGAACTATATGGTAGACTTGGAGAAGGAGACTCTAAGGTGATTAGCATCACTCAGGGGATAATTGTGCATAGCCTGTAGAATAAAAGAAATTCAGTCAAACAAAAACACATAAGTAAAATTTTGTGGAAAGATGGCATAATTCATCTTATTATTATTATTATAGATTGGAAAATACTCCCCTAGATTCAAAAGAATGTTTTCAAACTTTCAAGTTTTACAGATATATAATAATGCAATACAATTTGCAAGAATAAATAACTTGTTCAAGAAAACCTAAATAATGTCTTGTACAATAGTTTTTCCTAATTTATATATAAAGTATATGAGTAGACAGTTTCAAATATAGTTATAAACTTTCATAACTAACTTCCTTTTGAAATTATTGTTTGTTATAAATCAAGAAAAACATCAATGGTACTATGGCAGTATTGCAAAACACAAGTCACAGTGACATAGTTTCAATGACTGCTGTAGTACTCATGAAATATTTACAATACCAAGTCGTGTAATTTTACAAGCATGATTTGAATGCAAAGCCCAACCTCAGTATTCATACCAAATAAATGGACAGACATCATAAATCCATAAATTGGAACGGAGATGCAATCTGGCCAGAAAAGAATGATTTTGAGAAGCCTAAATTGCCTTAAAAATATAGCAAATTTATTGAAATTAAAGATCTACACAAAGCACATTTCTGAAACTCATTGATACACTTCAGTATTCTCCTCATAAACAATTTCTATGCAAGACAATGAGATGAGAGATAGTCGACCAAGCTTTTCCTGAATAGACTGATAATAGAGAATTCCAGCTATAGATATTTCAAAATCATATATAAATCTTGATTATCAAAAAAAGTTGTTAGTATTTTTGGATCATTCAGATCTAAGGTCATCTAGTCCTCTATTTAAATCACCTTGTTAATTCAGAAAAGCAATTACCTGCACAAAATGTGTATCCCTAGTCAGATTATCAATGGATGACTATTAATCAATGCACAAATAATAAAACAGCACTGACTGAATTTTTTTTTATATTTTACTTACAATAAGAGATGTTACTGCTTCATCCACCGAGTCCATCTGGATTAGAGCCATTTTTCTATCTTTCCTGAAAAGAAGTCATTAATGCCAATTTAGTTCCAATTTAAAGTCCCATAATTTTTAAGAACATGATACAGTTCTTCAAAACCTGTTCAATGAAATGTGACTAAACACACAAGCAAATCACATTATTTAACTATATGCATCTACTGTAAAACCTGTCAATTTCCATAATAATAAAAAATTAGAAAACAATATATATTAGAAAACAATATATTAATATTTTAAAGAAGTGTACGTGTCAATAAAGTGCTTTTATCATTTTTTTCCTTCCCTTTAAATACGGAATTGACTAAGGCATTGGTGATCAATGGTAATGATTTCTTTGTGTAATTAGTGTAATTTAGGACACTTACTGGAAAAATTTGAATCCTCTAACTGTTCCATGCTGTGAAAACAACTCTGTTACTTCATCCTCAGTGACATTGGCTCTGTAAGCAATATATTTAAACAGCTATAGTTAATCATTCCTAAACATGCAATTTTTCAACAGCATAATGTTTCATCTGGTCTGGTTGGAATTTGTTTATAGATCAAACTTACATGAATTCTTAAAATTGTTCCAACAGTAAAAAATACCTTTTTGACTACTATCAATTTTGAAAACATGTTACAACAGCATTTTTAAATCAATTTTGTTTTTCCTGAATATATTGCACAACATAAATGAACTAAAAATTTTAATATCAAACAAAATGGAGGAGACTGCAAGTTTGTAATGCAGCTAATATATTATATACTCTCACTTTTATTCATGTATTTGTGGACCCAAAACAGTAAATAAAATCACAGCAGGTTTGAGAAGAGTTCAAAGTAAATTTTAACTAAATAATCTTTTCCATACAAGTTCTATCACAATGGGATAACATTAAAAGATATAGTGATTTAACAAATGAAAAAGGTAATATCTACACTGAAGAACATCATCATGGGTGGATGTTATAAAATATGAGAATAACCCTTTTACAAATGCATTTTTTATGTTAAATGCACTTGTACAACTAGTTTCTTTACCATGCAGTGATATTCACTTTGTTCTAAATATAGCAGTGAAACTAATACAACCACACCTTCAGCCATTTCACATTTAGAGGTGGGTGGGGAAATGAAAGAGCTGTTAAGCAGTGATATTCATTGACAGATTCTGTTCCAAAGAAGTTCGAGTTTAACAAGAGGGTTTATTTTGCTTAAAATGGCTGCATTTTTCTTTGGTAACTTTGAAAAGTATAATACTTGTATGGGTAAATAGAAGGGAGACTAATTCAGCCAAACCTTTCTAACACCTTTCAAAATTCAATGACACTACATTATCTTCACATTCAATATTTTCACATTTAAGTAACCCTTCCTCTATTTCTTAGTTTACTGTATTTATCCATGCATATTTCACACCAAATTACAAGTAGCATAGATCCAGACCTGTCATTGCACAATGCACTAGCATACCACAGTCTTTATTCCTTGTGCATTATGCAATGCTGAACAGCTGGATTGACATTATACAAGAAATCAAGTCAGATCAAGATGTGTGGTGTAAAGATACTGACGGAATGTTGGAGAGATGCAAGACAGCTGAGGGTGGATAGATGTTCTGACAGTTTTTAGATCCTGGTCTCTTGAATCTATGTAATGGGGATGTGGTGAAGTCTTTGGTTAACCCTGCATCCTGAAAATACATATATCACTTCAAATGACAAATGGAATTATTCAATGTGAAATCACTTGAGAATAAGATCTGTTTGTTACTCGTGTTTCCACTTGCATATTTAATACTTTAAAAATCTTATTAGAGAATTATTAGCTGCACTCCTTTCAAAATAATCAGCTGTCCACATTATCCTAAAACAGCTGGTTCTCAAATTAACACAACCCCGACATTATAGAATTTAAATTTCAAAATGGGCACATATTTGAAAGCATGATGAAAACTGAAAGGACACCATTGTTGTAATTACCTATTAGTCCATGAACAATTTGGTTTCCACAAAACAACTTTGCTGGGAATTGATGCTTTTTTAAAGAAAATTTGGTATGCAACTTCATAGTGTCATGACCTTGAAAGAAGTGAATTTCCTGTTTTTTGGTTTTCTCTAATGCTTATTTAACTAACTTACTGGTTGTCCCTCCTTGGGCATCTGTACCAGTGCATGCTTGGACTGTGTAACACGAATCTGCTTCCCCCAAACTCTGACCTTGTCAAGATGAGCAATAGCTAAAAGAAATAATGTGTGCTTTTAGGCACTTCAAGTAAAATCATTGAGAATAAAATCAAGACATTTCTGAAATATTAATTCAGAGACTAACATCACAAGAGAAATATAAAACAAGAAAATCTCATCTTTTGCAACCTGAAATGGAAATGTGATGAGACACAAACATTTGCCTGCACATATACTAATCACATAAAAGGTGCACATTTGATAATGCCAATGTTGCTGTTGCTCACTACAACAATGGATGTATTGCATAAGTTAAACTGGAGAATAATGATACAAGTACCAATAAAATAAAATACTGCAAGTTAACTTGTGTTCATGGGATAGTTCTAATTTGTGTGGTTTTGTATATGCTACAATGCCATGAATCTAGAAACCTAATGAAAAAGTACAATAATCTGGTCAGTTGTACAGGAGGAGTTAGGGCATTAATAAAAACATCTTTACTGCAAAACCATAAAAAAAATAATGAAATAAATTAGTTACAAGTATTTCATACTCTCTTTAAAAACTAATAAATGGGTATTAACCCTTTAACTACAACTACCGCATCTGAGCATCGCCTGTAAATAGCTCCTGAACCCCACATATATGCAGTGTCAATAAGCCTTGTTTAAAACCCCAGTGTCGCTTATGAGCGCGTAGTTCTGCTGTACTCAAAACCCCAGTGTCGCATATATGCGGACGTAACTGCTATGTACTAAACGTTGATTGGTTGAAAGTACAGATATTTACTTATTTTTCATTATCATAACCAATGAAAAACTGGTTACTGAACATTTTGATACCAGTTGGAAAGCTGAGAGGTTAAATTTAGACACGCGGGAAGGAAATTTCCGGCAATGTACAAAACACGTGTAGTTGAGATAAACAAAAATGGATTCCTAGTCAGATATTTGTGACTTTAAGGGTTCAGTGCAAGCAATATCGAAGAGTTTAATGGATTATTCTTAGTAATAGGATCAGATAATGATGTTAGTCCAGTTTCAACACTAGATGTGATTTTGATTCAAATGACGATTTATTTTGTGCAATTCAAAACAGTTTACGCGACGGGGGTTTCTTGTCTGATTGTTGTAGGAGTAAATAAAATGGAAATATATGAATAACAGACACTATACAAGGTAAGCTGCTTTTTATTTTACTGAAATCCAACAAAAACTAATGAAATAATGAATATAAATGTAACCATGTTTTTATTGTCAGTTTTCGTAGTCAGCCATGATGATGCTCTAGTATTCAGCCTAGTAAACAGTATCAGTAGTCTCAGTAACTGATACGCTATCACTCAGCAGTAGCGAAACTGCAGAACTGCTGTAGTAGTTAAAGGGTTAAGTTTCTCACCCAAATGGTGTTAATTCTTGGAAAAAGTTTTAAATTATTAAACTCCTTCTCGATGCACCCGTAATTTGGGGAGGTCATTTGTTTTCTGCAGACATGCACAGCTTACCTAGTTGAGCTTGGTGTGGCTCTGCCATCTGAATCAGAGCATTATCCTTCTTGTTGAACAATATTTTCACACGATGCACATCCCCATATACACCTGTATAATGAATCCAGAAAATAATTACACATATAGCACTGAATCCATGCAGGACATCTTAAATCTCTCTATCTCTCCCAACACACACACACAGCCAGATCTGTTTTACAACCCTGACAACATAATTTTTTTTGTATCATGTTGGATGTTGGAGTGTTTACAATTACACTGCTTTCTTTGTGCATGTATGCATAACCAATCAAGTTTGATATGTACATACAAATGGAAGTTCATGGTAAATAAATGGCCAAATCAAAATCTTGGAATTTCAGAAGAAAGGCCTTCTTTATGAACTGATAACAGAACTACTCTAACATGGTATGCTGCATCAATTTACATTATCACACTTTTGGTCCTTTTCAAAAGTTTTCAGGTACAATTAGGTAAATGGGCTGAAAACTAATTGTAGCACATCTCAGTGTTTCAAATCTGTTGAAATCAAGCAAGTTTTAGATATCTTGCACAACATTATACTTCTCAAACTGAGACACAAACAACATTAAACAAAAACATTGCACTGCTGCAATTTTACTTCTCACATCTTAGGGCAGTTTTACCATACTCATATCTTCTGTTTATATCTGACAAGCAACCTTTAAGAAATAAGATTTGTTCAAACTTGATTCCTGCTCAAAAAAAAAAGCATATACATGGGAAAAAGGATAAGTAAAATATCTGGCAATTATATGGCATAAATAAGAAATTTGAAAAGCTCTATCATACATTATACATTGGTTTTTACATTTGTAATGTGAAAAAAAAGAATAAGGCAGCTGAATTACTATACAAGCCTCAGTAATTTGTGCGAGAGAATTGCTGTTAAAAGATACCACAAAATCAACAGGCTCAATGATAGCTCTACACCATATCTTACAGTTAGCTATACACAATCAAATAACAGCCTTGCATTACTTTTAAGGGCTCAGAAATAGTGTGTGCATGAATCATAGTTCACCATTAGATTACTATACAAAGGCCTAGAAAAATACATACATCAGAAGAAAGAAAAAAGTTCTCATTTGCTCTGCTGGGTATAAACTTAGCAATTTTTCTATTTGACAAAATTAATCTTTGGTAGGATCTTCTGATAAAATCCTTTAACCAAAACTTGTCAGATAGTTTTAAACAATATTTATGAAGACAATATGTTATACTGGACTAAATTATGTATCAGACATAGTACTAAAAACGAAAAATTGTATGCAAGGGAATTACTGGAAATATGATGTATAGTCAATTAATGACAAATGTTGCCTAGTAATGGCCCATTATTATTTTTTTTAAAATGTTTACTTAAATCATACATTAGCAACTGTAGTTTTTCTATGCCTTTGAGTAGAAAATGAAAAAAAAAACAAAGAAGTGCTTAAAACATACCAAAGAGGGTAAAGAGAGCATCGGGGGTGACCTTCTATTTCAAGTCAGACAGAGCCAGAGGAATGATAGAAGAAAGGACGGATGAAGTCAGGAGGTCAGTGTCCAAACGAGCGAAGAGAAGAGTCCACATGGAAGACACCAGCGTACGGAAATCAGGGACGGGAAAAAAAAGAAAAAAACGGGAAAAATCAGTAAGATGAAAATGTTCCTTCAGTCTGTAAAAAAGCATGTGTTATCTGTAGGAAACAAAGTGCATTAAGTTCATAAATTATTAAAAACAGTATATTGATGATACCTGTACATACATAGACACATTTACTACATAAGCAAAATCTTGTACATGAAACATACAGTGATGAAGAATTTACACCCAAGAAATTCAGCTCAGATGATGATACATCCTAACCCAATAATCATAAAAGTCATCAGCTGTGAACTCCAGACTCAAATCTCTGAAATATGTACCATTTTTCATACTTTTTATCCTTTCCATACATAATCTATCAGCCTTACACTACAACAGAATTAAGTTTTCAAAGATCTCATCACTGCCTTGAGTTCGTTCTTCTTGTGGCCTGTAACATTTCCAGAGATCAAGTGTGTTCCCAAAATAATCTTGGAAAAAGTTGAAGTATCTGCTACTACTTAGGGTACTCCTTATTTATCCCCATAATGTACATATTTTTTTGTTGCCATTAGCAACAATGATGCATAGTAGTAGCAACACTTTGAGTAATGAACATGGTTCATACAGCCCTGACTTTATTTAGGTTTTTTTTCCCTCCCTCAAGACATTTAAAGTTGTTTTTCCATGACTTCCAAAAGTTTTCAACAAATGTTTTTTTTTCTTTTTATGGAAAGTTGGTTACTCATTTTGAAATGTAATCATAGCTCATTCCTATATAGATCAATTCTGTTAATAAAAGAATTCTCCCTTTCCAAATGTGATCAGCAGATCACTGCAGCAAAGGAACACCACTCTATATGGTAACTACTAATATCTTGAGTCATCTGATCACCTATTATACCCATTTTTACACATTCATTACTTTCTGGAAAAATAGATTTTAAAAATAACTTGAATTGAATTGAATTGAAGTGATACATTTTTATTCATTTTTAATGTTTTGTATTCCCTTGGATAAATTTAACAAGTTTCAAGGATTATTCAAAGTTAAAACCAAATGGTAATTTGAATTTTATTAATTTTGTCAGCCCCCAATTTTTTTTTCAATGTTGTACAAACCATGACGCAGTTTATCATGCTGTGACAAATAACTTAATATTGAAATTTATTAAACCAACTGAATAATACAATATGTCATTTACTTAATGCAGCTGTTGGCATATATTTTTTAATTCTTGTATGTTTCCATTTAATCAACATTCATCCATTAAATTTTTTTCAAACCACAAAGCCTAGGACTGAACATGATGCCAAGTATGGATCAGTCTACACAACTGATGACCAGTCTACCTTTAATGGTGTTTTTTTTTTGTCTGCACAAATGTGGATCATAGCAGAGGTGTACACATCCAAAAGTCTGAGTGAAACACCGAGATCTCTGGTAAATGATACTGGCTATATAAATCATGTAAACTAAACTATCACTACACATGGCAATAATGCCATCATAAAAATTTGTTATAAACACTATCAAGCAAGTAGAAGGATTCATTAATTACTGAGTAAAATCAACAACATGCTTAATTAAACTTGTCATGCATGTTAAACTATTACTGCCTAAATCAAGATTAGCGTAAACAATATAAAAAAGCACTATGTTAAGTACAAGATTTTGAAGCCACAGCATGCCCCTAGTATGTAGATGCCTTACAAGTGTTGTGCTAGCTACAACATTATGAACTTTAAGAATCTCTACCTAAACATGCTGAGATAAATCTTTGAAAATTACACTTTCTCATTTTCTGGAATGTAAATTTTCCTTATAAATAGTTGATTCTCTTTCAATGACTGATATCCCCATGACTTGAATTTAGTGACAAAATCTACTTTCAATAAAGTTTCAAAATATGGCAATCTTTTTAAAATGAAACTCAACCCTGTTTAAATCTGCATCATTTATTTAAAGTGCAAGTAAAATCAAAATAAATACTTCCATAGAATAAACAAAATATATGTACATTTTTACTGTAACCATATAAATTTTATAAGTACAATGAATAAAAATCTCATCATATTTCTGATTCAATTTGGCAACACAAAGTTTCCCTTTTTTGTAATTTTCCTACACATAAAAGTTTTTTTTAAAAAACTTCTCAACCTTTCTAGCCATCCTTACCCCAGCCTTCATGGTTCAATTGTGACTAAATATAGTTTTTAGTTTTCTAAGTATCAAAATCACAACAAAATATTTTTTTATGTTATCAATTGATATTTTTATTATTATGTCCGGCCAAAGATAAATCTTCCTTTCTTCAGTTTGGGTGTTAATCAGCTGGAAAAAGCAGAAATAAGGCAGTCAATTTATTGTGACTAAACTATAATGTACACAAGACCTAAATGCAATTTTAAAATGTTGTTACTAAGTTAACACTGAAGCCCAACAAATTTTTTGCAATACCACTAAACAAATGTTGGTGCCTTTTTTAAGTAGCTTCTCATCCATCTGTAGTACATATATTCTGCTTAATATAAACTCTTTGGTCTCCTCTTAAGAGTGTGGTTATCTCTCTGCTTACAACAATTTGTACTGAATTAATCAATTTCCTATCTCAAATGTGAGGTAAAATTATTAGTTCAACAAGGATTTTTAGGTGTGAAGGGCTGAAATTAATAAATGGGATGTGACAAGACTTAAAGGCAAGAAATTCAAGATAATCAGGTCTTATATTCGAGGAGTGTAGCTGAAAAGCAGAGAAACATGAATTTTGGCAATAATGATAACAACTACAGCAGTTTCAGTGGCAGCAGTGGAAAGAGAGAAGCTACTTTGATATACGAAACAGAAATACCATACACAGCCCATTAATAGTCACACCATAGAGAACAGTATAGAACCACACTGAAAGCTGCACTTTTTTCACTGATTAATGGTCTCAATACACTTTGCTTTGTATTGCTGGGTACCATGGCCATCTGAAATCTAGCTAGAACAGGCAGGCATATATTGAGAGAGAGAGGTTTATACTGTCCATGCTGATGGTGGCATGTAATGGGTCTGCTATATAAGGTATGAAGAATTCCATCTCTCCCATATCAATGTTAGACAGCCTTGCTACATACACAGAACAACTGATTAATGCTGGCAGCTATGGAAAATTAGAATAGTTTTGAAATTGATCAATCAAATCATCTTCTCTTCTTTTCCAGGCATAGATCTATGAAATTCCATAAGTATTCATCTTTTGTATTGAAATACCTATAATGTTTTGCCAATAATATGATGTTGGGAAATGTACAACATTCAGTATGTACAGATATAAAATACAAGTGTACATTCAGAATGTACAACTATTAAAAAAATGTTAGCATCATGCAAATCATTCACTATTTGTTTTTATGTAACAAAGTGTTTAAACAAAATCTGTGATCCATCATACTGAATCCACAGGACTGTTTGTAATTAATTACACTCAACATTTTATATTAGCATGTTTCTTAACAACTGGAAACTTTACTAGAAAATTTTTTAAAATTAGCTGCTGTTGTGCACATAGTCTACTTGATGTAAGAAGTCTTTCAGTTAAAACCCCATACTTATTTGACCTTTCTTTCATGAGAAATAGTGTTGACCAGATTTTCAAGATAACCAATGTGGAGGCATACATAATATATAAATGGCATATCGTTTAGGACCAACTAGACATCACAAGAAGTTGTTTAATAGAAACCCCATTTTGATAAAACCATCACATGCAGCAGCAATAACAATACTTTCAAGAAGGCCACTATGGTGTCCATATTGTACATCAGTATTACCAAATAAACACAATAGACCTCCTTGTAAAACCCCATGAAAATATTACTTTTATTCTGGATGAGTAGTGGTAAGATTTTCAAAATAGCCATTGTGGTGGTAATATTGGTCATCATATGGTCACCATTTTCTATTTATGAAAACTCCATATTCATATAACCATCCATTCAACTAGAGTAGCAATAGCAAGTTTTTCAAGATGGACACTGTGGCAGCCATAGCTGATATCAGATCAGCATAATCTTCAGTAAGTAACTAGATTTCATAGTAAATCTTTTAGTAAAAACCCCATTTGATATCTCTTGTTGATAGGACCATCTATCCCATTCATTATTCATTTTTTTTATTGATTATATAGATTAAATAATGCTCCACTTCCACTGAAAATATATTGCAAACTATCCCCCTCTCCCCCTTAGGCTGCTGGCACAATTAATTACTGGCACTAATTAAATCTTGAACCATACTCTTACAAGGCTGAAATAGAAGTCTAATTTCAAGAATCCTTTGGTTGGAAAATTATTCCCATAATTGTTTATACAGACTATATACTCAGTGTGGAATTCAATACACACAGAAATTTACAAGATCATAATTGACTGCAACTAGGGAGAGATGGTATTCTTGAAAGACCATTATTAATCTGGTATTACACAAAGTTAGAAACCAAATGTTGATTTGGCATGTGACAATATGGTTAGCTATCTCACCTGTTCATCCAGGTTGGACACAAGGAGTACACCACTCCCAGTGGAGCCAGTCAACCCAGATAGGCCCAGCCTTGCCGCAGCATTTACTGCAGCAGGATTTGCAAGGCCGAAACCCTGCATAGGCATCTGACCTGTAAAAGCATTGAAAGTGATTTTATTATACAAAGTCTACAGAAAATTGAAATGGAAACTGAATTTAGAGATAAACACTCTGCCACTACAGCATTCAGCTGAATGAATACAAGATTATCGTAAAAAATTCTAAACACAATTTTGTGAAACACGCATTTGCTTATTACAAGTCTCCTTTCCTTCAAAATATAAACAATGATGCTCTATTGGCTAAAAAAGTATGACTTTTTCTTGAGTGATAATTGTTTTAAGATGGCAGTTGTTGAGGCCACAATGGATTCAAAGATCATCAAATTAATCTAGGACCAACATGACATCATAAAATGTCTGTTAGTCAAAACATGTTGATATGACCATGGGCGTCCGCAGCATGGGTCAGGGGTGGGGCATGTCACACAATGTGCCACACTCCCCCAAAATCATACTGTATGCATAAATATATATATATATATATATATATATATTCTTAAGAGTTTAATCATGCAAATCAAGCTGAAAATGTCAAGATTCTGTTCAAAACGCTTAATATATATTAGCTTAAGTTTCAGACTGCTTCTTACACAGGCACCAATGGATATGACCATTCAATTCAGGTAAAATAGCATTAACAAGATTTAAAGTAGCAGTAATAACATTTTATCACATCTCAGTACAACAGTGAATATATGTATGTAGCAGTCTTTAATGACACCTCAGTACAATAGTGAATGTAGCCATGTTTTATGATACCTCAATACAACACTGAATATATGTATGTAGCAGTCTTTAATGACACCTCAGTACAATAGTGAATGTAGCCGTTTTATGACACCTCAGTACAATAGTGAATGTAGCCATGTTTTATGACACCTCAGTACAATAGTGAATGTAGCCATGTTTCATGATACCTCAATACAACACTGAATATATGTATGTAGCAGTCTTTAATGACACCTCAGTACAATAGTGAATGTAGCCGTTTTATGACACCTCAATACAACACTGAATATATGTATGTAGAAGTCTTTAATGACACCTCAGTACAATAGTGAATGTAGCCATGTTTTATGACACCTCAATACAACACTGAATATATGTATGTAGCAGTCTTTAATGACACCTCAGTACAATAGTGAATGTAGCCATGTTTTATGACACCTCAGTACAATAGTGAATGTAGCCATGTTTCATGATACCTCAATACAATACTGAATATATGTATGTAGCTGTCTTTAATGACACCTCACAGTACAACAGTAAATGAATGTATAAGTGTTTTATGGCACATCAGCAGTGAATGTACCAGTATGTATGTATGTAGCAAGTGTTTTATGGCAATTCGTTACAAAGTAAATGTATGTAGCAGTGTTTTATGGCACCTCAGCACATAATTATGCATGTAGCTACTTTATGCACTTCATTACAGTAGCTTCTTGTGGGTCGGTGGTTCTTCCCGGGGTTTTCCAGGGTTCTTCCTCCACCATTAATACTGGCCGCCATGTATAACCTATCTTGTGCTGAAAAATGGCGTTAAACCCTACAACAACAATAGTGAATATTATATATTTAGCATCAAATGTACCAGTATGTATGCATGTAGCAGTGTTTTATGGCACTTCAGTACAATAGTAAATATATCTATGTAGCAGTGATTTATTTCAGTGCAATAGTAAATGGACATATGCAGCAGTGATTTATTGTATTTCAGTATAGTGAATGTTTTAATGCAGTAGTGTTTTATGGTACCTCAGTGCAACAATGACTTATGTAGCAGTTTCAAGGCACTTGAACACAACAGTGACTGTAGCTATGTATATAGCAATGATGTATAGAAGCTCAGCACAATAAAAACTATAGTGTGCCAACTAAAGATAAATGTTTAAAAATGTAAAAAAAAATTGCACAAAAACTTGAAACCTTTAAAAAATGTAAATGCGAAAAACAAAATGATAAAATATAAAATAAAATAAAAAATTGGAAATTCAATAACATTCACATACAATAAATAATATAACAAATACATGTAAATTCCTTAAAATATATGGTCAAAATGTATTACAAATAGCATTCAGTCAAAAAGACCAAGGTTATCTCTAATGCTAGGTCATCAGAGTTAAAAAGTTTTAATAGATGGTTTATGAGGTGATCATTTTGAAACAAAAGTGTCATTTAGGACCTACTAGTTATCATATGAAGTCTTCTGTATGTAGTAGTGATAATAATTTCAAGATGATTCCTTTGGTGGCCATATCACACTGGTACCATATTTCATTTAGGATAAGCCTGACATCACAAGTCTTCTGTTGGCAAACCCCATGTTGAAATGATCATTTAGGAGGAGTAATAAAATTTTAAAGCTTGACAGACATAAGAGTCAGATCAGTGCAGTTTTCTTGCAGGACCAACCAGACTTCACAGGAAGCCTATTGTTAAAAAAATCTATCTTGATATGACCATCAATTAAGGAGAATCAGAAATTAATATTTTTAAGATGATTGTAATGGTGGCCATACTGACAGTCAGAACACATTTTCATTCAAGACCAGCCAAGCACTGGGATGAATGTATTTGCAAAGTTTCATGGCAAATCCAACAAGTAGTTTAGAGTAGTGACAACAAACATGTGCTAATGGACATATGAATGATAAACAACATCCTGCAAGCTCTTCTGGTCTATGATCATGTTTTATTATAATTCAAATGCAATTGAACATTATTCAATATGAATAAACCTCTTAAACAAGTTTACACATTTTTATTGATTGAAAATGAGATCAAATAATGCTGATAATAATACAGTGTAAACTTGTCTATCAAAACACCACCATTTTAGTGCATAGAATAGGTGAGAAAGTTATGACACTTTATCAGTCATTAGATTAACTTATGATATGATTCCTTTAAAATGTACGAAAATGTAAATGCTCACAGTAAATAAAATAATATTAAAATCTGGGAGTAAAGAAGACACAAAAGAGAAATATAGCCACACAATACAGATATTACTGAGAGGAAAAAAGAAAACATCAAAAGATAGTGCTGCATGTATTTTCAAAAACATCACAAAACATGGACTTCATAAACCATATTGCTCACAAACAATGTAATGCACATAGATTAACATCATCTTTGGCCTTGTAATCCAAAGAAGAAAAAAGTGAACAGGACAGATCTGTGTGCCTATGACTAAAGATGTATAGCCACAACCATAAACAAACAGCTCTCACCCCATCCCCCACCAGGTTTTATTTCACTTTGGACTTTCACATAAAAAAGAAGACACTGCACAAAACCAGGGTGGTGGTATTATGTCTACTTATGGATTTACAGATTAGGAATGCAAGAGATGTTTTGTATTTGTAACACTGAAAGGATCTCAATGCATTTAAAATATTATAGTAAATAAAATATAATTCTTCAAAATGATGTTTCTCCAGTAGTGACCTTTGGTGTAGGAGGAAAAGAGAGCAAGAGAGATTTTCACATCAGACAAGGTAGGTAACTCACCTGCTAGGCCGGCACCCATGCCTGGGCCTAAAAAGAGGGAAAAGAAATAGAAAGATCAAATAGATGAACAAGGCTGAAGAGAAAAAAAAACCAGTTAAAAGTTTTGAATTCCCCAGGATGACCAATACAGTAGTGTACACTGTCATGTAAAAATGTAGTTTAATTTGGCACATAATAAAGATCCAGTGTCAATTATTACACCTGTCGGTAGTACAGCTAGTCCAAATATTGCCAGCAATATTTTGAGTTCTTTTAAAAAAATTTTGATAAAGGTTATAAAACTAATAGAGGAATTAACATTATCAATGTTACTAAATAATTCTTTTGTCCAATGGGGTTTAAATATGCTTTCTCAGCAAGAACAAAAAAGACAAGATGAAAATTGATGAAGCTGTAAAGTTGCATGAACTGATGAAAAGTTTAAAGTTTATCCTGGTCCCCTAATTTACTCTTTAAGACTGATACAAAAAAGTCTAGCAGACTACATACACCTTTTAGGCAGTTTGATGTCCTTCATAATTGGAAACACCTTTCTGGATCAATGAATCTGTCTGTAATGATCTTAGTGAGAATAAATACATTTTTTCCAGTCATCATGGAATTATGCTTAAAACCATTACTAATGTTTAATAAAAAAAAATCTCAAATCATGGTGACAATATTAGGATGAGCTGAACTATGTCTTCCTGCTCCTAGTCCTTGTTTTCCAAATTATCCCCCTTCCCCACCCTGTAAATAGACAATGACATGGCAGAGTATGTCTACTTCCAAATGTTCCAATAAACCAGTCACATGTTATAAGCCAATTACTTCTGGCCCTAATTCTTTCAAAAGACTTGAGAACTTGGAAGCCAAGAAATGCACATAAACCTTTACACTATTGTCACCCTGGGAACTTCAGCTGGTGGGTGACCAGTAGACAAAGTATCAATGACCTGAAAATGTTCTATTTAATAGAAAGACCAATAGATAAGAACATGGGACTAATAAAGCAGCATAACAAGCAGGAGTTGGAGCTTTCTATTCAGTCTAGCAGTACTTGTGACCATACAAAGCTGCATTGCACAACTTAATGCGTACAATAAGACAAAAGATCTGCTCAAAGACATAATGCTTCTGCAATCAATGTGTGTATATCTATCTATCTATCTATCTATATATATATATATATATATATATATATATATATATATATATATATATATATATATATATATATATATATAAAATCACTGTAGGGATAAACAATTACACAGATTTCAATCTGTTGTGCTTCTGAATGTATGGGAACAAGTTTGTGCTATACTGTTAGACACAAGCATTAGATTATATGGAAAAGTGACTGCTCTTCAATTGATCAAGCTCAAAAACCCTCTGCAAGCCTTTTCAATGAATTTATCCATGTTAAAAGTTTAACTGGATAATAACCATCTAGTATTTTATCTTGTGACTTTGACTGCTTTCAAGACAATTTTAAATCACCCTAGTATCCTTACAAAACAATTTCTCAGTGTCACTGCTGAACCCAACTTATTTTGCACTATATCCTAAATTACTACAAACTATTGGTAATAAAAAGATAATAATATTGGAATGACTATCAAGAGTCACTGAGCTGATCTAATGGATGAATTCATGAGCATGCTATATCTGGTATAGTCTCTGAATTGAAGGCAGAAAGGGTAACAAGAAAGCATTAAAATGATTTTACAAGATATGACCACAGGGCTAGAATCAAGCATTAAAATGATTGTACAAGATATGACCACAGGGCTAGAATCAAGATTTTAATACTTACATTTCTTTGCGAGGGAAAAAAATTAAACTACAAAATTCCACTGTGAAAAAAAACTTTGACCTGTTATTTTACCTGTACTGTAATAACTAAGAAATTTTAGAATAAAAAGAAACTACATTTCTTCAAATTTCACTTGTCATCTTTTTATGAACAAATTACATGTGGAGCTGAATTGTTTCTAATTACACATGTTGAGGTTCACAACACTTTATCCTAAGCAGTTATTAGAAATAAAAAGATGAAGCATTTTGCAAATTTGCAGTCTCAGCAATTATTGCTTCAGTAACAATAATTTTTTTAATTTTGTACAATGGTCAGGAACAAAATATGTGATACCTGAGATCAGCCAACTCACCAAAATAACAAAGGATGAAATCTTAATATCAGACATAGAAATGGATTTAATGTCAAGTCAGACAATATTTGAAAACTATTTTCATATCAGGTAAATAAAATATATGGGCATGCAAAAGGAGACATTACAGTACCCTTAAAATAATATCTGTAAAGTAATGACTGCAGTAAAAGGCTATTTTATAATCAGCTGATCTCAGAGAAAATGAAATAATACCAAAACAAGCAGTTTTAGGATTATAAAAATCAGGCATCTGTTTTTGCTAGAATACATACAAAAAAGTTTTACTAATGATTTTACAACACATTTAAAAGATTTAGAACTTTAAAAGAAAAGCTTAAAAAACTGTCAACTCCAGTTTTGTACAGCTAACTCGCAAAATGCAAGTGTTAAATTTGAGCCCTGAATCATGGAAATTAGACAGCTGTACTTGCAGTACCGGATTTAGGCATAAGCTAAACAAGCTACAGCTTAGAGCCACAAAGCATGAACTCCAATTTATTTTATACCAAATATGGCCTCTATAACTTCCCATAGCTTAGGGCCTCACTTTGTCTAAATCCGGTACATGTACTGTGTACTTGCATTCAATATATGTAATAATGATCAAGAATAATTAACAAATATACTGACTCAATATCCTCAGCTTAAATGAAATAAGTGCCATGCAAAATTAGCATAAATAAATTTGTGTATGTGAACCCCAACCCTCCAATATTAATTTGTAGCCAAACAAAAATGAGAAAATTTGAGTTGTGCCTATATGTTCAGTATGTTAGTAAGAACTCTATAAACATTTTGGTCTTGTTACTGAGGTCTGGACAATGGCTTAATATTAAATGTTAACAATGGCCAACTTCATATCATCTAAAAGTAAACATGGAAGGCGAAATCCTTCTGAAGGTTGGTTTGGCATGTACAGCCAGTACAAAAGATAGGTAGATCAGAAGATACCATATTTAACATCAGAAAGAGTAAAAATCCAAATTAATATGTCTCCAGATCAAATGAGTAATTATTTGTTATTTTCATTCAAAACAAATACCTCTTTACTCAGCAGTTACATGTTCACTATGGCAATTCCAATTCTACCCCAGCAAATTTCCTATATAAATGTTGTCCTTTGATGGTCATTAATCTTCCAAGGTATTGAGTCAAAGCAAATCATTTGCTGAATGGTAAGGAAAAAATACCTTCTTAATGTAGCCGAAATGGAAGCCAACTTTTAAGCCAGTGTGACAAGTAAATTAGATATCTTCATCTATTTGCCTCTGAATTAAAGCTATCAGAAAAAAGTTTGTCCTCGAGAAGAGATACAAGTTACATCCCTCTTTCACTTTGTAGGCATCATTCAATAGTCAAAATATGTCTGAAATTTCAGGTCTTGGGTCAGAAAGAATAGCCAAATATGATTTCTTTCGCTTTTCTATTCATCACAAACTTCCAACATAAACACACTGTACCTGTATCTTGGCAACACCAGCAAAGAACTAATCCAGATATTGTTCATAACAAATTAAGGAATATCCTTTTAGATTTTAAGTGTGTGGAGATTAACATCATGGATTAAAGTGAGCAGGATATGGTAATCTGTGTGGAATAAAAATTAGGGAGAGAACAACCTAAACATGTAATTTATGATTTGTCTTGACACTGCATACAAAACGATGATAATGCAATAATAATAATATGAATGATATTTGGTACATTGTATTTGTTCACAAACCAATTCTAAAAGCTGAAACTATCTACAGAGGTCACTTGTGTAATGGCCAGGTTGACTTTTCCAGGGACTGTTTCGATTGTGTGTGTGTGTGTGTGTGTGTGTGTGCAAGAAGATCATAAAACCAGTAAATGAATAAACAATGAAACAATGTTCTTTCGATTATTGACTAGGTATAGTAATGCTTATCATCAACCTGTCCACAATACCTAATGTACATGCCACAGCAGACTACAGTCTAACCAAGCCAACATACAGCATGTGTACCAGAATTTCCCCATCTATGTTTTAACAATGGTCAATGCTGGCTTAAACATTAGCTATTAAAGGTCAGTGATATAGTTCCATATTCAACAGTAGAAATTCCCAGAAATTTAACATTGGGCTTTATGGGTTGAAAATTAATTTAAATACTCAAAATTTACAAAATGAGCCTCAGATATTGTATAGGAATATGGAATATGCATGTACATTTCTCAAACTTAAATCTTTTGCCCACCTAGCTAATTTAATTATTTTCACACCTCATAATCAACTGGTACCAAAAACTATGCTCTGTTCTTACACAGATCTATATAGATAAAACTTGGTATGAGAACAAATCTTTCACTAGGGTTGTTCCATTGAAACATACATAGGACCCAGGAAAGACACTCACCCAATAGATGCAATTTAGAATTTTTGGATCATTTTAATGTCAAAGCGAAGTAGCTGCATATATATATATATATATATATATATATATATATATATATATATATATATATATATATATATATATATATAAACTGCCTTTCCTGGGTACCATGTATGTTGAAATGGAACAGCTCTCACACCCAAATATCTATGATTGATATTATTGTTCTAGTAAGAAACAGTTACCTCCAAACAACACAGTTTGGGTCAATAAAAACAACAGAATGCAAACATTTACTCTCAAGGACGTCATTTTTTTTGTGATGATTTTGCAAAAAGTACACTTTTCAGGTGTGACTATCTCTGACAGAAATTGGTCATGCTTAAAACAAAGGCATTATAAACTGTATTTCAATTTGTATTTTTCATAAATTCTATGAGAGCTGGTAATGCACTGCAGCATTTAGAAGTAAATGAGGGTTTAATCTGCATAATAAATGCAAATACACTACTCAGAGTACATGCTATGATTTGAATTTCACCAAATGAACTTAATCCTAGGCATGAATTGACTAATCAATTTTCTCATGTTTAGACCTAAGGTATGATTTTTGTTGATGAAATGAGTTATGAATGATCTAAATAAATTGAGAAAATTAAAACTGAGAACTTAATATGTTAATGCCATTCTGGAACTATTTAAGTCAGTATATTTGCCTGCACATACAAAGCAGTGGTACACAAGCAGTAGATATGATAACACTAGAAGATCTGAGAATGGACAGAGTGATCAGAATAATTCCATTAGTTAGTCGTCTCTGTACCATATAACTGCAGCGTACCTCCCACGCCCGTCGGCCCATATGTTAGTTGTGTAGGTCCCAGCCCTGGCACTGTGGCAACCATGACCCCTGGTGAACCTTCATTACACAACAGTTAGATACGATGATAATATTAACAGAAATAATAACAATAATATTAATATATTGATAAATATCAAGTTTGTCTCATGCTTTTAATCATCACCTTTCTCAGTGAATATGGTCTGATTGGAAAACATCAAAGGTTGGCAGCTACAAGCAGTCAGTGAAAGCATAGGAGATAGCAAGGACAAGGGGAAAAGGGGAGAAAACTGCATTTGGCATCATAGAAGCTTCAAGGTGCTAACAATATTATCTGCATTCATCTTCAAAATTTGTAAAGCAAAATATTGCTTATTCAAGTTTGTGGTGCAAACTTATTTTATTTAATACCATAGAAAGCATTCTTGAATGATAATTCTGCGGAGTGATATGTTTTATCTACTTTGCTGTAGTATAATCCAAAACTCTTGCAAAGTCACATGAGCTGGTAAGACTATTATACTAATCAGGTGTCATAGTTGTACATACCATATAAAGTGTCTGAAAAATTTTTAAAAAATTCAAAAACATCACATTATCATGGGAACATGAAAAGTTGGTCACTTTGGTTTACTTCTTCCCACATGGCATCCTGGAAAAGAACCATACAGGATGCCACTAAAGATTTGACTGTACATGCAACAGTGTCTTAGAAAGATCTGAATGCAAAATCTTGATGTAGTGACTGCTGCATGAAAGTAGGTGATTGGAATAGTCTTTGCCTGTGGCAAGTAGCCTTCTTCAAGACAAACAGACCCATGGAGTTTCATACATGTACATAAAAACTGTTTCTGAGAAAATGGGTAAAATGCAAAATATTCCATGTTGACACATAGGACAATGCTACTGGAAAAGTGATTCCTATGTCTTACCCATACTTTGCAGGTGAGACAAAAACCAAATTAACATCACACTAGTCTACCCTATCATGTTTCCAATATCCTATGCCAAGACTCTTGATGCCAAATTCAGTATCTCCGGTGAGTTAAGTCTGAAGCAATAACAAAAATAAATATTAGTCATCAACACTGTAACCAGGCTAGCTGAGCATTTCATAATCTAACTAGCTCACTTGCACATCTAGCTACTTCTGCAGCCACTCCTACCCATGATCAGCATAATAATATACCAAAATAATAACAAATTAAATGGCTTAATTTTGAATTTATCCTATACCATAACCCATAAAAGCAAAGAAATCTTTAATATCAAAAGGCAATATATACTTCATAACACTGAAAAAGTCATTATTGCAGGAATGTTAGGCTAGCCCAGTTTGAATTCCAAAATGCTCTTAACAAAACATAATTCTTCCAAACTATATTAAGTTATGCATTTGAAACACTGAGTTTTATAGCATTTGTCTGTAATATAACAATTCAATTTTAAAAAATTTCAAGTCCATTTCAACAAAAATCAATCAACTTAAATGTTCAACAATGGAAAAAAAACCATTGAACTATAACACAGCTTACGCTACCTCTCTTTCTATCATTGTTATCGCCATTGTTGCCTACCGTGAAGAAGTCCAGTAGGCTAAGAGATGAAGAGGAGGCCAATGGTGACTGGCCGCCTTTTCAGGGGAAGCAAGAAAAATAATTAGTAATCTTCACATCTGATCATTAGCAGTCAGCTTAATTTTTCCGCGAGGTGGTGTGTGTGTGTGTCTCTCTCTCTCTCTCTCTCTCTCTCTCTCTCTCTCTCTCTCTCTCTCTCTCTCTCTCTCTCTCTCTCTCTCTCTCTCTCTCTATATATATATATATATATATATATATATATATATATATATATATATATATATATATATATATATATATATATAGACACACACACACACACAATTTACATTTGAAAATATTGTTTCTGGCCATTAATAATATTCATCCCCCGAAATTTTGCCTCAACTCCAAGCCCAGATGTTCAACTTGAATAATACACCTTTCAAAAGGTTCCAGTTTATATTATTTGTTATGAAAATTTTAGGTTAATTCAACTTATTTCATGTAATCCAGTTTTTGCAAAAGCAAGATCCTATCCCAAAGCAGTAGCCCATTGTGCATGTGTCTACAGATTGCTGGGAATTGTACAAGATTACAATAGTGAAGATTCACTTAAGAGTCAAAGATTGCAATACAAACCACATTTGAGACTTGTAAAAACTGAACTTGACAAAAAGTCTTAATGTTGATTTATATACAAATATGCTCCTAACAAACTTGACCTTCATACACATTAACAGGATCCCAGAAAGTTGGATTGTTATGTGCATACTACCCTAGAACCTAAAATTACTATTAACACTTATATTTAAAAAATTGTCTTTAACTCGTTAGACTCAATTACATCCTAGTTTTATTATCTAGATAAAGTGCTTCAGCAAACAAAATATACACTACTAAGATAACAGAAAACCTCAATAGCTTACCTCCTAAGTGCATTGCTTGGTCAATATTTGGATCACCACTGGGTAAGTTTGGATTTGTGAAGTCTCGGCTTTTGTCATTGTTGTATTTTATATTCAGGTTATTCAGCTTGGACCAGTCAATTCGCAAGGTGCAGCACCCATTGTAGATGTTCTGTCCATCAAGAGACTGCAAATTAAAGAAATAACATTTTGTTCCTTCATATACACAAAAAATGTCCAGTGTCAGTTATCATCACCAGCTTGTAATTATATTTTATTTATTGCACATTCAATTAAAGCAAACACAAAACACCAGGTCAAGCTAACATTGTGTTACAATTGTGTTAATGCACAAAAGGAATGTCAATTTGGAGATTTAAAATTAAAGAAAAAGAAAATAATTTAGATATAAAAATAAAAAGCCCTGAGCTGTATTACTGTATTTTAATATTCATCACAAAGATTAGACACCACCATTAGTTTTCAGTATTTTATTGCAAGTCCCCTTGTTTGTACACAGGACAGTGAGAGTAAATAATCCGAGTACAGTGACACTGTAATGATGTTTGCATGTTTTCCTATCCAATACACATTAGAGCACATATAATTCCATTAGAAATGCTTAGTTTTTAAACCTTGAATGAATGCTGCATTTTGCACTAGTATGTCTGGGTTACACTCTCTTTAGAACCATTTTATTATGCAAATTGGAGTTTAAGCTTGTACTGTCCATGTAATATGACAGATCAGTAGGTCTGATCAACACTGTTCCCAACCTCAGTATAGACAGGCCTAACAAATTCATGCAAAAGAAACAATGTTTTTTTTATGACCAACTATCTTGGAAAAGTAGTGATGATGACAAGAATTCAAGAAGGCTACATATTCTAAGTCAGCTTGGCATTATTCTCATGACAAATTAGACATTCTTTCAGGGAAAACCAACTGCTGATATGACCTTCAATCAGAAGAAATAGCAATAACATTTTTTTCAAAATGGTCTCTGTAGCAAAAATAATGAATATAGAATGCCTCACCATAACCAATCATAAGAAATTGTTAAGGAAGTCACCCATTTTGTTATGACCATCAATTCATAAGGAGTAGTGATAATAGTTTCAAGATAGCCAATGTTGTGGCCAAATTGGAGATAAGATTTTAAGAGTTCTGGTAAAGTTACAAGGCAAAATTACTTTTCATTCAGGAGGATAGTTAAGATCTTCAAGATGGTCATTGTGGCAGTCATATCAGACATCAGATTGGCCCCATTTTCAATTAGGACCAACTACATAAGTCTTTCAGTGAAAACCCATGTTGAAATGACCATCCATATTCACAGACCTGACAACCCATAAAAGATCTCAATAAGGTTGTCAATTTGTTTCCCATTAATTAGATCAGTAAATATTATGTTCAACTAAAAAAAAAAATAAGTATACTTGGACCTTAATTACCTACAGTACAGTTTCAAAAACTACAGTTCCAAATTCTATGGAACTCTATAGCTTTTTACTACCTATCACGACCTAGTCTGTTAAAAATATTTAAATTTCATGTGAGCTGTGGTGATGGAAATCATCTTTCCTGCCACATGACATAATCAAATTAACGCCCACACATGATGACCTCTAAACATAGTTGCTGCCCTTCCTGCTTTTTTGGCCAAAGAATCTGAATATTTCTTTTTAATTCTTCTGTATATTAAATCTTTTTATGAGGTATATTGTCCCTTTTTTCCTGAAAACATACCACTTATTGGATAGAAGTTTTAGAAAATAAACAATAGCATGATCATGCAGACATTTTGCATCACAAAATCATGTAGTTTAAAGTGTCTATGGTACCTCCTGTAAAGTAAGTCTGGTTCCCTGACCAACACAACTGAATCTAATATAAAACCTAGATCTGAATCAAACATGATCCAGTAAGTATCTGTATTTTACTGCAAACAATCACACATCCATAATTTGTGCTTTTATTCAACAAGATTGCATTTTAATGGTCATTGCCATAAGATTTACAGCAAGATTGTAACAGTTGGCAGGTCTACATTCAGAAGAATAGCAGTAAGACTGTCAAAAAAAAACTTAACTCAATTCTTAAGCTCTGGAAAAAAATGTAGTGTGTATGTACTTTGCCATCATATGAAAGTACAACTAAAATGAAGAATCTCCATAATCATTCTTTGAAAATATACAATGGAACCGCATGTCAACATACAGCTTGACATCTTGTATGATGCACCAGCCTTACTATAATTCATGTCCACACCAAGCATTCAAATTTATCAATAAAACAAAATATCAGTTAAAATCTGTAGTACTGCTGCTATCCTATCAGATTAGAAAACTGGAGGCCTGACTTTTCAAGAATTTCTCAAAGCTGGCAGCCAATACTGTTATTGCTGCATAGTCCAATTTCTGTTTTTTCAATATATTATTTTTTTTATACCTTCTTCCATATACTTCATGTAGGTCCTAAAAATTATGGTGGTCCAAGATCAATTTAAATTGCTGTCACACACCAGTCATATTTGACTGGTGTTAAGTAGTATGCCTTTTGCTTGTTTCATGTACTATCATGTACTAACAATAGCCTGTCAGACTTTTAATAATTCTTATTTCTTCTTTCTGATGGAAATGTGCTTTCTAATCCTTAAACATCACAAGGAGTCATAAAAGTGAACTGATACTAGCAGAAGTTGACCAAGTGTGAAATACTGATGGTGATAAATTTGACTGTAAATCTGCAAACATAGCTTGCACTCCACTGATCATTAGGCTAATCTTCATCTTCACCAATCAAACATTTGTCTGTTTTAAACCATAGCTAAAACTAAGCTAAGTAGTATTGGATTGCAACATGTTCTACAATTTATGAATTTAGGTATGCTGAAGGCAAGAATCAACCACATGGAATTAGTTTTGTACAAGATGTATTGCACTATTGTGCTTTAAGCATCCCATGTCTAAAAAGGATGGAAATTAAGATAAAAATAAACACTATTGGACTTTCCTGGATCACTAGAAAATGTCTTGGCCATTGGATGAGAGTAATAACAAGAAATAACTTATATTTTGTTAGCATGTATGTCATACCTAGGGGCAGCCAATTGTTCAATTGCCTTATTCAAAGGCACATCTAATTTTATAAATGATCTATTAATAGTACATGAAACAAGCAAAAGGCATACTACTTAACACCAGTCAAGTTATTGATAGTTAATAAACATAACCCTCTCAATTATCAGGACTCTAATTCCATGATCCCATACAAAGCTGAATGCTACCAAACTGTTTGCCATGTCATAGGGATCAGAATCAGTTGATTTCTGATGAGATACTCTACCCACTGCCTGCCTTTCTGTTAAAGCATGGCATTTTAACAACAAGCTCTGAGGGCCAAGCCAAAGTTCATATGAAGTTGAGCAATGTGTCAATTAGTTCCCCCTGACCTTTCCCACACCAATTTAGATATCTTTCAACAAAAATGTCAAAATATCCATAACTGGGTGTTAGGTGAGAGGAAACTTGGACACTATGCAAAATGAATTTTTACTTTTGGTGTTACAGACTGCATACAGACTTAATTTATGGGTTTATTCCCCCATCTGTCTCATTAAACAAGTTTTTAATGGCAAATTAGTTCTTTTTTATTTGGGTGTTTGATATTTTCATTTTCAGAACATTCAACTTGGCATTTCAGTCAACTACAGCACTGAGATTCAAAAATGAAACACCAACAGATCAGATCACGAGATTTGAAAATCTGAAAATTTTAGAATGTTATGGTTAGTAAAATAAGTTTCAGAATTAATGAGCAATAAAGTAGTTGTCTGAAATTCTGAGTTTGCATAATTTTGTTTATTCTTCATCTTTCATTTATGGTAATGTACTGTAGGTTGTTAGACTTTGCAGTGGACTAGTCCTTGGCTGATATGGACTTGGGCAATTCAGGGTCCTACTGGTCCTGGACCGGCAAGTCAAAAGCTAAATTTTCAGGCCCTGCTTATGGTTGTGTTTTTCAAACTCTTCAGACTGACACATTTCAGTTCTCTGAAGTTGTTTGAATCAGGGCGTCTTTAAAATAAATCATTATGTTCAGGAAATTTAACTGCTAGTTCAACCAAATTCATTATTGCTTGGATATCATTGGTTGTTGTTGTTGTTGTTGTTGGGTTTAACGCCATTTTTCAGCACAAGATAGGCTATTCATGGCGGCCAGTATTAATGGTGGAGGAAGAAACCGGGAAATCACCGGAAAGAACCACCGACCCATGAGCAGCTACTGGCAAGCTTTCTCACATATCTACATTAGCCGAATCCTAGACTCGAACACACGCAGACAGAGGTGAGATGGCAGTGATCCGTAACGGACAGTGCTTTAGACCACTCGGCCACTCGGGGCCCCCTGGATATCATTGGTCATCAACAAACTGAAATTGCAGTCCACAACAAGAATGAACAGGTGAAAAATTGACTCTTGGAAAAAAAGCATGAACGAGTCATGAATATTTCTCCCAATTTTTATATTCTCTGTAATTATTCATGCAGATTAAAAGAATTTGTACCAAGTTTTCAATTTATTGAGATTTTCACAATTCAAGAGAAGAAATAAAAACAAATTTTTAAGATGTCAGATGAACTCCATATCAGTATGATAATCAGTTCAGAAGGACTAGCTATAGTACTTTCATGCTGGCCACTAGGCCGCTGTATTGTCTGGGCAGCACAGTTTTCATTTATGACCAACTAGGCTATGGGATGAATGTGTGTGTGAAGTTTCCTGACAATCTTCCAAGTAGTTTAGGAGAAGAAGTGATAACATAACTAGTGCTAATAGATGACATTCAACAGGCTGTCCCAGAAACTCTCCTGGTATATGACCAGTGGAGCTAATAAGAGGTTATTCTTATGATTTTTCCTTCAAATTTATTAATTATTGCAATAAGTCATGGCATGGGTAATACGATATGCCACTCCATTAATATGGCAGGTATGTAAATAATCCTAATATATCTTTAAAATGTTAGGAAACAAAATTTTCAAACAGTACTAAGTTAAGATCCGGAATAGAACTGATCTCTGAAACAATTTCATTAAGCTGTTATATTCAGTTTACATGCTAGCAGGAAAACAATCTAGTAGGTGTCACTTTGCAATATATCAAGTTGAAAACAAACCAGTTTTGCAGCATTGGCAGAAACAGAATCCCCAAACTGAATCAAGGCTTGGAATGTGTCTGAAATAGAACAAAAATTTTATATTATTTTCCATTCAAAAACAAATACAGCTGTTACCCTTTTTTCTCATCCAAAAGAGCGTTCTTTACTTTTTGCACTTGTAGTTTATTTTTTCTTCAATGAAGTCTGATTTTTTTGCAGGTAAAATTATATGCAATGACATTATTGGATATAAAATATTTTATTGTATGTAATTACTTTATATATTTTCATAAGAAATCAAGTGTTTTGTAAATAGTACACTATATGCATACCCTCTGTTTAATAGTCCTCTATCCAAGCAATAGTTTGGGATGGTTGACTTTAGAGTTTGTTGATTCATTATTTTCAATAATCCTGTTCTCTAGTTATAAATTATAATGGTCAAAGTATACCATCTTGAACTAAACTTACTGCACAGAAAGCAGAATTTTCCTAATAGACTAACCATTTATTTAATCCTTAACCTTAAACTCATTTAAACCAGGGGTCTCAACAAGGAGGCACATGGGCTGCATGTGGCTTGCCAATCCATACCCTGTGGCCTGAAAATGATTAGCTTCACAAGGTGTTAGGAGAGATAACAAAGATTGCGCACTTCTAGGGCCATTGAAAATGCAATCATGCAGCCCTCTAAGTGGTTTGAGTTTGAGAACTATTTCTTTTTTTTTCATTTACAGTGAATTTGGTTTTTACTCTTTTTCATTCCAAAATTAACAAACTTCTTCCTTATTTCAAGTGCCAGCCAGACACAAAGGCCATTCCAGTTCAGCAATTCAACAATGTAAAACTAAGTTATTCTATTGAAACCATATTTTTCTCTGGTAATAGTGAAATTTGACTTCCTTACCCCAAGTGCATGCCAGCCATAAAGATTGGTAAAGATGGACATTGTATAACTAAAGTTAATGTGTAGAAATGGAACAGATGCATTTAGACATCATATTAAATGCTTTTGGCAGGGAGATACTAACTTTCAAAGAATAATTTAAAAAATATTTGACATTTGATTATTGTGTGCCTAATTAAAAATAAAAAAAACCAAGTCATTTTGTATCCCTAACTTCAAAATCCTTTATCAAAATGATGTATACAGAACTGATGCTATCGAGAGCTAGTTTTGACTTCTGTCAGTTAAATCCTCATCAAATGGTTGTATTTTAATAGCATTATTTCACCAAGTCCCATTAGATTTTGTAGCAAAAAATATACTATTCTCAAATAATCTTTGAGAGATGCATATGATTGATTGATGTAAAACAACCTATGTATGTTATATTTATAATGTAGCATAAAATAAATCAGGTACTTATTTGACATTTCAATTGAATCTTTATTGAATTATGAGTAAATTTTCCATTTCCAAAGCTATGGCACTTATCATGCTCAGCATGTACAACAGATGAAATAAAAACCATATGATGTACTGCTTCAACTCCTTAACTGTAATATAATACCAAATTTTCTTATAGGATAAGATCTTCAATTTAATATAAAAACTTCATTCAATTGTTTCTACAAAATACATGCAGAGTTTCTTATTTGCATATTGGAAAAAAATTGTAGAGTGAGGTTTTACTTTCTACATGACAGCACATGCAGCTGGGAGATAAACACTGCAGTAATCATGCAACATAAGACTGCAGCTTCCTGATATGTCAAGGCTTGTTTGCACTCCAATACTGTTATGTGTATTCCATCTGCACCATCTGCCAATCAATGATGCTTCATACAAGCCTAGAGTGGTATGCATGCACTAGAGACCACTATAGCTAAAGCTGATGTACTTGCACAATGATGAGGAATTTGTTTAAATAAATAATATTAATGATGTTGCTGATTTGATACCTGCATTGAAAAATACATTTCACAGAAACCTCCACAATGACAAATATAAACAGAAAAGAAGTGAATATGAGTACTACAAATAGCAAATGATACAATGGTCTTATGACCTTTACCCTGATAATGACCATGGCCTTTGAGCCTTTGTACAACACAGTGGAGACATGAGTAATACTTCAATAAAGTATCTACACAAATTACAAATTTTCAACCTCAACAAGAAAAAAAAAGCCTGAATCTTACCCTATCTACTGCAATGACCTTGACCTTGATGCAAGAGATATGCAAGGATAATAATAGAAAATTGGAAAAATCCCAGAAAATTTGGCCAGGGATTATGGGGGCAACTGGGGCAATGCCTTTATAGAAGAGAATGGGTGATGAAAAACTTAAAATGCTGAGCCTTGACTTTGAAGATGGAATATTCAATGTGGCATGAGGTACCCCCTTCTACAAATATAACACATTGCATCCCTTAATCTCAAATGGCTTTAAAGGCCCAGAGCAGACCAGTGTGTGTGTGTATGCTTGTGTGTGTGTGTTTGTGAGTGTATGTGTAGAATTTATTGGCATCTCAACACAAATATGGCTTTATGGTGTCAATTAAAAGTCCTAAAAATGTAAAACAAGAATTCCACAAAACTCAAGAAAGATGAACCGTACATTTCTAGGCTCATACAAATGTAACAAAAAAATGAGCGAAGACAAGAAGATTTGTAAAATTTAACAAAATAATTTATTTCCCTAGAAAACATGGTTAAAATGTGAAAAAGGACTTGCAGTTAACCCTTTCATCACTGCAACCCGCATATGTGGTCAGGGGAAGTTAATCCGTCAACGCTATGAACCGAGTTTTCGGTCTAGGGCAGTGTTCTTTTTTAACATTATAGTACCTGACTAAATATCTTTCGGGGTACCTCTAATAACTTCCATCTGGTAATGTAGATGTTATATTTGGATTATCTTGTGAGTTTAGCTTATATACAACTAGAAATAACGAACAAAGTATGAAACTTTTAACGTGTTTTCTGAATGCTGAAATTTGTATCCAAAATGGCGGCATTTGAAGGATTTTTAAGGGAGAGTTTTCGGAGGATTTAAATAATTTTGACCTGATAAATTTGTTTGACAATGAGAGAAGACGTATGGAGAGACAATGGAATGCACTTGTGGGTGACAGTGATGACGATGAAGATGACTATGAAGGTTTGAACCAGAGGAATTGTATGCTCCACATGGTTTTTTTTTTTTGGACGAAGCCCAAAAACCAAAGAGATTTATTTCAGTTTTCTGACAGAGTTGGGCACACCCAAGAGTTATATGGCTCCAGGAAAGCTTCCGATTATTTTCAAATATTCTATTCAGATGAACTCTTTGGAAAAATTGTCCGTTTAACGAACTTCAATGCAACGATCAAATGTGGCAGAGGCGATATTGGTCACTTAGGTGTGTGGACAGATCTCACCTTGGAGATCATTTTGGTTCTTTTTAAAGAATTTTATATATTATGGACACCATGAAAGAAAGACTTGTGTTGCTACTGTGTTGCTACTGTGATTATTCACTAGGGTCAATTGAACAAGTTTTGAGAACATTCTAAGTTTTCTAAGAGGTAATAAAATAATTACTTGTATTTTACCTGTTGTTACCTGTTTGTACCTGCATTTTAACAGTTGTAATAGATATGCACATTTTATTGAATTAGTCATAAAATTTGATTCTTAACCTTGAATTTGACACCTAATCCAGCCAGATATCTTTAACATTGGCAAAGTTATGTTGTTTCAAAGTCCACAAGTCATTTTGCTTTACAACTCCAAAGTTACTTAGTGTTGAGGACTCTATGCCTACAAAGTTACTTAGTGATGAAAGGGTTAATGCAACAAATCCAAAATTAATCCAAGAATTAAAAAATGCAAGTCCTATCAAGTCCTACATGAATCACAATTTGAATCCCAACGAAATTCAAGATGGAAGGCAATGATATCTTCGATAGCCAGCTTTGTCCTGATGTGTCAACAGTTCTTTGTTGAATCACAGAAAACAATATTCCAGTTTGGAATTCTGAATAATTTTCAATAATTGTATTTGTCCTGAAATTTTTTAACAAGCACTTTCTTTTATATATGTTTTCCAAGTAAATGAATTTATTAATTCCAAAAAAATAAAAATTCAACTCATACTGGTCACAACAAAACACCTTTGAGCTTCAAAGGTTTAAAGACCAACTGGCTATTTATTCTTATAACAATGAGTTATAAGACTATCCAAAATGCAAAACAGATTCCCGTTTGAGGGTCACATGATCATTTTCCAGAGCAATAAAGAAACAGTACATGCAGATTATCTGATTATCATGTACGCTTGATATGGCCTTTGCTAAAATCAATGATTCTTTCTCTGGGAATGAAATTTAAAAAATGTTTACTATAAACCTGACATTGGTTCTTGGTTCTAAATCAAGGTCAGAAATTAGATAGTGTTTCAAACTAGTGGCTGTTTATCATGTCAAACAGAACTGAATTGAATTTCTAAAAAAATTTATAAAATCCAGTAGACAAAATTATCTTTACAAAACATGTAATGGAATAAAATAAAAATAAAAGCAAACAAACAATTTACTTACATATACATAACACATAAATTTAAATATTATGCACATAATGATAAAATATAAATTATAAAGTTGGTACAATTCCAACGGGTATATAAAATATAAAGAAAACATTCAAAATCATGAAAATGCATGGTCAAATGATTTTATTAAAACCCTATTCCCTAAAGAAATCCAATATTTGATCTTGTGGTATATCATAATATGGCATCCTTCATGTATTAATCTTAAAATACTTCTGCCTCAAGATGTGTTCCATTGCACATAATTACTTCCATGCAATGCAAAATCTATAAAGAAGTCCATCACTGCAAAATGTTCTCTTTGTACTATACATTTTTCCCTAAATCATATCCAAACAACTTGACATCAATGTCAACTTCAAAAAATTTTTTGTCCTCAACCTAAGAGAAAAAGCGGTCGTTTTCTCTAGTGAGAGTTCACAATTTTCACACTAAACTCCTTGCAAAATGTTTACAGGTTAAAATGTTTTGTGAATCAGATTTCTATTCTGCAAATCTTTAACAATTTGACTTTAAAGATGCCACAGACTATAACAAAGTCAAATATATTTAATTGTATATTTGCATGTACATAAATGCTGATAAACTGTCACACATGAAGACCATCAATTCTTGGATAAAGGCCTTACCCCTTCAAAATTTTCTCATCAAATTGACACTGATCTTTAAAAAAAAAATCCGAAGTCAGCAAATCCATGGAAAATAATTCAACCATTACAAAGTTAAAGACCCGATAAGCAAATATTAAAATATAAACTGCACCACAGCATGCTACCCTGACTTAAAACAGGCATATAAAAAAAAATTATATGCACATCAAGAAAAACCAAGCAAATGACAATTACCTTCCCCACAATGGGAAAACTACAACACAGACACTAATGCTTGGGTAACTGTATACCCTCTAAACTATCACAGAATATTACAGCTAAGCACCAGTGTTGATATGATTTTGTGTCTGACTGATCATTACCATAATGAAAAAAAAAGTTATATGAATTCCTCTGTTGGGTTGACTTGACAACAACTTACTGTTTTTGGTGAAGATAATAATCTTCAAAACTTTCCCAAATTTTGAGAAAATCTGTAAAAGAAAAAAGGAATGCTTACTGACAAAAGCAACCAACATATTTCCCAATACTTACTGTTTTTGGTAAAGATAATCATCTTCAAAACTTTTCCAAATTTTGAGAAAATCTGTAAAGAAAAAGGAACTCTTGTGGAAAAAAAAAAGTACCTATACATATATTAGACTTAAGAAAATTCTAAGTGCATCAGTGATTGGGTTTTGCATCAAAGCTCAATCAGCCTTAGATCGTAAAATAGCCATCATGTGCACCTACAATCATCTTGTTCACACATCACCTGTTAATTCAAATGGAGCTCGGATATAATGCCATGAGTAGAAGCAGTTAATTTAAATTCACTCAAAATTAAACCCATTCATCTTACAAAAGACAGTTCCCACTAACTGAAGCTTTTGCAATTAAATCTGCTATTTGAAATCTTTAATGTGTTAACACTACTCCTGTAATTTAAGATAACTTTTACACATCCTGCTTTTTATATTTTATTTATGTGAAAACAATCATTTGAAACTTGTTTCACAAATTTTGTTGTAAATGTGTTACTGTGTTTTCAATTTTAATTTTTAACAAATATTGAAAAGGATGCTGACACTATTGTGAAATCCACTTATGTCAAAACTTTGAGCTAATAAATAACACCAAAAGTGATTCACCTGCAGTTTAAACCATAGAAAGACTTGTATAATGAAAACTCTCCTAGCATGAACCTAGCTGGTGAAACTCTAATATAATGGATACATGTGTTTAGTTCTGAGTATAAATCAAATTCCTTCTATTCACTTATTTAAGACTAGCAGAATGGTTTCACAACTTGTTATTACAAACAACCATCAAAAGGTTATTAATTTAAAATAAAGCCCTTCACTGTCAAGTATGCATGCATCATGTATGACAACTTCCTCAGACTAAAACTGCATGGTGTTCTACTCATGCTAGTTCACTGTTCACTGTTCAGAGATCTGATTACTGATAACATGAATACTTGCATGTACTTTATGTAGAACTACTGTCTGAGCAATGTGTATGATGTAAGCATGGCAACATGTGAGTGCATTTATAGAAAAATATTTACAGCCTGTAAAGTCAAGATGATTAAATCATACACATGTCACAAACAATTTTGCCTAACTCTAAGCTACAAATTCCACCCTCATTAAGCTTCAGTAAACATGTAAATGATGAGAATTGGATTTGCAAACTGTGGAGAATTGCAAGGTACATGAAGAAAATTACTAGAAAGGATATTTAAATAAAGACTTGATTTTGCTGTTTCTTTCAGGAGATAAAAACAATTAAACACATCAGTACATGAGCTCAATATCCAATTTGTATTTCATATGCATTTTAAGCATATTTCATTTGCAACTGCCTTTAACTGTCATTGAAGCATGTAATTTTTTATCCTAAGATGCAGCTTAACCCTTTGGCACAAACAAGGTTAACCATAACTGAATTATCTGATGAAATTAATTAAAAAGAACACAAAATTGATACAATATCACTACTTATGGTCAGAATTATGATCTTTTCCTATTCAGCTGAACTTCATCGATGCAAGAATTACAATCATACTTCTTAAAAAAATATGGAAAACAACAAAGGAAAATTAATGTCAATTTATGTCACTTGAAGTAAAGAAGAAAAAAAATCTGTGTGCATTTAGTACAGCCATGATACTACCAGTAGTGTTAGAAATTAAATATCTGAACCAGTTCAACCTTGGGATAATAAATATGGAATACAAAGATAGCAAAATCATTTGAAATGTTGCTAAATTTTTTTTTAGTCACATGCCATTGAGCAGAATGTGATTTTTAATACAGTCTACCAGTCTCATGCATATTAACTGTCACTTCTTGTTAATTGTTCAGTTTCTAGCATTATTTTCACGACTATTAAGATATGTTTTTTTTTTCTTTTAGTTTTAATGAACTCTTAAGACATTACTGCCCATATCATCCAATGAAATGGCAGCCAAGTGCCATTCCCAAGGACTCGCAGAGGCAGTTAACTTGGGCTATCTTAGGTACTGAACCCATGAACACTAGATTTAGAGGCAGACAGTCCACCAAATCACATTGGATCCACTTGTAAAGACAGACATCTTCTCTTTTGGATAAGGATACTTACTATCTAGCGGGTACATTCAGTACAGGAAATCATTATATCCATTTAACAGACTCTGCGTGAAATCATGAAAATAAATTCATTACAATATTTACCACTGTAAATACTATAACCAAGATATGTGCAACTTCCTTCTGGATTTTTTTTTTAAAGCCACACCCTAAAATGTAAATAAGTGGATAAAACCAGGTCAAGTACTGAGTGTGGCCAGCAGGCCCCAATTACACATGCCTGTTGTAACCTCTAATATCTGCAATCATTAAAATATGAATGTACAAAAATTTTAATTATTAATTTATGATTTTCAGGTTTCTTTTTTTACCTCAAAACAAAATACCTGCTATACAAATTTTTTGTTAATATTTATGGGTGTGTGTGCTAAATGCACTATATGCAGATGACTACAGCACAAATTAGGCTATTAGAGTGACAAAAGATAAGTACATTTTTTAAAAATATTATTGGCTTAACTGAAGCTGTTGCATATATTCCAGATGCATTATTTCTAGAATGTAAATTGTGGAATAGAATTGTAAATTTTAGTTTCATAAAAATTTCATGTGTGCATTAGATTTGTGTCATTTGTCACATCCAAGCCCAAATGCATCTAATCATTCTGCATACTAACTGCTCTGGTGGCCTAGTGGTTAGAATGTTCACCTCGGATGTGGTAGGTTGAGGGTGCGATCCCTGCTCGAGTCATACCAAAGACTTACAAAAATGGTACTAACAACTGCCTCGCTTGATGCTCAGCATTAAGAGGTTAGTCTTAGGACTGATCAACCTGGTGTCAGGATAATGTGACTGAGTGGGACATCATGCTACATGTCTTCGGCATGATGCCCCAGTGCTAGACATCAATATCAAATGCCACACTGCAGACATCGTAGCGATAGGACTGAAAAGTTGTTAAAGCTATGTAAAAAAATCATAATCACATCACATTCTGCATACTCGTCCTATCTTAAACATTGTAAAATATATCCTTTCATTGTCAGACTATGAGAACACCAAATGTTCCACCTATCTGCAGCACATATTACCAACCTGAAATTACAGGCAAGTATTTTTTTTTATATTTTCACAAAATATAGTTCCTCAGTTTTAAGTCCATAAGTACTCTGTGATTCAAACAAAGTATGAACGAAAAGCTATTGTTTGCAATACCTGGTACAAGACTTCAATAGTGACAGGGTAAATAAGCTGCTCTACAATTACACGTAGAGTAGTCCTCTGCTTGGCTTCATCCCCTCCATTACCCACCATCACTGCCTGTGCTGCCTGGAGAGCTGCTTGAGCAGTAGCATTCTGAAACAAAATGACAACAATTGCAGAAATGCTGCAAACATGATATTCGTATACAGTCGAAACCGGTTATGTCGCCGACCTTGGGGTTAGCCAAAAAGAATCAAGATAACTGATGATCGAGATACACAAAAACCAATATGGTGTCAATAAAATAACATGTGCTTCAAATCCCAATATGTACATGATGTGTGTTAATAAAAGAGAATGTACATGCACATATTTTTGGATGTTTTTTTTTACACAAAAGCATTGTCGCAATTTTTTTATGAATCGATCGGCATGCTATAAAAAATACATACATGTTTGTTAACAACAAAAGGCATATGTGCACCAACTAACAGCAGAGATTTACCAATATTAAATACAAACCACCATCAATTCTCGATAAAAACCTTTATTTTATTCTCCAACATTGCAAACACAAAGATCTCTCACAAAAAAAACATGCAGGGTGTAGTTCATTTTTACAAAAAGCTAACCAGTGTCAAAATTAAATTCATGAGTCATTTACCCCTCACATGCAGCCGCATTTTATTTTGCAATATGTATCCAGAACAAATTTTATTCATAGTGTGTTTAGAAATCCGTTTTCTGTTTCCCGATGTCAGGTTTTCGTTCTTGAAAGAAGTGTTGACTAAAGTACACGTGCCACTAAGGTTAATATTATATCATTTACACCTCAATAGAAGCCACATTTATTCCATAAAATTGAAAAAGACTCAAATTTTAATCCATACAAAAGGTAAGTATGAGTAATCTGATTATCATTACTGTGTTTTATCATGTCTGGTTTACCCGCTGATAATTGTTAACATTACACTTATTATTAGTAGTAACATCGGAGAAGTGGCTGTATTGATGTACAATACAGAAGTCAACAGGAAAATGGTTTGATAGCCATTATGGCTTCCCTTTGCAAGACATTGAGCTTGTTAACTTCCATAATTAGTGACTATTACTATTAATAATAATTGTCAAGTTTACAAATCCTAACGTCCGTGACGTGCTATTATTCAGGTCAAATCTGTGTGCATATCTTCTCTCACTTAAGTGTCAATAAATGTAAAAAAATTAGGGTATCAGACTGTGATTCATGAATCACACCACCATCGCTGCCTTTAAAAACACCTGGCATCTTGTTTAAATACTGAAAACAAAAATGTTTTATCAGTCTTGTAGTTGCAACATTGATGATTATAACAGGACAAAAGTGTCAAGATCTCATGGTCAGCATAGGCTAAAAATAGAACAAGGCAGGGTACCAGACAAAGACCAAAAAATCATGTGACAACACACTTGTTGCTTCCTTACGAAGGCATTTTGTCCGCTCAACAAATGTTTCATCTACATAATTAAATAGCATAAAGTTAACATCCGAATAAATCATTACCAAACATTAACATGTCATCACATAAACGGAGATGATTATTTCAGAAAAAGTCTGTTATTTTAGTCTACAACAAGGGGCGGGGCTTGTTGAACAATTTTAGGTAGAAAAGACACAAATAAAACAATTTTATGTTGAAAAGACTTGAATAAACAACATCGTAACTGATAAGGAATTTGTCACCAATAAGGGGAAAAAAATCACCGGCGATTGGTCATTGGGATTGAGAAAACCAACGTTAATTGGCAAATTTGGCCTTCTTTTTGCTCAAGATATTAGGGTTCGGCGACATAAAAGAATCGACATAACCGATGAGAAAATGCCAAGACAAAAAGATAATTTGGCACTTCCACTTCAAAAACGTTGACTTAATAGGGTTGGCGAGGTAACAGAGGCTGAGATAAGTGGGTTCGACTGTATAAACATATTAGTTAAGTAAGCTTGAAAGATTAAAGAAGTCTCAACATTTTTTCATCATTAAGCCTTACAGAAAGTATTGTCATCTGTGTTTGAAATGGACTCTTTAAATTAGGCAGTGCTTCAGGGTAGAAAAGTAGAAGTGATTGTGAACAATAACATAAGCGACAATGTAATTATGACAAATTATGTAATCATAAAGAGACATGGCATCACATAAAAGATATTGTTGCATTTGCAAAAATTATGTTTAAAAAAAATTGAGGAAAAGAAGGTTTCCACGTATCATTTTCTACCTAAGAATCACATACAAAAAGTATGGATTCAATGATGCAAAAATATGAGAACAAACTATATGTCAATGATGACCAAACAAGAATTTGTTCCCATCATAAGAAAATCTACCAACTACATTTCCAAGACAATATGGAAAAGAAAAAAAAATTTAAAAATTTTGTTAAGATAAATTGTGCAGTTTGAATTAGTTTTTCAACTGTATGGCATAAGAGTTAAGTACTTGATGTAAATGAAAAAAATAAAACTGAAAATTAAAGACATATTTAAACTTGAAGTCCTAGGGGATGGGAGTAAAGAGGAGGGTGTCAAGTCAGGCTTGGTTTTTAAAGTAAGCATTGATAACAAAATTGAAAAGATCTTTCAAGCCTGATAATGAAGCAAACACACTTTCATGCTTTCCAGTGGCATAACCAATGTTTAAATTCTCTCAACACTAGTTGGGAAAATGTGTTATCTGCAATCTCTTCTATTACAAAATCACTTTAAAAATATGTCATTTTCTGCTTTAAAAAAGCAGAATGCAATTATATATACACTATAATCAAGATACATACATTTAAAATAAATAATCTTTTACATTTTTTGTTTTCATTTCACAAACTTTGTGAATTTCAAATTTCAGAGCAATTAATAAATAAGCAAAATTTCTCCTTATAAACAAACCTTCTGTCATATTCTATGCTCATGAAGCCCCAGTACTAGATCACTATTAACTTCACACTGCAGACATCATTACAGTATGACTGGAAATTTGTTCACACTACATCAAAAATCTATATCACACACACACACGCTTTCAGGAGTTATTTTCTATGAAGGATCTTTGAGAAACTTGTGAATGAAATGGCATCCAAGGAAAAGGCTGAATTCTGGAAAAAATTTAACATCAAGCTGCCCCAGACATCATTGGAGAAGCCTTGAAAGAGGTTATGCAGCAGTACCTTAATCTCATCTGGAAAAGACTTCTGGCCTGCTGTTGTGAATCATTTGTGAAGCTTTGCTGCAAATGAACTTATCAGTGATGAGACGCACAAAATAATGGGGAAGGCTAACCATGTGTACTTTGAGCTGGTCAACAACAAAAATGTGGCTGAGCTACAATTCCAATAGGGAGAAACTCTCATATGAGGATCTTTTTGAGCATGATTAAGAGTGCCATGAAGTGGATGAGCCCATGAAAGAGAGTGACTCACCCACACACACACACAAAGTTATAAAAAGCATGACTGATGCAATCAAACACTTGGATAATGTGAAAACAGTGCTATATGGAGCTTTACTGGGAGAAAATGCTTAGTGCAGTCTTTCTTATAAAACTTCTTCAGGAAGCAGATCTTCACTCACTCAACTGACTTTCAGCCCCTCCCCCCCAAAAAAATTTCCCCTAGGCCATCCACCCCATGATGGATGAATTGAATTGAAAATTGACCATTTTGTGTCTTTTTTGTAAATTCCTTGTAATGTAAGTGAATACAAAGGTTTACACATATTTGTGACAATGAAAAGAATTGGTTGTAAAAGGATTTGAACACAAAAACTCACTTTTTCAAATATTTCCCATGTGAAAATTCACTTTCAGTCATGAGAACTCCACATGCTCAAGGTTTCTCAAGAATACAATACACAAGTAAACTGGAGATTAACTATATCATTCTCTCTCTCTCTCTTTCTCATATATATATATATATATATATATATATATATATATATATATATATATATAAAACAGAGGATATTAAAATAGGAGTCCAGGACTCCTAATTTGGTAAAAATAGGAGTGCAACAAGCAAAAGTTACAGTCCCACCAGCAAAAGTTGCAGTCCGAACTAAGCCAGAAATCAAGTACTTTCTTACACTTGGCTATGGTCGCATCTAAACTATCAGTTAATAGCAACTTTAGCATAGCTCTGAATCTCATTGAAATCTTCTTCAATTTTCCATGTAACTACAAAAACACTTGTCTAAATTTGCAAACAGCATTTTTTACCAAGTCTCTTGATTTTGAGTTCACAGGCAATATTTATATGGCAACAACATATTAGCGACAAAAAAAAATTCTGGCTATATTTTTAGCTACAACATTTTTGGCTGATAAAAAGGGTACAGTCTTGAGTTTGGAGTGGAGAAATTCAAAGACACCTTGACAGGAAGTCGCAAACTTGGATATAAAAATGCACTGGAATCAACTGTTACATAAACAAATCCTATTTCATATTGACAAACCAACCTAACAGTTAATTGTTGTCATAATCCAATCTGCTTATGCAGATATCTGGCCTTAATACTTGTATGCTATAATATAATCTAACTAGCCATGCAACTGACCATATAGCTACAATCAATGTCTCTGACGGTAGAAACATGAAATGGCTACACAGTTGACCACACAACAGCAATTTTAAAAAAAAAACACGATACACCGAAAAGTTTTGCTGCAACTTCAATGAAAACTGATTACCTCTGAAGCACCAATATGTACTAACAAATTTATTTTAAAAATTGTGTCAATGTTCTACAATTCATTTGATGTTGCTGCAAATGGGTGTTTGTTTTGTACGTCAAAGGGAGCCTTTAGTGGCACCCTCAATAACACATGCACCTTCATCAAAGCAAGCCGGTGACCTTTGATCAAAGAAGTCAGCAACAAACTAAAACTAAAATAAAAGCATTGCTTCAGTTTTCATAGTGATTGGAAAATATTTATTTAGCTGCAGAAGTTTCCTCCTTGCAATTTTAGGCATCCCAAATGAAAAGTTTGTGTCCAAATACGTGTAATTAAGCGTTTTCGAATCTCTGTATAAATTAATGCATCAAAAAGTACAAGAGAAAATAGACAAAATACAAAAGTGCCAGAGAAACTGAAAATACATTATATAATCACTTAGGTACAAAAAGTAGGTCACTGTGACCTAATTGACACTAGTTAGTAGTGCCTTCCATAATGAATAAACCCATAAAGAACAATGACTACATATAACACTGTATGATAAACTGAACAAAATGTAAAAACATTGAAATCACTGGAGCATAATACATACATTACTGGTGCCATACTTTTTGCCTGCTGTGAGTAGAACCTCCCAAGATGAATACACTGAATACACGCATCAAGTTTCATTCCTGTACATATAACAGTGTTCAAAATCTGCTAATGCAAAAACTTAATGATGATACCAAACAATATTCTTGGAAATATTTTCCCTATGTGAAATTTGACCAAATTTTGCTGATGGCAAATAGTACCCTTGAAGACAGCATATCCATATAATATGTTTCAGTTTTTATTCAAAAATGAATATTGTATAGCGTCATTTTTGTAAACACATTACACAACTTCATGATGTTGGATTTTAATTAAATTAAACATGTTTATGTGGCCTTTTGACCTTGGAAGGCACAGAAGTAATCTTTTTCACAATTTTTATGAAATTTTGAATTCAGATCATTGGTTCCCCCCTCCCCCAAAATTCTGGCCTACTTGATTTCTAATTGGTTGGCTGTTAAAGGACATGAACTTGTTGACATATTGGAATGTTTTGGAAATAAACATTTGACCCTCAGCCTGGTTCTGAAATTGTGTCTTACTTTTTATATAAAGTAACGAGTTACAGAATTATTTCTATCTTAAACATCTGATGTGATGATGACAGTCATTTACTGTATCCAGTTGTTATTTAGGAGGATTTAATTATTTTACTTATTCTTGGAGTTACAAGGTGCCCATAAACTAAATAACTATTTTGGAATTCATTTAAAGACATTTTTGGATCATATCATTGTGATACATCAAGCTGTTAGCATAACAATACTATTCAAGGATACTGACATATCAGCTGGAGTTTTTTTTTTTTGGAACACCACTGAACTCATTTGGAATATGGACTTGTGATATAATTTTTAGGACTATTTGGGATTTAATTCCCAATAATGTTTAAATTTAGCTTTGTATTGAAAGGAAATAAATTTGTTGAATTTTACAAAACTTGTTGGTTTTCCCTTTTATCTGTTACTTAGTACAAAATCCACATTCATAACAAATGAAAATAAGCAAAGTTCTCAAAATACTCTTTATTTTGACAATAATTCAAGAAATTTTCCCCAAAGTGAGCTATATGAAAAATGCAAAAAAAACCTAACAGTAAATCTATATCTACAACACATACAGCTTTAAATCTGTGCAAAATCCTCATAAATGGTGTGGGAGGAGAAACAATAGCATCCTTATGTAGGAACAGTCAAATATGGGAAATGACAATTATTCCAGCTAAAGTGTGAAAAAAAAATTGCACCCTTTTTTGATATTATTTTCAGACATTTCACCAAAAATTGGCCATAGAAAAAAAATACATTGAAAAATGATGTGAGACCTTTCCTTCAGGCAACAATAAGTGGTCTTTAAGACATGTTGTTTTTTTAGAGGTCAACATATAGGAAACGGTTGATCTGTGTATGAATAGCATGGTCTTTCATGACAGGTTTTACAGCAACACTTTATCATGCATCTACACCAAGCACATATCAAGCCCATACCAACACTTATCTAGCTTTCACGATTCAGTAAAATCCTCCCACTTTTGTGGGAGGAGAAAAAATAATGGATCTACTTCCCCAAATACACCACACACCTACTCAATTTTAAAATACAGTATTTCAAGAAATTGTTTCCAACAATCAGGCATCCTGTTTGCTGAGCCCACCTTGTATCTGGATAATTAACACTGAGGTTAATCTTGATTGATATGGATGAATATATATGTACAAGTTGGGATTGAAGAAAAGTGGTCAAAGGAAAAATATAAAGCCTTACTGCATTCAGACCAACCACACATCTAGCTGACATTCAATAAAGTCCTAAGTAATATGGAAGGAGATGTGATGACACTATAACAAGAGTGGAGAGCTGAACAAGACCAACCAATTGGGGCCATGACAATATCCCCACTCGTCACTAAAGAGTATATCAAGCTGTAGCAGAGAAAAAATAGGAGAAAAAGAATTGTGAAATATTGTTTTAAACTACTAGGAAAAGGTAGTATTTTCATGGAAGAAATGCTCACAACGATTTGATTCTGTACCTGGAACGAATGAGACTGGTCAGTTCTTAGCTCTCGATGATTGGAGAACTGTACATAGACATGTTTGTTTCCCACTGTGCAAGCATTGGTAGAGTAGTAGTTAACCATGGTGCTGGCAGCTGCCTCGTCTGCAAATTCCAGGAAGGCCTATAACAAAATAAAGCAAAATTATGCACAAGTTGGAACACATGGCTTGTACTCGTACAAAGTCACACAAATTCTAGTTATGAGAAAATAAAACTTTTGCCTCATTCCTAGTACATCTCAGCTAATGTATGTTGGGTGTAATTCTGGATAATTTAAAGCTATTAACCACTTGATTTCACAAGGCTGTTCTACAATGACTCCCTGTAGTTTCATAGGTTCAGACATCTGCATTAAATAAACTTCTTAAACACTTCCATGAAATAACTTTTGGAAAATGGGATTCATATTATGTTTGTAATCTCTTGGCACAAAAATGCTTATACAAGTTCTTGTGAAGGATTCTTATATTAGCATTACATGTCAGTTGAAACAAGTAATTTAGATGTGATTAATTAAGTTGTGATAATAAAAAAAGTTAGAGAAGAAATTTATTACACTGGTATGCTCATCTTGGGAAGGAAAATAATCCAGTTAAGAAAACATGGTATAAATTGTAAACATGTATACACTTTTAATGATCAAACTTTTATTATGACAATCTTGTACCTAACAGTCTTAAGAGAATTATCTCCATCAGAAAGCTATAACAGTTCTTCAGTAGTGAATATAACCTCTGTAATCCATAATTATGTTTGCAACAATAGGGTACAACTACACAACAATTAAAGAACAGTTTTGTTGTTTTTTTTTAGTTGTACTCAAGTTATTGGCCTTCTTTCACAAACAAATTACAAAAGAGAACTGCAAATGACCCAGAATAACCCACCCAGATATCATGACCTTTTCTGTACTAATGCCTTTATCCTCTGAGCTGGGAGTTTACTAGTCCATGACAAGGTGTGGACCTGGGTCATGTTTCATCAAAATATCTGCAGCAGGTACACAGTGACAGCCTGTTCAGGGAACCAAATATTTATATTATCCCTTGCTATGGCCTTGACCTTAAGGGCAAGGGTATGACTGAATATGCAAATACTTGTCAAGATATGTAATAGGCTAAAGTTTAAAATATCTCCATCCATTCAAAATTGAATATCTCTAACCTTAAGCTGGTAACAGAGGAAATAGCTAAAGTATGTGACACTGCAGTATAGTCAGCAAATGTAAATAGTTTTTTTTAAAATACCTTCAGTGGTTTGACAGTTATGCTCTACACAAGATACAATTCAAAAGTTACGATTTCCCCTTGCTATGACTTTCACCAGGATGTAGGAAACACAACTATGATATGCAACACACTGTTTATAAATGACATGTGACTGGCTAAAATTTAATTTTAGCATCATATGTGCCAACTCGAAAATGACCTCCTCAGTAAGGTAATTAATAGTTTCAGATGTTTAAACAATGTTTTCTTACAGTGTAACAAAACATCAGATACTAATCTTGTCAACTTTGAAATTCAAAATTGGTCTGATGTATGGAAGACAACATTATGTTTATTTAAAATGTTTGTATTACATTAGGATCTCAATGACCAGTTCAAGAAACTAGTCTCCATCTGCATGGTAAATATTTCTTCTTTAACCTAACAACTAAATTAAATGTCTTTTTGTTTGTTGGACGACATTTCCAGATGATAAAATGTAAGAGCAAAAGCTGGATGACAGAAGTTTTGAGTGAACTACATTGGTAGATAAAGACATTCAAGGTACCTGCTGTCAAGTTATTCTGATTCTTTAACAAATTTCACAGTAAAAAAATGAAAACCTGTATCTTGGACAAGAAAGCTAATATTTGAAGTTGACTGCAATAATTGCATTTTCATACTTTTGGCTCTTGTTCCAAAAGGTGAAATTGTAAGGGTTGTCAGGTTTGTAATATCTTCAATGGTTCAAAAATTGTACTCTGGACAAGTATACAAATCACAAAATTGATATAATACTCTGGACAAGTATACAAATCACAAAACTGATATAATACTCTGGACAAGTATACAAATCACAAAACTGATATAATACTCTGGACAAGTATACAAATCACAAAACTGATATAATACTCTGGACAAGTATACAAATCACAAAACTGATATAATACTCTGGACAAGTATACAAATCACAAAACTGATATATACTTGAGATAGGATTCATGAAAATATGACATTTACAAAATTACGACTTCATATGCAAATGTTTGTATATGGACAGGCAAGGTGGATGTATGGACAGGCAGAAAATACTATACCATAAAATGCCTGACTTAGGATGGGCATATCAAAACTTAAGTTTCCTTTAAGCAAACAAGCTTTGAAGAACAAGCAAACACTAAAGATTCTGGTTCTTAGTATTAAATGTATAGATCCACTGAAATGATTGCATTATTTCAGTAATTACTATTTATATACTTGATGATGGAAGCATTCAGTGGGATATCCTTCATGTGTAACAGTGTAAAAAGCAATTAACTCTATAATGAATGATAAATTTATTTTCTGTACAACTACAGACTGGTACAGTTAATACAAGACCAACATTGCCTTCATAGTACATCTTTTAGTTAAATGCGGTTAATTGCAAATTATAATATTGATTCAGTAGTTAGCATGAAGAACATCGCTTCATTTAAAGACTTTCTTTGCAAACAAAATACTAATAAACACATAGCTGATTAGTTATTTGAAATATGTCTGAAACAAGTGTTTATAACAACATGAAGACTTCAGAAAGCAAGTAATTTTTCAGAAGTAAACAATTTAGTAACTGCTAGAAATGCCTTCTTCAGTATACACCCATGTGGTGTTAGAAGAGGGGTTTGAATAAAAAAATTTAAAAAATTCAAGAGATTCTTTTTGCCAAAATAGTGGGGAAAAATCTCTTTCACTACATTTTTTCTTCTTGGAAAAAAGCCACCTCCATATCCTGCCAACCATCCCTATTTCCTGTGCTTAAACAGCCATTACACCTACATTTTCCTTCTGCATTCTAACTTGTATATTGATTAAAGATGGGCTTCATAATCAGTGTTTACCCTGGGGCCAAGTCTATTGATTCTCTAATATTTCAGTGTTTTCTAAGTCACAATACCTGGAATAAAGCATCAGGAAGTCATTTTATTTGGGAGATAATCTCTTCAATGGGATTAGATTGCTGATTGAAAAAGTACTTTTGGGATTAACTAAAAAGGATTACTGATGCCACCAATCCTTACTGCCTGACAGGTTTTTCATTAAGAAGGGATTTGCAGCAGTGGAGGACAATATTATCATTATCCCTTGCAATCAGAGCAAGACCTGAATACAAAACTGCAGAATTTCTCTTATCTGGAAATCATAAGTCTCAAGAGGGCTTTGACTGGAATTTTATTCTGTCAATGACATAATCACTTCCCTGTGGGCCACAAGCAACCTAAGTAAATATTCAATCAAATTTTTATCAAACTTCTTTGACTACATGGAAGCCTGGGCTCTGATGGATGCATCTGTTTCCCTCAAGGTACCATAGTTCAGTAGTTCAAAAAGGTGTGTGTGTGTGTGTGTGTGTGTGTGTGTGTGTGTGTGTGTGTGCCATTGAATGAACATGAAGAGGAAGAATATCTTAACTGAAGACAGTTATTGAAACAGGGAAATCATAACATCAAAAACAATGTAATGGATTCAAATAACAGCCATATCAAATTAATTTAATTTGTAGTTGTATCACCATTGTTGTCCACTTATTCCATCATCAAAAAGAATGATACATGAAACAGAAACAAACAGGATTTCTTGTTTTTTTTAATTAAACAGAAATTATATGAAACAATTATATTTAAATGGTATAAATTCTTGGAAAATATATGAAGAAAAGTTTGGATAGCTAGGACATAATAATACCTTGAAATAATCACCATCAACTGAACAGAAATGCTCAAAATCTAATTATATGAAAACATAAAAAAATCTATAATTCCTGCTGTATAAATGATAATTCTTGATTGCTCACAAAACACTGGTGTCCTTTTTTCCCTGAAGCCTTTACAAACTGGATTGTTTAATATTACCTCTATGCAATATATTCAGTATTGCATACTTTATATTTTATGTATTATATTCTGTTATTCAGTATTGCATATTTTATATTTTATGCATTATATTCTGCAAATCTAAATCCACACATTTGTTAAACATGATCAGGAACCTGCAACTTGTTATAAAATAATCATGTATCATATACATTATGCTATTTTTTATCTCCCTGTAGTATTTCATTGTTGTTATTGAACAAGTTTTTCAAAGACCAATGTTATAGTAATATATTTCTCAAAAAAGAATAATCTGATACAAGGCATTGCCATCTGAAAGTTGTCATAGGGTTTAATGCCATTTTTTTAGCACAATATAGGCTAAACATGGTGGCCAGTATTAATGGTGGAGGAAGAACACTGGAAAACTCAGGGAAGAACCATGGACCCACAAGAAGCTACTGGCAGGTTTTCTCACTTACCCAGTTAGCTGAGTCTGGACTCAAATGGACAGAGGTGAGATGGCAGTGATTCATAAAGGTCAGTGATTTAGACCACTCAGCCACTCAAGGCCCCAGAGTTAGCTCACAATGAAATGCTTGTTAAGGATATCCTATTATAAGTGCAATACAAAAACAATCCTGAGAAACTTGACTCTTTAACCCACCCAAAAAGATTCCTGTGTATTTTCACCTGAAATCAGGTAAGGAGACATATTTTTGGAGGTTACTTATGAATACATCCAAACATCTGCATCTGAGAGATTTTCACTTAGCCAGATACATAGTTGTATAATGCCAAAAATGGCTCAAAGCACTTGAGATTCTGTTCCAAGCTGTCACAACCATATATTTGCAAATAAACTTGCTCTAGATGCAACACTATGTTGAGGACCAAATAAAGATTTTCAGATGACTGACTTTTCCCTAAGGATCAAAGAATGCAAGGTTACCAAAGGACATTATGTGTCTCACTACAAGTATGACTGATATGCTTCCAAGTTTTTGACATTAATGACTATAGGTAAATGTGAATGTCACTAATGAGAAAGAGAGTAAATAATAAATATTGTGCTGTGTATACTTAATACTTAAACAGGTTCATACAAAAATCTGAACCTTTTTAATTACTTGTTACTTCTAAACCAGTGTTCTTATAATAATTCAATTTTCAGACAAATTCAGAATGCAATAAACAAACTTAAATAAGCACAGCTTTATTTCTGTACATGACTCCAGATTTTCCTGCTAAGCTGTAATTTTTTTCTGGAAAATGTGATGAAAGACTGAAATAATGCATGCAAATACATAAAACAGAGAATATTTGATATATGTGAAAAGGTATCATGTAAGCTCTTGCACAAACCAAGCCAATAATGCCAAAACCAGAGACAAAAATCTGATAGCACTCTTCACAGACCATGATTTCTGTAAATAATTACAATTCCCTAACTACAAAATAATGGGCCTAGAACCTGACTTACTGATTCAAAGATCTGGCTATCAGAAAACACCTCAAGCTATTGTGTTTGCCAGAGACATCACTGAAACAATAGTAACTTGCTTTTGTGGTACTTGTTATTGGCAAAACAGCCTGCATGTTACATGTTATCATTTGTGCCTTACAAAAATACATCAATAATACCATATTACCAATGGTTTCATCAAGTTTCAAGATCAAACTACACTAATCTATTCTCATTTCATAACAAATAGCTTCTGAAACGATCACACACTTCTACAACTCAAACTGAGAAATGAAAATCCCACAATGTCCTGCTCAAGAAGGCTGAAGATTCAACCTCCAGTCAACAATTTAAAATATTGCTTAAGGTTTGATAACTTCTTTCAGTACAAAAGTCAGGCAAAAGCTTAGCAACAACAGCTTCTTAAACCAAGCCTAATAAATGTAAACAAGATTTGTGCTTGTAAATACATATATACATATTGCATACCAAAATGTCAGAGTGTACAACTTAAATCTTTAACTCATAACCCTTGGCAGTTTTTGTCACTTTAACCTGAAATGTGAGCAGGAAACATTTTGGAGCTATTTCTGAATGCATCCTAATACACTGACTTCGAAGAGATTTTCAGTTAACCTAATGCCTAGTTGTGTTACAAATGCAGTTTTTCATTGGCTATTTCACTCGGGCATGAGCAGAAAGGTCAAAGTTGGTGCTGCTTTTTTCTTATTTCTGTTTTGCTTAACAGATCCATTGTTTTCATATTTAGACCACTTTTTATTCTAAATGCCTATCTTATCCTACCTTTTGGAAAGGTTCACCTGTCTGTATATGGGAGGCTCATTTTGATCATAAGCTAACAGTATTACATATTAAATAATGTAAAACCCAGTAACTGTAACCTTACTACTATTGTGACAAATTGTGTCTACAAAGTTTTGTCTAATTAATATGAGCTGATGTTGGAATAAGAGGGAGTAAAAGATCTTGTTAATCTAGCAGAAGTAACATATGCCAATTAATCCAAGACTTTAAATATATGTGCACAGCAATAATTAAATATGCATTAAATACAAGACTTGCACAACATGCAAAAGAGTAAATGTAACATCAAGCCCACAATCACAAAAATTTCTTAAAACCAGTGAATTTGATCCATAAATATAAATGTTTTGTAAGCATGTTACAGAATGATTTAGCTTCATAATAATTCATTCAGGGTATAAAGAGAGTGGTCTAAAGCGATGTCTAGGATGTAGATATGTGAGAAAGCTTGCCAGTAGCTTCTCAGTGGTTCTTTCCAATGATTTCTGGTTTCTTCCTCCACCATTAATACTGGCTGCCATGAGTAACCTATCGTGTGCTGAAAAATGGCGTTAAGCGTTAAATATAAACAAATGAAAAGTCTTGAACCAAAATCTATTACATATTTTCTGAGATAATGTGACCCCAAGGTCCAAGTAGCAAGCACATATCATCAAATGAATCAGTCTTGGCTTCAAAATGTTTCATCTCAAATATGAGCAAAATCTATTGAAGTATAAACAAATGAAACAAGTTCCTAGATGTGGCTGACACTACAGTCGGAAAAGAATTTTAGATCAGATTTTAAATTAGGCACAATGGTGGCCATACTGGATGTAAGACTGGTACCATAGGACAAACCGTACATTTTATGAAAAGCCTGTTGTTTCTGGGTATAAACTCATTTTAATTTATTCAACACTAACATCTTTTTCATTCAGGACCATCCAAACAACCATAAGAAGTCCTTCAGTGAAAACCTAATGTCATTGATTTCCATCCTTGGATAGCGATAACAACATTTTCATGCTTGCCATTATGGCAGCATCATTGGACATCAGATTTGAAACACTTTCATTTTGAACTAACAAGGTGACATAAAAAGTCATTTTGTGAAACCCTCAAGTGGACATCCAATCAGGAGTAGAGATAAGAATTTCAAGATGGCTACTGTGAAAGTCATATTGAATGTCAGCTAAAACCAAACCCTGAACAAAAACTTTCTATGACACTGACCCTGTCCATGATTTTAAAATCAAAGGTGGGTGTGTGCATTTGTTTGTATGTGTGATTTGGATTATTAACATAGCTTTGACAATTTCTGTCATATCAATGTGAAGTCTGCAATGAGGCCATTTATAGAGATTGTCCAGCACTGAAGCATCATGCCACAGACATGTAACATCAAGTCCCACCCAGCCATATTATCCTGACACCAGGCCAACCAGTCTGAAAACTAACCTCTAAATGCTGAGTGCCAAGCGAGGAAGCTGCTAGTACCATTTTTAGAAGTCTCTGCCATGACTCTGTTGGGGTTCAAACCTGCAACCTCCCAACTTCAATGTTAACACTCTAACTAGTTAGGCCACTGAAGTTATCGCCCAACATCATGATTCTTACCAAGCATGAACAAAATCCATTAGCCCATTTCATACAATACCAATCACATTTTACCTTTTACATTGGATACATTTCGCATGTTCACTACATTCCATTACGACTTCATGGAACTGTGCATTCAACCATGTTAAACATCATTATTTTACATGTACTCTTTTGAAAAGGAAAAATAAAGGCAGAAGGTACATAAAAAATATATGATGCAGTGAAAATAGTTGAAGAAAACCAAAATGCTGGTAACAATTTGATTTAAAAACTGAGTTTTAATGTGGTGATCAAAATGAAGAGGCAAGTGATGGCTTGTCGAATTAGTTGAAAATATTTACATTTTTATGAGGAAAAGTTACATTTTAAGTAGTTGGGATTGTTATCTTCATTAAAATGAAAAGAGTTGATAACTGGTTACTCAAAATTTTGGTTTCCAGTGAGATCAACAAGGAGCAGACTGCTGAAATGGCAAATGATGGCAGTGACGTGGATACCGATTTGGATAAATTTAAAGACATTTTTATTGGTAAAATGGGTGTTTTAGGCAGTGGATTGTGATTTGCCTTGATAAAATGAATGTTGATGATAATACTTGGTTAATAGAAAATTTAATTTCAAAACTTACATAAACAACAATAGCACCTATCTCCTACCACAAAATGGATGACTATTGATATTTCAACTCTGGAAGTATTTACAGGTGTTTGTTTTTGCATGAATCTTTTTTTTTGTCATTTATCCATGACTTAGTGACAAAAACAGGAATATTTAAGAATGATTTCAAGAATATTATGTCTCATTATAAATTCAGTCCAATATTATTTACTGTGTACACGTAAAATTACAAAACAAGAAGTAACTCGCACTTTTCAGAAAGAGACAGGAAGATAGATATATTGATTGACATACATATATACATACATACATACATATATACTTACATACATACATATTTACATAAATACATGCATATTTACATACATACATACACACATACATGCATGCATGCATGCATGCATGCATGCATGCATGCATACATACATACATACATACATACATACATACATACATACATACATACATACATACATACATACATACATACATACATACATACATACATACATACAGACATACATACATACATAAGGGAACCCATTAAAACTGATATATTTTACACCAGAATTTATTATGGAATTAAAATACTGAAGCAAAATAAACAACTTTCTAGGAAGGATATGTTCTGCTTGCTCTGCAATTCTCATACAAGTTTATTTGATAAAACTGTAAAATCATGATGAATTATTTCATACACTTTAACAGGTGGTAAAATGAAAGTTTCAGAAAAATTGCAATGAATATGAGTTTTGAAAAAAATAAAATCTTTTATTTTACCCAAGTTAACATTTTTAATAAAAAAAAATGTATGACTAGAAAATTTCATGCTTGTTACATTGATGCATAACTTTCAATAAAAAAAAAAACAACACTTGTCCTATAAAGCCAGATTGATCAAGATCAATGTTTTCTCTCATCTTTATAACATGGACTAAAAATATTTCTAGTAAAACACACAACTGTCTGTCAGATTAGGCTTTAGTATGAACTGGGTGAAGGAGTTGAGGAAAATCACTGTATTAAATATAAATGTCATGATTGTATGACTAGAAAATTTCATGCTTGTTACATTGATGCATAACTTTCAATAAAAAAAAAAAAACAACACTTGTCCTATAAAGCCAGATTGATCAAGATCAATGTTTTCTCTCATCTTTATAACATGGACTAAAAATATTTCTAGTAAAACACACAACTGTCTGTCGGATTAGGCTTTAGTATGAACTGGGTGAAGGAGTTGAGGAAAATCACTGTATTAAATATAAATGTCATGACTGGTCAAGGGAGGTCACCCATCTTAATACCATGATTTTGGGGCAGAAGAGGTGGCATTTCATGACAAATTCTACTGTACATGAAATGAAAATCTTTCACAATACCATAGCAACATTGCCACCACTTGCAGAAATTTGACTGCTATGTTCTCTTTTCTTAGTGGGCTCAACAAAAACCAGTTTATTCACAAAGAGGGCACAAACAACAATCACAACTTTTTCAATAAGCCACACATTTTACCTGATTTTTCTGTTTAAGAAGAAGAATATTTGTCATCTTTCCAAATGGAATTCCAAGCTGGACAACATCAGCCTCGACCACATCTGGTGGCAGGCTGCGAATGTGCACCACCCTGGATGGCCCAGCTTGATTCTGGTCTAGTTTCACCTGCAATCAAAAAATGGAGACAGACTTAATTCCCTAAATGATGAAAGCTATTATCTTTTTTATGGCTAGGTGAACATACCATAATAAGTGTGGCATTTGATGAGAGGAACCTATTCAGCTTTTCAACCTACAAGTACCTTAGCCAATTACAGTCCTCAAATAATTCTTTTCAATCAAAGATCACAACTGAGAGTTACTCAACTGGCTCAGTGAAGTTCCTCAAGCCTTTGAGACCCAAAATAAATACTTAAATGAAAAGTCTTAGTACATCTAGTACAGTCAAGTCTGCCAAAACAATGGAATTTATTGATTCAAATCCACCATGAAAATTTAAGGCAGGTGAGCAGATGATAAAACCAACACAGGAATGCACATTTTCTATGAGCTGTAACCAAAATGAGTTGCAGAGTCTTAACTTCATAATGAGTCTGACCTAAAATGAGGAAAAAACATTAAGGAAATATAAGAAAAAGAAGAAAAAATTTTAACATAAAATATACTCTAACCTTGATCACAAAGTAAAGGGATTGAGTGAGTGTATAGCAGAATAAACTGTGTCAAATTTTTAAGGATTCAAGCAGAGTATGATAAGAATCAACAATAGGATTTACAAAATATGTGCAAATGAAAAACTTTAACCAAATACTTAGAATTGTTGGTGATGACGCTTTACTATCAGAAAAGTGACCACAAATCGCTTCCAACTCAGGAGATCAACAAAAAAAATACTGTAGAAAATAAGTTCTTATTTGCTATTTTACATGTCGAGGAAACATAAATGAACCAAGATGCAGGAAAAAATTTTTAAGATAGTTAATTCTATTCTTTTTTTGTAAATAAGTTTTATGATGACCAAGACTGAATTCAAATAGTGTATGACATGTAACTGGACAGGTCAGTGCTTAGGACCAAATGGGTATCACCAGTCTTTATCTGAAAACCCCATGCTGATATGACCGTCAAATTAGGAGTCAAATTAGGAGTAATGCAACAATTTTCAAGATGGCTACTATGGTGGATATATTGGACCATTTTCATTTAGGATGATCAGACCAAACCATGAGATGAGTGAGAGTGTGAAGTTTCAAAGCAGTCCTGAAGGTGTGTGTGAAGTCACAGAGCAATCTAGTTTACAAATAGTTTTTTTTCAGAGTAGCAATAACAAACTTGTACTAACTGACAGATGTTAGTCAACAAACCATATCACAATCTCAACAAACTCTGCCTACACTTACAAGTTATACTTTCGCACCAGTACCTGAGTTTGTCACTTTCACCAATCTGGTATCCCTTATGTGAATTTCAGGTTCATTTTCCAATAGTAAGACAAACACTTTCTGAAATATATTTCAGCCATGATGTAAAACATAAAATTTGATCAACTGTTTTAAAATCTTGCTCCAAAACACAACATCCTGTCCATAGTTGACCATAAACTTGAATAACCTGTCAGCCATTACTAGTATTGGCAGATAAATTATTCAAGTTCATGCTAGCATAAACCAATAGGTTGTTCTGCTTTACATGTTATTTAATAAAATGACAATGAATACATATATATCTAAAATGTGAAGCTGAGGCAATGATTTTAATCTAATAGTTTCACTCTATGTATCAACATTGACAAATATGACATCTCTGTACTGCTGTCAAAATTTCAACAAAAAAAACATTTCTTCCTCAAATTTTAAAGAGTTTAATAAAAGAGTTTAAAATCCAAACTTTATTTCTTTTTATTTGGCTTATAATAGTTACTTATCCTTGGAGGGAAATAATATTGTATACAGCAACTGTTATTGATATTTAGGTATGTCTGATAGGCAGATATACATGGCAACATTTGTTTCTGACAGCAAATAAAATATAAACCACTATAAAAAGGCTGCAAAAGAAATAACACTTTTAGCTTGCCTTTTGCTATAAATCTAGTACAGACAATGCCCAGTTCTGACTAATGCTACAATATATACATGTTGCAGAAGTTGCCTTTCCAATTGTGGACTGCTGCAAATCAAGGACACCATTCATTGGAAGATTTATGCTGAAAATTTATACACTGATTTGGAGGGAAAAAAAATCAGTTTTCTGCTTCTGACAGATTATATAGAGAATGAATCAGCTTCATAACTCTGTCAGTCTATACTACAAGATGTGCAGTGCAGCAGCGAGAAACTAAGCATAATGCCAGTTACACATAACTCTTTGACACAAATATCCCTGCTCCTTCCAAATGCAAATACCACATATCTGAGAACAGTTACACACAAATCTGCAATGAGCAGCATGAAACAAATACTGTAGCTGCCACTGTTTCAAAATCAAGAATTCTTTTAAGCATGATTACAGTTCACTTGGAGAAATGTAAGCAAACATTATATACCATATTGTAGCACACCAATGTTTACCAAAAATACAAAAAATATTTACAGTATAGAGAACATTAATTAATATCTTATAAATGAAGATATGTAAGTATTTATTCATGGGTGGACAAACTGGTAGTCTGCTTAACATCAAACTGGGTTAACTATAAGGTTCTAAACTGCTTGGACCCCAGATGCACTTTGTTCTCAATAAGTATAAATCTGTCTACAATATATGATGTAGACTGTAATATTTATGACTGGAAGTCTTGAAATTCTACTGCTTGAATTAGTGGCATCATGAGTGTGTTCACAAGTCTACTGACTATCATTAAAGGCCACATTTTTAAGAATATTTCACATAGTTGGCAGCCCATTTTTACACTGCTGCACAGATCAAGGTTTAATTGCTTTAGTTTCAGTATACTTACTGTATGATTTTTCTAAGTATACCCAAGCCAATTCAAGTGTCTGAGTTTGTCAAACTCTGATATAGCCATTTCAGCTGCCTGAAGAATGGTTGTAGCTATGGAATGTTGAGGAAGGTTAATGTGAGGTTACTTTTCTTTAATTATATGAATATGGATTATCACATTTGGCTAAATGTTTTACAATGTTATTTTGTACTTTAATGTTACTTCAATATTTATATTACTGTTGATAAAGATTAAATCACTGTGCCATGACAACTGCAAACATCTGGTTTTGCAAGGTCTGCAGCAACTACCAAAATGGCTGAAACTGTAGGACATACATGTTCAGAGAAATACCATAGCGAGTTGGGTAATTCATTCAGGATTGTTGGTGAAATAAGTTGTTTTTGTTTCAAGTTGATGTGCTAGAGGACAATAAATGCTGAATTAGAAACTGAACTGGCTTGATTTTAGCAGGATCAGTAAAACAAGAGCAGAATCAGTACTGGTTTTATTCTGGTGATCCTGTGGGTCTGATACAAAAAAATTCCTAATTTCATGCCTTGCCTAAATGCAAGTCGTGCATATGCATAAAGTTTGATAAAGGGACTATATTCTAGAGCAAAAGTTATTCATCAAACCCATTCTTCTTTGAACAATATCACCCTGATCTCTGATCTCAAAATCAAAAGGCTTCCTCTAATTTTTAAATGCAAGCCTTTAACTAGTTTGGTGACAGTGGTATATGATCTAGATAAAAATATTACTGAGCAATATTTTTTCTTCCATCAATGACCTTTTCCTATAACCATACAAGTAACTGGTTTCTTTCTTATCCTACAAAGCTTATTATCCAGTGAAGATGAAAGGCAGTGAAATGAAAAATTATTTGGAGAACCCTTTTTCTTTTCTGTTACAGTGAATGTGACCTTTGGCCACAAAACTGAAAGGCTTTTATCTTACTCAATGTATTACTTGTCTATAAACTTTGGTGAGGGTACATGCCCAAGAACCAAATTCTGTGCAGACAGTGGTTTTCTTTTATCAATAACTGTGACCTTTGGACTTTGTAAAAAGTATTTACCTTATTCAAAGTGCAAGCCAGTCACTCAAATGGATGAAATCTTTAGACAACAATTAAAGTACAATAAATACTGCCTGCTTTTCTTAAGTTTGCCTCATTTTCACAGTTGAATTTTTCAAAAAAAAGTATTTACCTTATTCAAAGTGCAAGCCAGTCACTCAAATGGATGAAATCTTTAGACAACTGAACAATTAAAGTACAATAAATACTGCCTGCTTTTCTTAAGTTTGCCTCATTTTCACAGTTGAATTTTTCAATGCCGGATATTTTATATTTTATATACATTTATTTGTTCATGTTGTTCCAAACTTAATACTTTCGCTTTTAAAATCACTTTATTATTTACGGTCAAACTAGATTCTTCACATCATGTATATATTGTACTAACAGATAGAAGACCTCCTCAAGGTAGATTAGTTTGGTAACTGAGTTACCTTCTCTAAATAAAGTCTATATTATTATTATTATTATTATTATTATTATTATTATTATTATTATTATTATTATTATTATTATTATTAAGTCTGATCCAGGCAATCAGATGTAAAACTACTGTCACTGTATAGAAACCATTTTTATTCTTTTAGTCAAAGACCATGACCTCTGACAACAAGATATACAGACTATTACCTAAACCAAAGTACAGGACCCCCACAAAGTTGTTAATGTTTTGGTGTTTAACATCATTTCTCAGTGTAAGAAAGGTTATACTTGCTGGCCAGTACAGCTGGTGATGGAAGAACCTGGACACCCTCCCATAAGAACCACTGACCTAGGAGATGCTACAGGCAACCTGGTCACATACATACATTGACTAAGCATAAAACAGGAACCTATGCAGATGGAGGATGGCAATGATCAGTAAAGGATAGCATTAGACCACTTGGTCTTCCAGTGCCCCCTTCCACAATGTTCAGTCCAGGTATCTGATACAGAACATAAAATGTGACAATGGAATGTCAACAGTTGTCAAGGTCCATAAAATTGGAATTTACAAGACAAAATGCTTAAAAGGTATATCCCATATTTTGATGTGAAGCCACAGAAACTACTGCTAGAATATCAATTTAATACATATACTGAACTAGTGCTCTCCTAGTGTAACTATACTCTGACCTGATTATTTTGCTATTTTCTGCTATTTTCGTGACAGTACAGCTATAGTTTTAATGAATCCAATACTGGGATAAGCAAATTTCAATCTATTGACCATTCTGAGCTGCAGTCAAGTTGTACTACCATTTCAGACCAAAGCTTCCCATTGATACAAAAATGCAATTTCCTGTCTATATAGAATAATTCCATTAACAGGACATTACACTATTCTATCAGGTCAAAAACTGTGGCACAAATGGAGTTAGAATAGTCCCCAAAATCCCATTTGCATTCAGAGCCATGTACCTTCAGTGAAGAATTTGACCTGGAAATCAAAATATTTTGAACTTGGGCTTTGTGATCAGTTTTAAATTGTTAGCCAATCAGAAACAACCTTTAAAAATGTATTTTCATTTGTGATTGGTTTAAATGACCTCTCAAGCTTGAGACATAATCTCAAGGCCAAGCCTAACATTGTTGGTGAGTCATCAACCAATTAATCAGCCTAATGGATTGGATAATGACAGATTAAATGCAGTACTTTATCATTCAGGTTTTGATCTAGATGGGGCATCCAAATGCTACTGAGCTTTCAATAAAGTTGTGTATCAGAGGCAAATATATACAATTAAACTAATGGGTCTCATAATATACAGGCATTGCAGATATCCCGGGTTCTATCTTCATTACACACCCTGTATCTGGAAATATAGTTTCCCAAAACAGCTTCCATTTAAACTTTATGAAAATTTGTTCCAATGGTTGCAGATTTGATCTGTATTGAAGCCTTACAATAAAAATGAAAATTTTCCTTTGCAAAACAAAAATAATAAATAAATGTTCCTCATAGCATGAAGAATACTGAAGATAATGTTTTATGTCCAGACTAAACACGAAATCCTAAGAGCTTGGACCCAGCAACATTAAGCTGTTCTTACAAGGTTTCTGGAAATCAATCAACCAAACCTAGAAAAATCAGACATACACCCAGCAGCCCAACAGGCACTTCCTCTCAGCCAAATGAAGGGGTCAAGATTCTGAGCTGTCTGCTTAACAGGTTTAAATGGGCTTTCAACCTCCAGAAACAATGTAAAAAAATATCCAATAATTTGGTCATAATAGCCCTAATTAGGGAGTGTAGAGCAGCATTCATAAATTGGCTGCAGACTTCAATAATGACGTGTGGTGATAATAAGGTTTGATGACAGAAATAAATTCATATATAATTTGTAAATGGCTTCTGCAGATCAGGAAATGAAAACAAGAATGGCAGATGCAACACAAAATTAAGAAGAAAATGGCCAGTCAGTGCTGTAGTATTTTTACAAACACAGTTCAACAAGACAGTCTACATCTAGAGTGGATACTAGTCCTTCAAAGTTGGCTACGCCAAAAAAAAAATTTGATACAACCTTATACCATAATATTTCTGAACATAATGCAATATGTACCAAGATATAATGCAATAAAGTTAGGGATCCACAATTTAATGTTACACATTTCTTATAAAAAGAAATTCCATCTGTCAGAAGCTGGATAAAATATCTTGTCAAGGTTTATAGCAAACTAAAACCTTATTATATCCATTATTATCACAAAAAATTATTGAGATAAAAACAAAACATCTCAGCCATAAACAAAATTAATGCCACCCCAACAAAATATAAAATGGTCAGTACCTTGCTATATGCATGTTAATTGTTGTAGAAGTTGCAATAAAAAAACTGTTAACTAAAGTGGGCTTTTTAAGCTTATCCAACAGCTTATACCTGTGATGAAGACGGTGTTGCCATTTGAGTGCTTACTGATAAAAACAGAAGTGTTCAAAATGAAACCCACAACTTACAAGCTAAAGTATTGATATAATAGTGAAACTTTGTGTGGCAGCCAATATCTGGGCAAAATATTTACCAGAAAGGGTCAGTAAACATAAAACACAAACATTTGAAATTAGGATGATTCACACACACACACACACACACACACACACACACACACACAGCATTGTGATAAAAAAAAAGAACAACACAAACTCCATAACTCTGTGCAACAAGTTTTGCATTTAATACATGCTTCTTCAGACACAAAATGTTTTAAAAGAAACAGATGATGTCTTTATATTTTAAAAAAACAATTACATCATTACTTAACATCATAAATGACATACATCATCCTCACAATTACATATATGATAGGATCTAAAAGATACATGAGTCTCTAATAAAACCATAGTAAAATAATAGAGACAAACAGTAGTACATATAATTTTATTTTTTTTTAAGGATATGCATTTCATCAACTTAAAAAAAAATTACAATGTTATATATAGTGCATTGGTATTAAGGCCATAGGGATACAAAGTATCTAATTTATGAATCCAATATGTTGTTTTTATGAGTCTATTCATGTCTCCGTGCACAATATCTATTGGCATGAAAGAAAAATCGAGTAGAGAGTGAATATTGGTATTAAAATGTGTTAAAATATTAAAGGAAAACAGGATCTTAATTTTTTTATATGAAAGCGATGATTATTAATTCTCTTAAAAACTTGTTGAAATGTTTGTCCAATATATTGCATATTACATTTTTTTACAGGTTATCAAATAAATCACATTTGATGTGCAGTTAGTGTTATAATACCTCTTTTGTATTAGTGCTACTGAAAGTACTTTTTCTTGTTTGCACATTGAGAGCACCTGTGTCTATTAAATTTAGATGATGAAAATTGTCTTTTTTTATTTTCTTTATATTATTAAACACATACCCAAGTAAATTTAAAAAAAAATTCTTAATCCAACTTTTTCCACAATTTAGATTTAGCCCAAATATCTTTTGCAATATTCCATTTGGCTACCATGACGTGTCAAACATATGATTAAAGGATCCGCAAATATAAATTATATTAGTATTATTCAACTTTAATTGTGACAAATTCAACTCATTTTTAAAATAATATAATAGTTTGAATTATTTTGTCAAAAGAAATGAAAACAAACTGTTGATATCATTAAATTTTTAACAAGATTACTTGGGAATTTTGAAACAATTCTTATTGGAAACTAACAAAGTACCTGTACAATAAAAAAGTTCCATAGTATGCATGAACCACTGGGAAAAGAATACAGCAGTAAACAAATAATATACCTCTAATTCCTACATCACTGGCATTTTTGTATGAATACATCACATGTAGTCTGATACCCTATGGATGTTTGGTCCAGAAAGTAATTATCTGATAGCATTTTTCTTTTAAATATTAATAATGATTGACATCCCTGATGATAGATAAGTATCAAGTATAGGTTCCTCACCTAGCTGCTATGGAAGTCACACCATTACTTGGGGAATCATGCCAGTCACATATGTGGTAGAACATATGCCATAAAACATTTGTACAAAGTTTGATCAAAATTCTCTAGGACATTCTGAACAGTTGAAAGTAGGTTTTCCATGTGTCTGATATGGCAGCCACACTGTTACTTGCTGAACCATGTCTGACACAATTTTGATGGAGCATATCCAAAAAAAATCACTTTAAGTTTTGATTGAAATTGGCTTAGCAGTTCCCCAGAAAAAGAACAAAAGAGCTTTTCCAACTGTTCTTTAAAGGAAACCACAATGTTGCTTAGGGAACCAACCCAGGCAACATTATGATATAACATATCTTATCACACAATGATGAAATTGGCATGTTGTTTAGGTGAAAGGCCTATGTCATAATGCTTATCCATTCAGGAAAGTAATGACAAAAAGATGTTCAAGTGAGTTGTCATAGCAGCCATACTGAACATGTGACTAACACCATTTTCATTTAGGACCAACTAGTTTTCATAACAAGTCTACTGTTGCAAACCCCATGCTGATAACGCCAATCATTTGGAATAATAATAATAATAATAATAATAATAATAATAATAATAATAATAATAATAATAATAATAATAACAACAACAACAATTAATGTTAACAGGATCAATTTCTCAGCTATTTTGAAAATATTCTAAGGTCAAAATGATTTCCATTTAAAAGTATTAGTGAAAAGTGGATTTTCAAAATGGACACATATTTGACATCTTAATTTAGGACCAAAAAAAAAACATTATACAAACTATATTAGTGAAAACACCATGCTCATCTGACCATTCATTCAGGAAAAACAATATGAATTTCAAGCTGGCCATGGTGGCAGATATATTAACCCTAACAGCAGCAAAATTTTCATTAAGGACCAACTAGACATCATAAAATGACTTTTGTTTAAAAGCCCTTGTCATGACAATGTTCTGTTCAGGAGGAATAGTAACAACAATAGCAAAATTTTTAAGTTGGTTGCCATGGCAACTATACTGGATGTCAGATCAACACATTTTCATTTAGGAGAAAACCTAGAAATAAAGTCCTTTAAAGGAAACCTCAAATTAATGATTATATCTTCAGAAGGGACAAGAAGAGCAAAATTTTCAACATCGGCACTGTGTAAAGTATGTACAGAAAGTGCAAACCAAGTTTTTTATTTTTCAAAAACAAAATTTTAATGTCATTTTATAACAATTTACCTGCACATATTGATATGTCCATTGCATATACTTTTTTGTAAGACACCTAGTTATCCTGAGATTTTTAGGAAAGCAGCTGTTTAATGGTTTAATTTTACCTCATTTCTCAAATCTACAAAATATTTTGTTGTTTGCTGAGGAAGTGTTTCATGTTTACTTGCCCTCTCAGATAAATATCTTGCTTGGGTATTGGAATCCCAATCAAAGTTTCATCCAAATCATATAAAATGTAAATTATAGACTTCAGTAAACACTTCATGTTTTTATAAAGAAACTCTCTTATGTCAGTATAATGTCTTTCATAGGATGTCAGCTAAAATGTAAGCTTATGCATCCCACTTTAGTTACAGTTTTACCTGTACAACAATTAACAAATGCATAGCAAATTCATCTACTATAAGGTACTGACCATTTAATTTGGGATAGGGGGTGACAGATTGTGTATTTTGCCACATTAGCAAAGTTTTTTCAATGACTTAGTGATGAAAGGGTTAAAGATATCTGGCTGGATTAGGTGTCAAAATCAAGGTTAAAAATCATATTTTATGACTAATTCAATAAAATGTGCATATCTATTAGAACTGTTAAAATGCAGGTACAAACAGGTAACACAATAGGTAAAATACAAGTAATTATTTTATTACTTCTATACAAGTAATTATTTTATTACTTCTTAGAAAACATAGAAAGTTCTCAAAACTTGTTCAATTGACCCTAGATGTACTAGTGAATAATCACAGTAGCAGCACAAGTCTTTTTTTCATGGTGTCCATAATATATAAAATTCTATAAAATGAACCAAAATCATCTCCAAGGTGAGATCTGTCCACATTTGATTGTCACATTGAAGTTCCTTAAACGGACAATTTTTCCAAAAACTTCATCTGAATAGAATATTTGAAAATATTCTGAAGCTTTCCTGGAGCCATCTAACACTCGGGTGTGCCCAATTCTGTCAGAAAACTGAAACAAATCTCTTTGTTTTTCCTGCTTCATCCAAACAAAACCACGTGGAGCGTTACTTACAATTCCTCTGGTTCAAAACCTTCAAAGTCCTCTTCATTGTAATCACAGTCACCCACAAGTGCATTTCATTGTCTCTCCATAGTCTTCTCTCATTTTCATCCAAATTTACCAGGTCTAAATTATTCAAATCCTATGATAACTCTTCTCTTAAATATCTTCAAATGCCGCCATTTTGGATACAAATTTCAGCATTCGTTAAAAGTTTCTACTTTGTTTCGATATTTCTAGTTGTATACAAGGTAAACTCACGATATCATCCAAATATAACATCTACATTACAAGATGACAGTTATTAGAGCTACCCCAAAAGTTATTTAGTCAGGTACTATGACGTTAAAGAAGAGCACTGTCCCAGACCGAAAAGTAGGTCTATAGTGTTTGTGGACTTACTTACCCTTAACCGTTTTCGGTCCACAATGATGAATGGGTTAACAAACACGTCAAGCGTCAAGCCAAGCCGTCAAGCCAAGCGTCAAGCCGTAACTTGCTTGGTTGATGTAGAAGTGTTTTCATCATGGACATCATCTATCTTTCGCTTGTTTGAACATTCTAAGTTTTTGAAAATTTGTCATACTCATGGTGATATACCCGAAGATGGTTGATTAGTGATGTCCCATACAAATGTGTATTCTGGCCACCGCGATTCAGCTTGGCATTGCAGATGGTACAGTTGGCCATGCTTTCATCAACATCATTAATAGCAAAATAATGCCATATTCCCGCTAGTTAACTTCAGCATTTTGGCCAAAGTAAGTTTCTTTATTTAAACTTTGTAAATTGTTTAACTTTTATTAATATAATTTGTAAAAATGTCTATACAAGTATTTTAAGTAATCAGATGACTTTTCAACTATTTCCTAGAATCTGACAGACTGGCTACTGTATAAAATGCTGCAAGGGATCGCTCAATCGCTATCTGGCGATGAAAACATATTTGCAACACGCTGCCACCTATCAATTACAAAATAATGCACCGATTTGTTGGCTAAATTTGAAATTAGTTGTGTTTGCATTCATTCCTAAGTGCTGGACTGCTGGTAAGTTTAAAATTTGTATTGTCAGTTTGTAATCTTCACAAATTATGAGTCAGGCTCCAGATTCAATAAGCAGAAATCCAGATCCAAATCTTTTCGGCTATAGAAAACCGGCAAATCCGGATGTTGCCGGATACTTCACTATTCAGCCGAGGTCAATGTCCGAAGCGGTTTCAGGTCACCACCTAATTTGGGAGAGGGGGTGCAATTTTAATTTGAGTCGAGATACTTTGTTTCATCAAGTATTATAATGGATATAATATGCTGCACTATTTTTATAAAACACCAAGATAATTTTTAAGATGTAGACTGATAAATTTTTTAAAATGTGTCAAATCCTATCCTAGGACATAAAACATTGGTCCCTAAAATAATGTTATATATCAAGTCACATTCAGAAATATGTGGTACAAAATGTTTCATACATGAATCCCAGCACTAATGGCAAGCATATACAAATACATGTATAGCAATTTAACTTATTGGGCAGAATTTTGTTATATTCACAGTAGTTAGGCATGACACTAGTTTTGCATAGCTGTAATGTGCTGTTATTAATAATTCAGAGGCAGGAACAACCAATATCAGGAAAAAGTCACCCAAGCCTGAGCCATTAAGCTGTTGTGTCACCTAAAATGCTTTAACATAACTGGTAAATAAATCAAACAAGCACTTTTATTCAGAATTCCCTTATGACAGGGGATGGTAGATTACTATGACAACAATGTAAATAAAAAGCATCTATTGCATGAAAATTTAATGGCTACTAGACCATGTGTAAATACAGCTTTGTTCTGGAATAATGAAAACTGAGCTTTCAAAGTTCTCTGTCAAGTGGAAAGAGAAAAGCCATCAATCTTTGTGGGAAATTGTCATTTACTGTGAAAAGTCAGGCATATGTATATGCATGTTCCAACAAGTTTTAAGCTTGCCTGGAATGATGGCTTGGGAAAACAAAACATCTTTCTCAGTATTTCACACTGGAGATCCAACTTATCTTCCACATCCACTACAATGAAGTGCACTTATCTTCACAGATACTGTGTGTGTGTGTGCATGCACATGTATACATGCAAGCATATGCATCTAAATTTATCTTCATGCTGCAAGTGAAAGTGTGTGTGCTACTGCAATTTAGTGTTTAATATGCTTGCTCCATTCAAAACAGTAAAACAAAAAATTCCCCATAAACAAAATTAAAGTTGTATTGTACAAAATAATGTTAGGAAGCTGACAATCTTTTGACTTAGTATGCTGAAAATACTATTAACAATGTCTATACTGTTTCTTTTTAAAAACCTAATAAACTATTCTTTGCTTGATTTTAAATTTCTTGGCAAAAATCTTTGGGAACTGGAACACATTTAGTGAAAGGTGTCTTTGTTAATCAATCTACATTCATTTATCGAATTTACAATGTACTGAGGTTTCTTTTTGCATGCTAACCCTAGTGCGAGAGTGAAAATTACACATATACCTTTACATAAATAACCCATTCAATGACTGATAGCTAGATCAAATAACATGTATACAGAAGAATAGTCTCCCACTCCTCTGACTTGTTTAATTAACTAACCACAAAATGAAAATAAAAGCAAACTTCATGTATTTATTTCTCCACATGCCAAGTCCTGTGCAATCTTCACAATGAACACTGTGTTGAACTCACTTTTACAGCATTGATGCCAAAACAAAATAAAGCCGTTGTTGTCCTCTGCATTTTTTTTATTCCCTTAACAAAAATTTAAATTCAAATTATTTACCTGCAGATTTTCAGAGACTAATACTTCTTCTATTCTCTGTTGTGCCACTACATACCTCCTGACAAGCAAGTGTAATTAACTTACACTTCAGAGCATGTGCCAGAAGATCAGTCTCTATACTCTTTGCATTACATCTTGATTGTAATAAATGATGTACATTCCCTGGATTAAAATTCACTCACCCAACATTCACTTAAATGGTAAATTAAATTTCTGATCATAAAGTTAAATTTCGAATCAAATACCCGATCAGGTGGGTGTTAAAGTGAAATTTCAAATCAATTATCTGATCAGGTGGATACCAATTCATTGAAGTCCAGTGTTTTCCTTTAGGCCCTACGCCCATCCCTCAAATATATTTCCTATTGCACTGGTTTTAAAATTAAGGTCAGAAAGTAGTTTGTTTTTAAAATTAAAAACCATATATATATATATATATATATATATATATATATATATATATATATATATATATATATATATATACATATACACACATACATACAACTTCAGGTACTTGGCAAAACTGGCTCAATTAGATGCACAAATCAATTACAGGAATTTGATACAGAAAGCTGGGGGAAAATATTAACAGTAAGTTTCTTTTTAGTGATATTTTGGAAGGGTGTTAAAGGTTTTATTTCATAATATGAGTATGGTTGTTGTCATTTAAAATATTAAGATTTTTGGGGCAATATGAAAATATTACAACTATCAAAATTCTGTAAGTACCAAAAAGTTAATTTCAAGACCTGAAAACAATAAACTCTTACCACATGCTAGTCTCAATTCAAACACTTAAAACACTGTACTAATAGAGTCACAGGATTAATTTCAGAAAACTTACTACTGTCATAAATCAAATTTCAGTTGTCAGCATTATCAGCTAATATAGTAAAATATTGAGCAAAACAAATCTTTTTACCTGCCTTACTAAATACAAGTAGGTATTTCAAGATTTGTCAACACCTGGATTACAACTTTGTCAACAGAATATTTGATAACCAATCTGGGTCCCCACTGCTCACAGTTGGGTATACAATATGCACAGTATGGGAGACTATCAGTCTTCAAACCTACAGAGCAATACTGGACATGTTTGCTGGTTAACATGCCCTGACCCTGTAATAGTACAACACACTGGGGTTTTTTTTCTCTATCAGATAATTTTAACTGTATTCTGTTTAAGGTGACCCACAAAACCAGACAAGTTAATTGCCAAATCCATGTGCAGGGGAATGGGTACTGACTTGCACAGCACAATTATCTGATGCTAAAACAAATAATAAACCATTTTTAAGCCCAGTAAAATGACTACATTACCAATTCTTGACAAACATTTTCCAAATTTAATTGAGTTTTGTAAGGAGAGTCGATTTACAAACACCTAATCACCCTCCAAGAAAATAAATGTTCCAATGTCTTAAGCAATCCTTAACTTTACATAGCATAGCCATTTTAACAAAACCATTGACATTACAGTATGTATATGTGGCCACAGTAATTGTTGCAAAGATTATTTGGAGTTTGAGCTTCAAAAGACAATAAAGGAACATTGATTATTTAGATTGATGTAACATGAAAATTGAGTGCAAGAAAAGAAAAATTCACATGCTCTATTTATTTCATTAAACATTACTTGAAGGGATGTTGGTAGCTCTATGGTCCCCATATCATAATAGGAAAGAAAACAGCATGGATAGTAATGGATATAATGTATAAACAAGATTCATCAGTCAAGTTGATTTGAAAATAACAGTAGCCCACTATCCCAGGGCTAGTAAATTTCTAATGATACTAGTTCAGGCTCTCAAGATTAACTGAGTAAATCCCCAAGATTTATAAAGTAAAGATGCCTTAAATTCAATATCATCATCATCATCATCTTGGTCATCAAAATCCCATTTATCAACCATTACATCAAGTAAGATAAACCAGTCATGGAGATGCATATCTGGGTCAAAATGTTGCTTTTTTCTGTATGTTATAAAAACCCACACAATGCCAATACTATCATAATGAGAGATCTTTTCACCCCACTTTCTCTGACTCACATTGCCTACTGTTTTAACAGATCCTCCTCCATTTAAGTGTCAGGAGTTATTACCCTACTTCTGAGCTTGGTAGTGTCAAAGACATTTAAGATACACTAAAGTGGGTGGTAATACAAAAAAGTAGATGTAGCTCTAAAATGGTACCATATAAATATGACTAGAAAGTCGCATTACAAAGTACAGAGGGAAAAACATATATTCTGAGACCCAATTTTTTTTTACATTCAAACTTCGCTCATGGTCAGAATCCAATTTTGTGTCCAAATTTTATTCTTTTTGTTCTCATATCTAAGGCAGACTGGTCTGAACTGCACACAGACAGAAGACCCTTTTCAGAAAGTGAGATAAAATAGGGATTTGGAGTAAAAAGGGTCCAGGACATAAAAATACAAGAACTCCACCTATGCATGAGCAAAACAATGAAAAATGTTTCTAACACAACTAGATGCAAGCTAACCTAAATTCTCTTGCAAGCTGATTTTATTGGATGCATTCAGAATTAGCCCCCAAAATGTTTCCTACTAACATTTCAGGTTCAAATGACAAAAATCTCCTAGGGTTAATGAATTAAATTTTCTGTATGTGGAATTACAATTTTTCTTTTTTATCTACTAATTCCCCCACTTACAATGATGACATTTAAAAAAATATTAACTTAGCTTTTTTTGTTTACCAGTAAAGTCATTGTTTATCTCTGAACTTGTAGTGAATATGTTCAATGGCACTTGTACTTTTTACCTTTGTGATATGTCACAGCAGTAATGTCAGTTTCTAAAAATAGCCACTTTTGAACAAAGGAACCTGCATAATGATGATCAGTAATCTCTTCCATGTTATTGTTCTACAGAGAGCCATGTACAAGGCACTAAATTTGTTCATTTGAATATAGACCTGCATTCCAACATGTTTTTACTGAGGTGCTTAAGCCTGTATACTGTACAAATCTTATAATCAGATTTGAAGATTCTAAAACAAAATTGCTTGCATATCACCATCAAGACAAAGGTCCTAAATATTTTGAGATGAAAATTCCAAGGTAACTGCCCACAATTAAGTAATGTTTATAAAGTAAAACCTCTTTTGACAGACCGTCCCTTCTGCCTACAAAAATAAAATGGTTTCTCACAACAGGTTTCTACAAATATGACCTATTTACAATGTCCAGTTTCAGAACAGTTACTGTGCATATATTCTATTCTATTAATAGTTCTCGCTAAAATACTGTATGCATTCATCTGAAAACAAATTATCTGGCAAAATAGATATACTTCTATCATTAAAGATGAAATCACATTTACATTTGAAGATCACATGTAAACGTATTAAGCATATGAAATAATTTTTGATTTACTCCTGTATCTTCATAACACCCTAAATTTGTTTTATCAACATAAATTTAGGCTTCAATTTTGTGAGTGGTTTGCTCTTTTTCACTTCTTTAAATTACAATAATTATTTTTTTTCCCCACCTTATAATTTGTTTCTTTTTAGTTGGAGGTTCCTCTATTATTATTAAGGTTCTAGGTATTAGCATTGTTAGTACTCAGATGTAATATCTCTTATGACTGGCTCTGGAAAAATATGAAAATTCTATAGGGTTAAATGAGCATTGCATATCTAACAATTAATGAAATAAAATGAAACAGTTATCTAATCCAGAATCAAAAACATTTACTCAGACAAAAGTCAACCGCTTAGTTCAAAGAAAAGATACATGGATTAACTTTAAAGTGTGGTGCCTGGTGGCACCAAGTTACCAATTTGAATAGATGACAGCTTGGTGATTGGGATATAATCACTGTAGCATCAGGGCAAAAAAAAAACCCCAACATACATCACGTCTTTAACAATATCAATAAATTCCAGCAAAAGGTTCTCTCTTGCTGGTTTACATCATTAACCTCTTGTGCCGTGTTTACAGGGCAGGAGTTGGTAGCCTACTTCTGAGCTCAGTAGCATTATGGTTATGGTCATGTGCGACTGACTAGCTTTACCATGATACCAAAAAATATGGATGTTCTAGTTGCACTACAAAATACAGAGTGAAAAACTTGTAAAATGTATTTTAAAAAATTCTTACTACTGGTGAGAGATGCTACAGTCTGTAAAATCAGGCTAATCACCAATTGCCATTGTAGTGCCAAAATTGACGTAGTGGTCACATATATTGTTTGTCTGTTTGTAGTGGTCACATATATTGTTTGTGGTTTGTTAAGTATTGGTATTGCAATACAGTATTGGTATTGCAGTATTGCGGGGATTTCATAAGATTTTTTGTCTATTAGCCCATTAACCCCTAGAGGTTTTCGCTGTATTCGCCTGTAATGCGAGTAAAAAGTAGATTTTGAGAGATATTTCTGATTACATTATATTACATCAACTTGGAAGACATTTTCAGCTAACTTAATGCCTATTTGTATTAGAAACATTTATTTTCATTGGCTCTTTAGCCTGAGCATGAAGCAGATGGGTTAAAACTGGACTTTTTTGTTTTTTGACATAATCCTTTCCCTCATAGAGTGTATGGCTTTTTAGCCCATCAATACACATGTAGCAAAGTTACACAGTGCAGTCAGCTAAGCATAGGCCTGTTAAGCAGTGTAGTGTAAGTTATGTTTAACAGCAATTTTAACCATTTTTATGTTTTTGGTACACATATTATGTATGGAAAGATTTAAGAGTAAAATACATTTGTTATAGCTGTCTAATTATTTTTTTACAAACTAAATTTTGTATTTGCTTTAAAACCTTGAGAGAACTTGTTCACTTTCAAATCAGTGAAGCCGTGTGATCAACCATATCAGGAATTTCACATACTCAAAATTTACAAGTTCTTTGTCTGCATCTATGTCACTAAATCAGCTGAATTTGATTATTTATAAAAACTAATGGCTTCTTACATCAGTATCAGAGCCTTTATCTAAGTTAATTTAAGCTTTCATAGTTGTGATTCTACTAGAGAAAGTACTGAACAATATCAGAGACCACCATTTTGTCAAATGGAGAATATGACAGAGTTACTACCTACTTACGTTAAATAGCAGATTTTGACTAGAACATAAATAGTGACCACATAATATGACCTAATGGTCATTCTCACCAATGAATGTAGTATCTGATATGGGGTTTTCCCTGAAGGTGATACTACGAAAACCCACTCAAAATGGCTGCTGTTTACAGAATTACTAAAAGACGCTTGTATGGGAATCGGATAAATTGCCAAATGGCACCTGTATTGGACTTTGGTAGATCGCCTTTTGGCGCTTGTATGAGGTAATGGGTTATCCCATTTAATCCAGAGATGGGTTTTTTTTCTAGCTCGTGCTGAAATGTTCAGAAATAAATAATTATGCCATGTACAACTTACCTTTTTCGCATCATTTATATCTTGCTGCGGGCTCAGACCCGCACCATTTGTCACCATCTGACCGTGCGACATCAGTTCGTCTGATCCTCTCTGCAACAAAAAAAAATGGCTGGTATAAGTAAAAACAACGATGACATGACCATCCATTCAGGAGTAGTAGAGATCAAATTTTCAAGGTAGCCACTCGGGTGGCCATATTGGATGTTCAAGAAAAAACATTTTCATTTAGGATTAACAAGACTCCTTAAGAAGTCTTCTGGTGAAAATCACAGATAAATTTGACATTCTGTTAATAAGCAGCAATACAATATTCTTGATGGTTGTCAGGAAGGTCATATTGGGATAAAAGTGTGTAAAGTTTCAATGCAATCCTCAAAGGTAATTTAAAAAAGTGGCAATAACAAATTTGTAATTTGTACAAGTCTTCCCATAACTTGTAACTTTCTGTTCAGAAGAAGTAGCAACACAGTCAAACCCACTTATCTCAACCTCAGTTATTTTAACAACCTGTATATATCAAGTGTTTTGGTCCATTCCTGAAAAAAATCCTTCTTTATTATGCTATTTTTTGCCTGCTTATCTTGACAATCACCATTTTATGTCAGGCATAAGTTTCGGTCCAAAGTGACATGTGGACCAATTTAATTCAACTAAATACAAGTTTTTTACATCAAGCTCGAAGAAAATATACAGTAGTCCCCCTCTTATACGGCCACCCCTTCTGCACCGGGAAAGTGGCCTTATAAGTCGGGTGGCCTTTCCAGAGAAGGACTAAATTTTTTGTGAGAAGTATATGTACATAGTAAGAAAGCTTCATTTTTTAAAGCATTTAATATCTTTGTTTAAAAGCAACATTAAATATTGAACGGTTCTTGTGCTATAATAGTTGACTTATTTCAACTGAATATGAATTAAGAGTTCTTATTCTTGGCGTAAGCGTGATATGCGAGCGGATGTTGTCATGCACATTGCAGAACCATTCAAAAACGTCATTTGAATCTTGGTACATATGCAATTCTCTTTCCATTTGCTCCATTTTCCCACTGCTGCTAAATAACTTTTGGTTACGTGTTATTTATTCGAGTCTTTTCAAAATAAAATTGTTTTATTCAAGTCTTTTCTACCTAAATTTGTTTGACAAGTCCCCTTCCCCACCTCAACCGATATTGTAGACTATAATAACCGACGTTTTCTGAAATAATCATCTTCGTTTACGTGATGACATGTTAATGTTTGGTAATGAGTTATTCCGATGTTGCTAACTGTATGTGATTTAATTATGCAGACAACACATTTATGGATCGGACTAAATTGGACTAAATTCTTTCTTCGTAAAGAAGCGACAAGTTGTGTTGTCACATGATTTTTCGGTCTTTGTCTAGTACCCTGTTTCTCTTTTTAGCCAATGCTGACCGTGTGATCTTGACCTTAGTGTGATCTTGACCTTACGTCCAGTTATAATCATCAATGTTGCAACTACAAGACTGTTAAAACAATTTTTTTTTCTGCATTTAAACAGATGCCGTATATTTTTAAAGGCAGCGATTGTCACATGATTCATTAGTCGCAGTTTGGTACCCTATTGTTTTTATATTTTTTTTTACTGCAGAAAAACGGCTTGAATAAGTACAATAGCACATCGCAGCCATTAAACTTTACAATTGTTTAGTAATAGCCATTAATTATGTAAGTTCAACATCTTGCAAAGGGAAGCCATAAAGGCTATTCAAACCATTTTCAGTGCAGACTGGTCTTGTCCATCAATATTGCCACTTCTCCTATGTTACTACTAAGTGTCATCTTAACAATTATCAGTGGATAAACCAGACATCTTATGATAACAGGCAGTAAGGATATATGGATTACCTTTATGTAAGGAATAAAATAAGAGTCTTTCTGGGCTTTAGGGAATAAATGTGGCTTCTCGTGAGGTGTAAAAGATATAATGTTAACCTTAGTGGTACATGTAGAACACTTTTTTGAAGAACAAAAACCAGACATCGGGAAACAGAAATCGGATTACTTAACACAATTAGGAAAAAAAATTGCTCTGGATACATATTACAAAATAAAATGCGGCCGCTTGTGAGGGGTAAATTTTATGTTTTTGCAACAATATGCTGGCCGCTGGTCACGTTAGCCGGGGTGGCCTTTCGTGAGGGGTAATTTTGAACACATTCGTCGGTGCCTTCAGATTCTGGCCGTAAGGAGCGGGTGGCCGCTGGTGAGGGGGGGGCCGTTCAAGAGAGGGACTACTATATATAAAAAAGATTTTCGCACACTATTTTGGAAAGCTATGGCGGTAGTCACATGTTTATTTAGCATTTTTTCTATTTTTGGTTCCTAAGAGTAGCTTAATGGAGTTGTCTATTAAGAATGTATCATGTTCACTACATTAAATATTCAAGGGTTTACAAAGACAAGAGCATGCACAAATTACAATGTAACTTTATTTTAGGAAAACGCAGAATAGTAGACATCAGCTACATGTGTATTTTATCATTTCCCTTTTGTTTCTTACAGTATATTTCAAATCTGAATTATGTTTTGAAATAGGTGTATAAAAGAAACAACAATCAAGGAGATGCAAGTAACTAAATAATCAATGTGCAGACGAAAATTGCTGATTGGCTGAATATTCTAAAGTCATGTAATTTTTCCATATGCACATAATATCATAATGATTTATTTTATTGCATTTTATGATACATTAGTCAAATATGTTGGCAATATTTTTCAAAATATCTAGTAATTATAAACATATAATCTGCACTGTATTATATTTAAATATAGATTAATATCTGTCTGCTTTTGTTTAATCCAATGACGATTTGTAACAAATGATTCAAAAGCACTTATGTTTTCTTACATATGCTCAGCACCGGTGACTCTTACCACACACAATTTCATTTTATTTTAATGCATTCAGCCATTTCATGAAACAGCATAAATTTGTATCTGTCAACAAAAAATAAACAAGAAATTTATTACTAGGCAGAATATCACCCTATATATATATGCTTGTATATATGCACCAAAATGGATAACCTCAGGCATTTGGCTTCTATGCAATGGCAGTCAAGGCCACATAATTTAGTTTTCAGGCTTGAGCTCTTAATTTTGCTTTTTTTTTTTCTTATTTGTAATATTTCTTCTTTTGGTCAGGCAGAAAAATTGGCTTCCATAGTTTAAATTTATTTTTAAAATTTGGGTGAATACCTGTAAAAGAGAACAACAGTTGGCTGGGACGTAAAACAAAAGTTCCTACTTTGTTCGTTATTTCTAGTTGTATACAAGCTAAACTCACGAGATAATCCAAATATAACATCTACATTACCAGATGGAAGTTATTAGAGGTACCCCGAAAGATATTTAGTCTGGTACTATAATGTTAAAGAAGAACACTGCCCTAGACCGAAAACTGGGTCCATAGTGTTGACGGACTTACTTCCCCTGGACCGCATATGCGGTCTGCCGTGATGAAAGGGTTAAGCATTTTGTGCATTTTCTTTAACATGCATTGCAAGGGGATTCTAGTTAAACATATGAGCAAGAAATGGGCGCAATGGTCAAGGAGAGTTTAAAAATTATGTTACAAACTGAATATCTGGAATATCTCTCGTTGGACCCAGTTATGTTGACAAATTTTTACACCCCTGACCTGACGGGGAATCAAGATAAAAGAAAAGATAAGGGATTGACTAACTATATTCTAGATGATTGTCATGGAGGCTATACTGAAAGTCACATCATTACTCTTTTCATGCAGGACCAACTACACTGTGTGTGTGTGTGCATGTGTGTGTAAAGTTTCACGGCAATCAAGTTTACAAGTATCTTACAAGGAGTAACAAAAACAAACCTGTGACAAGATGATCCCATAAACTCTCCTGGTCTCTGACCGGTAGTGCTAAAATGAACAAAAGGTTAACACCTACACTTTGAACATAAATTTTAAACTACTCCAAAGTAAAACCCATGAAAAAATCCCAATTCAGATGAAAGACACCTACAAAATAAGTCTTTGGTAATATTTTCATTATAAGCTACACAGCCCATTAAAATATCATGCATGGAAAAATCCATCTAGGTTATTTTTATCAACAGCTGTGCTCTAATACATTATCCTCAAAATAACTGAAACTGGAGTTCCAAGATCACATGGGTCTATTCTGGTCTATTCTATGATAACATGTAACTGTCCAATTCTTGCAAATTTCTGTTTATTAATAAACCTGTGCCAAGTCAACCATATGCACAAAAATGGCACTTTATATTGTGAAGCCCTACCTTTATTTCTTTTTTTAAATCCTTACAAATTTAGAAAAACTTTCCCTTATAAAAAAAAATCGAGGGGAGAATATATACCCTAAATTTCATTTTTAGAATAGATTCTGGTTAACACATACAAAGACTTGCTTCTGAAACAATAACATTTGTGACATTTGCAAGAAAACACTACATGCAATCTACAGATACCCACCTGTCTACAAAAGTCTATTTGGGTTCCCAGCTGAATGAGAAAGGTCAGGAACAGTCAAGTAAAAAATAAAATGCTACTTTCCCCAGAATCGAGATAGAATTTATCCCTAGATACCAGAATTCAGCTACTAGAATGGCAATGTTCATGGAATATGAACGCTTTTTAAGATTGTCAACTCTGGCTTCATTAGGGCAGAAGTGAAATCAATATGTGAAGTAGTCACTGCACAGCATGGCTGATGAAGACAGTGGGCTGATGGGCTGCAGTTTACATAAAACAACCATGACAACTGAGGTATAAATCTGTACTTGTAACAGGTGAGTGGGCTCATGATTAAAGAACTAACAGAAACTTGTTCACCTCCAAACAAATCAAGCTAGTCTAATCAAGCTTAGCTAATATTGCTTGATGAAACTAATAATGCTTTTAAATTTTTTATATTATAATATACTTGCTGAAAGGTGTCCATGCACATTTCTGTCATTCTGATCTGTGGTCGGAAAATTAAAAAGCTGTCACTGAAACAACCAGGTTATGGAAATAATAGCAAGACAAACATGAACCTGGTTTTTCATTTTCTCTTTTTTTTTTAATAGAACTCAGTGCTGAATGTGCAGGATGGCAAAAAAAGTTCTTGAATAAGAATATATAAACATCATCTTCACTTTCAATATGATCTTGTATAACATGTTTATTATGTAAATGTACCACTTGAACAGCAACATATCAGAGATCTCAATACAAGCTGCCAACTTGGTAGATTTGGTACACCTTTTGTTCTGAAATATTATCTATCATGCCTGAAATTTTGGGGCTACCTATTCAAAACATTTAGTCACCAGTTTACAATCTTAGTGAAAAAAAGCAATTTATGTTTGGTTTTGTGGGTCTAAATGCTATTTTTCAGCACATGATAGGCTAAACATTTCAGGAAAATAGCAAGAAATTTAACTATTTGAACTATCATTTTATATCTACTTACCCACTCAGGTTAATACTGACCATTTCTACTTGCCAATGAAGCTCAACTAGCTATAATTGTTTTCTAGATATTATTCATTGACCCACTTTATAAATTAAGACCAGTTTTATAGTATTGGTCTGATATCCACCCACCCACCCATCCAGGTGAAGAATGTACAAAGTTTTGTGAATTTTTTTAATATCCTTGAAACATTTTGCTTTTAAATTGCAAAGTTGAGGTGGAGTAAACTACGGGGGAGATGGTTGGATATGTGATTATTAAAGAGGGAGAGCAATGCACTTGAATGAGCATGATAAAAAAATGGAAACAAACTACTGGTAGAAAGTATGAACATTCAATGAATAATATCAGCAAGATTCTCATGTTGTTCGGCTTAACGCCATTTTTCAGTACATGATAGGCTATTCATGGCAGACAGTATTAAAGGTGGAGGAAGAAACTGGAAATCACCTGAAAGAACCACTGACCCACGAGAAGCTACTGGCAAGCTTTCTCACATATCCACATTCGCAGAATCCTAGAATCCTTGACTCGCTGTATCTTGTAATCCTAGACTCGAAAACAGCAGACAGAGGTGAGATGGTAGTGATCCACTCAGGGCCCCCAAGATTCTCAAATGAAAACTAAAGATAAACACTGTTTAGCTAGGTATCTATCAGCACTCAGTCCTTGGGCAGGTGAGTGACTGGAAAACTCACTCAACTGCTTGCAATTTTCATGTGCCATTTTCAAGTTGGGCAAGCGAATTTTCAATCCCTGGCAATACAAGTACTATCCATTCCATATTTACTAACTCAAAGAAAACTGGGGCCATAAGCATCCTATTCAGTCAACACTTCATGCATGTTGCTGCTACTGTTGTTGTAGAGTTAACACCATAGTTCAGTACATAATAGGCTATATATCTTGTGCAGGAAGAGCCCAGGAAAACACTAAGGAAGAACAATAACTAATGGGAAGCTACTGGCAAGCCTTCCCACATACCCACATTGGCCAAGCCCATGACTAGTACCCCCAGAGACAGAGGTGAGATGTATGTAATCTGTAAAGGTGAGCACCTTAAAACACTTGGCCACCTGGGTCACCATCAGCCATGTAAAAACAATGGATAAAGAAATAACATGTTTATGTTGCAAAGAAATTTGTCTTTTTAAAAAAAAGGTTATAATACCTCACAAAGATTACACACATACTTCAAGTGATCAATGGAACTAAGAATGAACATAATGTCATGAAGCAGCATTTTAAAGTTATCTGTATAGTTTCTAAATAAATGTACACTTTTCATATTTACCAAAACTGACCACCTACCTTAGACATCTTACAGCCTGCTTCATTGCAAAATAGAATTTAAAAATACACAGAAAATCTTACATTAAGAAAGCTAGTGACAATACAATATTTACTAAAACATACTCTCCCACCCTTTCTTCTCCTACCTGCTGCACAATGCAGTATCCTTGTGGTGACAACAGAGGCACTTGGTAGCAGCAACTACATGTGAGGAAGTACTCAGGTTGCACCGGTGGTAGAAATGGAAAAGAGCTATTGTACATTACTACATACACTATATTCAACAACAGAGGCTCAGTCCAAAGGCACACTGTTCATAATTGATTCTAAATGACAGCAATTTTCTTCAGCAATTTATCCTGGCAATTTTCAATTGTCACTGATAAAAATGATCGGAACAGCATAAATGCTGACATTTCTGAAAACTAGAACTCCGCCAATCCTCAATTCCCTCAGCACAAATGTTTCAGCACACTCCAGTCATGTCTATCCCCAGATCTGATTCCAATATAAAAACCTATCATCTTTCCATTAGTAAATCAAAACCAATCACCCCTTCATATCCAAGTGATGTCTCGATCTGTTGAGTTGATTGATTTTCCCCACTATTATGTGGAAACTATGGTATATGACATCAAGATTATTAGGTGGAATATGCTATATTCACTAAGCCTATGTAAAAGCTACTGAAATTAAGAAAACCCATGGGATTAGAGAAGCAATGTTGTCATTAATTATTGAGATAAAACCAGAATGATGAGTTGCAACATCCCACAGCTCTTTGACAGTGTTTACTACCTGGCTTTTTTCTAACAATAAACATGCTGTTAAATTCTCATTTCTGGCAGAAATGGTCTCTTTTAAAATGGAAAATTCAAGGAAAAAATCCCTCCCTTCTACTGTAAAATTTCTAAATATCCAATTTTGCTACTGTCCCTCAAGCCTGTGGATATGAATTTTTTGCTATTATCAGGCAGAAAGTCTGGCAGACCAGTAAATATTTTAGTTCAATTTTACAAGTTGTTCCTATGAATTTCACCATGAGCTTTAATTCTAATGATGTCCTACATTTTTGTTTCCATGATTTTCACTTAGCAGTCTATAACAAGAATAAAGTCTGCAGACAATCATTAATGTACACCTGGTGAGCTTGATACCAAGGTCACAAGCAGTGTGCAAGCATGTCAAAAATGCAAGCTCTTAGCTTCAACATTAACATAAGCATGCAAATTAATGAAAGGGTTTAGGAAATGTATACAAATTAAACTCAGGGTTAGAAGTGAAATTTTACTTTAAAATTTTTATTTATTTTTTTTACTGGTTTTTACAAGGTTTAAAAATATTTTTAAGTCTAAGAGACAAATCAGTTAAATATTATCTCCATGGTGAGCATAACATTTATTGACATTTGATATGTATGCATTAATTTGGTTTCTAAATAAAATGAAAATAAATATAAAGTGAAAATTAATGAATAATTAAAAAAGAAATACTGGTAAGTGCTAAGAAATCTGCACACTTTCTTGACCACTCAGTCTAGCCTATTGAAAAAATGTTCATGTTTTCAAATTTTAAGGTTTTCTACCTTTTTTTAAAAAAAAAATTAGGTTTCCTTCATTTACTTAGTTATTTTTAAGGTTTCCAAGTTCAAAATGAAATTTTAGGGTTTTTTTAGGGTTTTGGGGTAGACTTCTAACACTAAACTTTAACCAAAACCTGAATGCATTTTTTCAAACAGTGACCTTCAGTCCAATGTGAAAAGAACAAGTGCATGGTTAGAATTATTTGTCCTAGCTTCATATTGACTTTTCCAAAGTACAGTATTATGATTCATTAATATATGTATCATAAGCAAATGAAAAATCATAAACCTAATGCAAATTTTCAAAGCTTCATACTGATTCACTCATGAGTAAACAAAATCCATTTAGGATTTTGGGAAATATATTTAGAAATATAATTTTATTTTTGGTTTTTGCAGGGGTTTAACACTATTTTTCAGCACAAGATAAGCTATACATGGCTGCCTGTATAAATGATGGAAAAAGAATCTGGGAACAGCCTGAAAAGAACCAACAACTCAGAGAAGCTTTCTTAGTACCCACATTGGCCAACCCCGAGACTTGAAAAAGAAAAAAACCTCCAACAGAGGTGAGACAGCAACAATCTGTAATGGTTAGCACTTTAGACAACTTGGAGCTATACATTTCTTGGCCCAATTTCAAAGAATAAGCATTGTTATAATGAAGTCTTCGTTTCACAATGAAAAGTCCCAAATAAGGAAATCTATCAAGAGGTTTATGCAAAATTTACTTGAAATAAAACTACAATGCAACTTTTATATGATCTCAAGATGAAAGGGTTATAGAATGTTATAGAATGATTCATCTTAGTTTATAACAAAATAGGAATTGGACATATATGCAAATGAAAAAACCTGAACCAAAGCTTGAAAAATTGTACTCACCTAAGAGGTAAGAGGCAAATAGATTCAAAATTCCAATGACCCATCAAATAACAAATAAACTGGAACACTACAACTGTTTACATGTATATGCATATCCAAGATTAGCATTATGTCAAACAATAAAAAAAAAAGTTTGGGTTCCAGTCAGCTGACCATCTGTTTCTCACTTCTTCATCCCTAGCACTTTTTTCACCCACGGTTAAAAAAAAAAACAACCTACCTACCCTACTTTCAAAGCCAGTGCAGTCAGAAACACATTTTTTGATTTTGCTTGATATTACATATGAAATCTGGATAAACAGAATCCCCAACATTAACAAGTTAGATTGTATCTTAATGTAATGTTCATAATCTAAGAAATTTAAAAAAATAAACAAAATTGGGCAATAAGTTCCAAACAACATTTTCTGGGTGAAATTATTATATTTTCAACTACCTGTTCCATGGACAAGAGGTGTGTGTGTGTGTGTGTGTGTGTGTGTGTGTGTGTGAGAGAGAGAGAGAGAGAGAGAGAGAGAGAGAGAGAGAGAGAGAGAGAGAGAGAGAGAGAGAGAGAGAGAGAGAGAGAGAGATAGAGAGAGAGAGAGAGATCCTTCTAATTATTTAGATAAGCTTTAAGGATTCTGGTTTAATATGTATCAATGTTGCCATAATGTTTTGAGAGTTTGAAACCATAGTTTTATGCAACTCACAATTATTCAGTTCTAAAATGGCTTGTTCAAGTAGCAAACAACAACCACACCCCACCCCACACAAACCTTACAATTCAAGTAGCAAGCAACAACCACACCACACCCCACACAAACCTTACAACATCTGGGAACAAAAATGCTTGCAATTGTAAAGCTTGTGTGTTCACAAACACACACTCACTCTCTCTCCCACTTATTCAGTGAGCAACAACTAGTCATCAAGCATGTGTCTCCCTCCCTCCCTCCCTCTCCAGTGTATAAGCATACACCTTGATTCTTTTCCTCCTCAATAATGATAACCTTCAAGTCCTAGACCACAAGCAGCAGCACTCTGGCAGACTGTCCTCCAGGGAATCATTACCAGGGAGGGCAGCTTTTGTGATTTCTTGACAAGATACAGCTCAATAATATCTCTGTAGGCAAATAATTCTTTGTCTATTATTAATAACCCTTATCACACTGCTAAAACTGTTTTGAAAGTTTTATGTGCCAACAACACTTCTCTAGTTCAGACAATTAATAAATGATGAAGAAATTGATTCAGTTAAAATGAGAATGGCAATTATTTTCCAAGCACACTATTTGGTACCAGTAAATTCTTTATAATCCTCTGAAAGTCATAAAATTGAAGAAAAAATATTTTACTAGAGTATTTTAAATATTTTGTAGTTTTACATGCCTGCAACAAAATGCTTTAAATCATTCCAGTTTCCTCTCCAAAGCCTACTCACCATATCATTCTAATCACAACATTTTTATGTAACAACATCAATTCACACAAACTGATTTGTTTCCAACTTCAAAGATCTCAATACAAATTGAAATGTAACACATATTAAAAACATCTCTTTAAGAAAAAAATGAATCCCAGGAATTTTCATCAATGTCTCACATGCCTATCAAATAGAGACTGATATCAATCCTGCAACAATAATTTAAACATTTTGCAATACAGTAAATAACTTAACTAGCACAACAGAACATGAAAAAAATGCCAGCTTTCGCCAAACTCTAAATTACTAAGCTGTAACTTTCACTGTGAATATGCCACTTATATAATACTTTGTACAAGCAAAGACTTTAACCAATCTCTGCTGACATATGAACAAGCTTTGAAGACAAATGGGTATGTACAAATATTCCAACAACTATTTTTTCTGCTTGCTGAATGAAAATTTTATTTTTACCACCATTGCAAAAAAATAATTCCATGCATTTTTAATGTTTTGACCCTTCTACACTTCATTTTCTTTGATTGTCTCATTATTAAAAACAATGCTCATAAGGCACTTACTATTATCCAGATATTTTAAAGCGCCTGCATGAACTTTAAATGCTGTTCAATGATCACAAACTGCTTCAAATTTACTGCAAATGCAAGTGAATTAGGTAATTATACTGAGAGCAGATATCTATCATACAACTCATGTTACTGAATGATAGTAAAATCTAATAAATTTAACAAATTGTCACTCAAATGTGTTTAAATACTGGAATGAAAATCAGCACAAGAAAATTGTATTCCCACACTCTAAGCAAGAAACCAGAAAACATTTTTAATGATGCAGTATATTACATTAGAATGCTGCTATTGCTGCATTACTGTGGCCATGCAATCAAAATTAGGGCATAATCATCTTTTGATCCCAAAATCCGATTCCACAGGATAGTATGAACTTCCCATTAATCGAAGTCAGACAAGGCAGGAATGACAGATTCAGATAATAAAAATAATAAAGATGAATTTCTATAGCACCATGTCTAAAGTGTCATTCGATAGTGCATTAATAAAGTTAAATAGGAAGTCAGAAAAGTCCAATATGGTCAACACAACAGGGTGAAACGATAAGACTGGGGTTAGACTGAAAGATTTAAATTTATTAAAATATTTTAAGGTGCATGGGCATAACACATGCAGATTAATAAATAATAAAGAAATTTAAGAATCAATATTTATAACTTCCAAATTCGTTGCAAGAAATAGTAGCATCTCCATTTTTCAGCAGACATGTCAATGGTTTGTATTGAACAAAAACATTTTAGGGACAGCTTTCAGAAGCTGGAAGTTTATTCTTGGGATTTCCAATATATATATATATATATATATATATATATATATATATATATATATATATATATATATATATATATATATATATATATATATATATATATGATTTTTCTCAGCTAGATATGAATCCAATTTGTGCTGGCACGTGAATTCAGATGACAGGAATGCAGAGGCAAGATTTTGGTGGATGTGCTAGAGGCAAATAACTCCTGGTAGTAGGCATTTCCGAATCAAAAATATTTCATCCCCAAAATCTGGAATCAATAGAATAATGCTAATCAGTAATGCCCTAATCAAAATAAAAACAATACATATATTGTTTTCTACCTTACATAGGACCTGAAACAGCTCAATGATTAGGATGCCGGATTCATGAGTGAAGAGTGCAGGTTCAAAGCCTACCACTGAATCAGCCCAGGTTGGACAGGCTGGTGTACCATTGGATTAGGCACTTCACACCCACTGTTTTGTGTTGCTGAGGCATAAACACCAAACCAAACCAAACATTTTCCTAACTCTGCCAAGATGACAGGCAACTGACAATGTTGTGTGCATTTCAAACCAACCAGATTTAGAGGTCAGAAAATTATGAAGGCAGGTAACAACAGATAGATGATTAACTTTTTGAGGGTGGAGGAGCTTAAAACCAGTAATATCTTCCAAGATGATTTTCATAAAGCTTGTGAAAGAAAATGGAAGCTTGAATTTGCTGTTTCTAGTGTCTTTTGTTGATTACATGCTTAAGTATAACATAGACAGCATATTTTAAGTACCTCGAAATAACCTCAACCATGGAAAAATTATTAGAAATGCAGAACTTCTTTAATACATGCATATTTTTTATTGTTTTATATGTATCTGATTATATGTGATATTCATGTGTTATTATGTGTGTGTGTGTGTGTGTGTGTGTGTGTGTGTGTATATATATATATATATATATATATATATATGTATTTTTGTATGTATTTTTGTATATGTATATGTATATGTATATGTATATGTATATATATATATATATAATGAAAATAGATTAGTTCAGACAGGTAAGACTCCTTAATTCATTTTATTTCTGTTATCATCCAATTTGGTACAAAACGATGATCACTGAAAAAAATTGTTTCTCTGGATTGAACATTAGATTTATACATCTTATATAATGAGTTTAGCTTACAAAATTCACCAAGATGGGTTCAAGCACAGTTAAAAAAAATTTTCAAGCTGCAAAATCTGATTTGGCAGATGGAACTAGGTGCTAAGTTCCAATGGAATCCTGACTAAATATTGTCAAGTTCCTGCATAAGACTGCCACACCCTTAAACAGAGCAATAAAGATGCATTCATATAGATATAAGTGTTATGGAATCCACCCATTTCCCACAGTCTGCAAAGCCAAAAATTGGCTTGCAATCTCATAACTTCAGGTTTCTGACTTGTCATCTTGAGCCACTTAAATATTTAAATGCTTTAGCAGGTGGCTAAGTTAGCCCACAACAGGGTTGTATTATCTCTCACCTAGAAGCAAGCTCTAGTATGAATCAATAGAGAATGGTGAACAAAACTTTCCTCTGCTAGAAACTTCACTTATGTTATAATTATCCAAAAGTCCTGTGTACAACTTACATTCAGTGTGTTATTTTACAATAATTGCCTAGCTTTAAGTAGGAACAAAGTACAGTAAAACTTAAGATTATCTGTCAGGGTGTGGGACTGAGACAATGACATAATGGACAGACAGACAATAGAATATATACATTAAAAGTATTAAACAACAGACACATAATCTCTAAATATGTATATGTATCTGATTTTAATATTTTGACTCACATTGCCCTTATGGTTAACAGAGACTGATGGTTAATCAGGTGCAGGATAATCAAAGTTCTACTGTACCTGGAGACTTGGAAAGTAGTAGACCCAGGAGAGCCCCCCCCTTTTTTTTTTACCAGTAGGAATACCCATTGTGATAAGTGGGTATTGCCACCATATCCCCCTTCCACTTTCGGAACTGATGAAAAGGTTTTACTATTTTACTAATGTAACAACACCAGATGACCATATTTCTTGATGAAGAAATCTAAGATTTATCTGTAAAACTATACATTAAGAAAGCAAAATAAAAAACATGCAAAAATGCAAGCAGACATCTGACAGTTAATAGAATAACAAGGAAACAACAAAAAGCGAATTTAAGGTTTTGTAATACACAAAATAATTTAACATTACAAAGAGCCAACATCGATAAGGATAGAATGTGGTGTGGGCAAAGCCTTGGCATACTATGCTTTAGACACTTTTTATAATACTTTATATATTCTAAATAAATAAATTACAGATTTGTTTCTAAAAGAACTGAAGTAGACTCACTTTCAGTAACTTTAATATCATGTGAATTTATCCACTGTAATTTGGTGAAACTAAACAAAATATTTGACATGGCATTGTCAGTGGTATCTTTTGTATATAGCAGTATGTTTCATGCCATCCTCTCCATGCTAAAATAAAAATACCAAAAATAAAAAAAAACCATTTTGTTCTTTAGCCAGAAGACAAGCATGTCCCTTTCAAGCTTCTTATTAGCACCAGTCATGGTACAATTGATTGTGCTTAAAGGAATGAGACAGTATATCCAATTTCTCTTTTGAAGTATATTGAACAATGTTTGGCAAGTGTATGTGTAATATAGATTTATCAACATAGCTTTAAAATATTTTCAGTCATATCACTATGATATCTGCAGAGTGTCAGTTTATAGTGATGTCTGGCACAGGATGGGAGGATCATGCCACATACATGTGGTATGGTGTCCCACCCAGTCACACCAGAACAACTAGACCTAACATTAACAGCATAATGCTGAGTGCCAAGCAAGGCAACTTCTAGCACCATTTTTTTAAATGTCTTTGGTATGACTGTCAAAGCTGAAACCATCAACCTCCTGGATCCAAAACAGATGCTCTAAACACTTAGGTCACAGATCATCTCTTTGGAAAGAGATTTTAGTGATGCTAAATTTATAAAAGCAGGGCACCCAAGTGACAGAGTGGTCTGAAGGGCTCTGTTACGGATCAGTGCCATCTCACCTCTGTCTGGTGGGTTTGAGTCTAAGATTCATGGGTTTGGTTTGAGTCTAAGATTCCGTGAATGCAGATATGTGAGAAAACTTGCCAGTATCTTCTTGTGGGTCAGTGGTTCTTTCAGCAGATTTCCCAGTTTCTTCCTCCACCATTAATACTGGCTGCCATGTACAGTCTATTGTGTGCTGAAAAATGGCTCAAGCCACACTACAACATAAAAGCATGCATTGTCTAGACTGGGACCTTGAAATGACCCCAATATAAAAGTGGTAAGTGAACACAGAATTAATTTTCCTGGCTTCATAATGATTTATCCCAAATATGAGAATGAATCAAGAGGTTTAAGAAATATATGCAAATTAAAAGCTTAAACCAAAACCCTGGCAATCTGTTAATGATGAAAACAGTAATGCTGACCACAGTCTGAAATTTGACTGCTATAAAGGTATTACTTCCCACTAACACTGGTTGTGGAAAGATCTTTTCAAATAGGTCTTTCCACTTTCTTAATCTGCTTCACTCATTCCCTGAACATTTTTGTAATAAGTGACTGAAAATCCCAGCTTATAATACAGAAATCAAATAAGAGTACAAGTAGTCTCAACAATGAAGCTATCCATACCATGGTGCAGAAATATTTAGGTATTCATCAGAACAAAAAGTCTACTCATCAGAGTTGTCAGCAATATTACAAATGAATTTCATTTGCAATGTTTTAAATAAAATAAAAGATATGTTCCTCACAAAACATACCTCCTGAAATTTACAACTTCAGTGACACTGGAATACAACTTTCAACCTGCTTGAGGTTAAATTCAACTGCAGGCAAATGAAGAAATTAGCATTTTGTCTAAAGATTAAAAAAGTGTCTGTAGTATAACTTGATGAACAAAACCACACAGTGATAGTTAAATGTATCAATGGAAGGCTTGACATTTGAAGTTTCTTCAAAGAAAGGGGGTAGGTAAAGACAGGGAGTCACACAATTTTCAGTGTTTGTTATTTGTAGACTGAGACTACTTACCTGTACCAATATGCATATTCAGTACATATCATAATATGGGTTTTGTATCCCCAAGCTATACATTTTTACTGCCACCTGTCCTGTTGTGAGCAGCAAGAAATCTAGCACTTTTAAGACCTTTGTAGGACCAAGGATTAAATGATTATATATATATATATATATATATATATATATATATATATATATATATATATATATATATATATATATATATATATATATATATATATATTACATAAAATCCTTCCCAACATAAATGGATGATGGAATCATCTATCTGGCTTAAGCTCCAGTCTGTCAGAGGTGTCAACAGATACTGCTTGTTGGGCATCAGTGACCCATTTTCAGCAAGACCAAGATCACTAGTCGAACAAGACTTTTTAGGGGGTGTGTGTTTCACATAATATTTCATACTTAAGAAATGGTAGTTCCTTTCCATTACAATTATTTACAAGTTGAAAAGTGGGAGTTGACCACATGCCAGTCTAAATCCATTACTGTTTATTATCAGAAAACATGGCAAAATCTCTGAAATAATTATGATTAAGTTAACATGACCAATTTATGGATGTTTTTACAAGGTGCTGATTGTTTTTTTTGGTTTGTTTCTTTTTTTGTATGTTTTTTCCAGGTTTTCTGAGGTAGTGAGATAATCACAATGGGGTTCATGCAAGCTTATGATGAGGTAGTTTGTTTTCTTTAAACTTGTCAACCAGCTGGGAAAAACACAGAAAAGCATGTGTTATTTGGGAGGAGTTTTAACAATTAAATGAGGCATTTTAAAGATGGAATGTTGTTATAAGGGAGGAGGGCTATCCTGACAAATTTTGTTTCATCCTCATAAAAAAAACAACCCATTCCCAAAATGTGTCTGAAATTTGTGACATTTCCCACCCTGTTTTAGATCTTTGGAGTGTTATGTTGTTGTGGCAAATCAGAATGTATTTCCCATCAAAAGTGTGGAATTATCAAAACTACGTGGCAAGTAGCCATTTTAAACCTGAATTGCAAATGTACTTTATCTCCAATATTAATTAAGCCCATGTATACAAAATTTTCCTGGACATACAGTTACCATAAATGAAGGAACCTTGATAGCTCAGCTGGTAGTGCATCAGACTTTAATGCAAGGGTCACGAGTTCAATACCCACCCAAGTTAGTTGCCCCTGAATCGTTAAAAATGTCACCAAGTTCTTATTACCTCTGCATGATATACAGTCTATGTGTTAAAAGTGCTGTAAAAACCAACACAAAAACATACCAAAAAGAATAAGGCCCCTTGTACCCAACTCTAAAAACCATTACCAAATGTTTGTCCTGTTGTACTACATATTTTTATTTGAAATGTCCATCTTATTTCTACAATTGTAGCTTAATATTTTTTTAACCTTTAAACGTGCTGAGTGAGCAGCGAATATTGTGCTGTCATGCCTTAAAATTGCATTCATAAATGTATACACAGAAATATTAGAACAGGAAAGAAATTAAGATCCAAGACATTTTTCCGCCTCAAATATGTGAAGATTCAATTAAAATACTGGTAGAACATGGTAGAAAAGAAAAAACAAATCAAGAGAACAAACAAAATCTGTGCAGACTTTGCAACTCCTATTGCACAATGCCCTGGACTATTCATTTTCAAAGTCAGGCAATTCCAATTTTCAAAATTGACAGTTTATAACACGTGCTTTTTTTCCTATTTAAAAACAAGGCTATGTGTATGCTTATTTTCAAGCCAAATTCTCTTTAAATACCTTTATCTGCCAATTCATGCCCTCCGAGCATACCATATGCTTGCCTCTACCTCTCTTTTGGTCTTAGTTTACATCCTGAATCAGCACCTACTGGTGGTCATTAACACTTCTTTCATGTGTGTACCTTCTATTAATGTTGGACTGCATAGTAAGCTAATAGGCATATCAAAACACATGAAAAAAAAAACCCAGTATGATTAATCAGCAGGATTTATAAATGACCTTCATTGTGTTTATTCACACCAGCACAATGCCAATACTGCTTAGCTTCTCATTTTTTTAAAAAAAGAACCAGAACTTTTGAAGTTAGTTCAAATCTTATACTTGTGAATTATTTGCCCTTTAATTTAATCCTGTAAGCCAAAAAAACTAAATTAATGAAAGGCACTTTACCATAAGTGTCAGCTCCCTTTTTTGAACTGGTTAGATGAAAACAATAATTGTTTAATGTTTAAAACAATTACGATAATTATGGCATAGTCAGTGTTCATATTTAAAGGAACAATTGTATGTTAAGTGATATATAATATGTCAATAAAACAAGTTTATTTATAATTTTCACAAGAAAGTTAATAAGGAAGCTATAGAGAAGAAAACTTAATGTGAAAGTGGAGAGGTAAAATTCAAGACTGCCACAGAGTGTAAAATAACTATTTCTCCAAAGAAACAAGCCAGTCTCTGCAACAACAAAAAATATCAAATATCACTTTACTAAAATCTAACAAATTTTCAACCGCACTTGGTTGATAGTTATCACTGGCTTGAATTGATAGATTTTTAAGGAAAGATTTTTTGCAGTTAAATTTGCAAACTGCATCCTAAACTCGCAAAGATTGGAAGTTCAAATGACGAATTCAGGATTGATTCCATGATAGTTCTGTACTTCAGAAGACCTGTGGAGAAAATCCCTAAAGTTTTGAAACTGCATTCTAATTCTTTCAAGGCTGATTAGACGAAGTTAGAGGAAGTTTTAATTCCCGTAAATTCCTTTCCATTCTTGCCATGGGAGTACAGATGTTATTGCATTAGATTAAGAAATAACATGTTAAAAAACTGAAAACTTCTGCTCAACTGATGTTTCGAAAAATTAAAGAAGAAATGTTTTGAAGCAAAGAATATGCTGAACTTCTTTTAATTTGGTCCTTCTATGGATTAAAGTGCATACCTTGTCAAACCTTTGCAAGTTATCTAAATGTTGGTACAAGTCAATAAAAAAGTTGTTCAACTAACATGTCTCTCAGTTTTAGTGAATATTATTTGAAATGCTTTACCATGAAGATATAACTGATTGCAGTGCAAAACTTTTGCACGGCAATAAGTTACATCATCATGGTAAAGAAAGCATGTGTGTGTGTATGTGTGTGTGTGTGTTATTCTACTCTGCTCTTTGTAAAATATGGTGTGATGAGCATACCAATTGTTAGGAGGGTCCTACTCAAGAATTAATGTGGTATATAAGAACTTATATAATAACTAGCTTTGTATCATCTAAGCCTATTTGTTGGTTATACTGTTATGTACAACAAAACATGCAGTATTGGCTTCTTAGCAGTCATGTCAGTACACAATTTCTGTTTAACAAAAGCAGCACTTTGCACTGTGAGAAATTGTTGTTAGTGCTCCATATATCTGCTTATCAGTGAAACACATTCATTATATAAAGCTTATCAATCCACTAGTCTATTCATGCATCTCAAGATAACAGATCAAGCATGTCTAGACTAGGGATGGTAAAGAGTTATGGAACTCACATAAAACTCCCAATGATAGCATATGTATAACCTAACTTGTATTTGAGCTACTTCTGAATTTCTGAGTATAATATTAGCTCAATCAGAGCAAAAAAATAATGTTTGATCATACAGAAGCATGGCTATGTACAAGACCAAATTAAAATACTCACATTGATATCCACAGGGAAATGAATCCAAGGCAGAAAACAAGAGTGAACAGTACCACAATCCTACAACTTTAAGTTACACAGATGTCAGTGGTGTAAAATTTATGGTACAAGCAATGCCAGCCAACAGAAACTGCCAGAAGATGTATACTCCAGAAAGGAAGGAAAGAACCAGTAGATAAATTGAGAATCTAGGGATGACTGTATTGAGGCCAGTCCTAGTCCCTAGTAACCACGGTTCAGTAGTTTAGCCTGGTGGCGGTATGCAGGTAATGGAAAGCCCTCAGTGTAGGTGTTTATCAAAAGAGTTAGCACTTGCTGGCCTTTTCATCAGCTAAATAGTACTTGTAGTGCTAATCATTATTGAATAAAGTTTCATGTTTACTACAAATGTACATGTAGGTTTTCTCTAAAGTATAACTGGAAGGGCCCACACCACATTAGATTCACCATACATTAGCCAACTGGGAATGAGAGTAAACCTGTGAAGTACACACATTTATCTGTTACACATGATTCAACATGCCAGCTGCCAGGCCATGAAATACCTGCAAGTTATTTCTCATTCTATACCAGTCAGGCATGAAAGATGGAGGAAAGGGGGGGGGGAGACTGAGATTTCACATCCACAAATATGACCAACTGCCATGATATGATAGTGAATATTTGTTTTTCTATGTTCCTCCTGACTATGACAAAAGCTACAATAATGTGGGCTGGTCCATTTGGGATTTCATCTGATTAGTGATTGATTTTCCTTCTCTTTTGTCAGTCTGAACCAGATGTTTCTTTATTTACCAGGCTTTGTGTGAAAAATGCACCCACAAATAATAAAGTTTGTATATTGCTGTCTCAGACCACACTCATTTCATACAGATTTAGCATATGTGTGATGTCATAAAACTTGTAGCACATAATTTGAGACCAGGCTTTGGAAATAATTCCCTAGTGTGCTCATCCCTGTCCTCATTATACTCATCACAGTACAGCTCTTGACCACAAGGTGTTCACCTAAATGATGAACCAATGATGCCTGTTGCAAGCTTGATATAAAAATAGATCCAGACCTTGAAAATATTGGCCTTAAACACAACTCCATAAGATAAACATATTAGACAATGTTGTTGTGGGTTTGACTCTATTCAACACAGGATAGGCTGGCTATACATGGCAGCCAGCATAACAGGTGGATGAAGAACCCTGGAAAACCCAAATAAGAACTAGGGACAGACTGTCAAAAGGCATTTCCAAAATGATAAATTTTATCTGCTGGTATAGAAAGCCCTTGTTCTTTAAAGTAGTGCTCCTAATAAGTCAAAATGTAGCACAAAACTATCATTAAGCTCTTATATTAGTTAAAATAATAAATGTTTACCTCTGCCTATGTGCTATAATTTCACAAAACTGAGATACATGTGATATTTATCTCAGTTTCATCAAATTTTATGTACATACAGTTTATAATGTTAAGTATGTTTTATTGTCCATCATAGTATGTTATTGTTTTATGGATGTAATATACTTGGTGAAGTTTTACAATCCTCCAAGACTCAGAATTTCAAGCACTGAATTTGTCAATTGTTAATATGCTTAAGTCTTAAAATATACATTTTAACATTTTCATGCACAGTTTTCAATTTAATTTCCTGTATATTTTAAGATTTTAAGTTCAAGTCATTTAATATGTTGGTATGAAAGCTCAAAAGAGCTTATTGTAATACTGTGAAGTATGACTATAAATGTTACTTCTATTTCCATGAAACCTCTCTTTACAGCTGTCTCCTGGCTTGCACCTCCCAGTAATGTTGCCAACTGTTACACATCTTGAGGAACCAGCTCATATTGAATAGTAAAATGGAGAGAGAGAGAGAGAGAGAGAGAGAGAGAGAGAGAGAGAGAGAGAGAGAGAGAGAGAGAGAGAGAGAGAGAGAGAGAGAGTGTGTGTGTGTGTGTGTGTGAGTGTGTGTGTGTGTGTGTGTATGTGTGTGTGTGTGTGTGTTCAGGAGAAACAAGCAGAATTAGAATTAAAAAAATTTACTGTAGCAAACAGAAAAATGGAACTTACTTGCTTTGATCTTTGTATACAAAATTTATTCATGGCTTATGCTATATAACTTTCAGTGATACAGACAATTTTATCTGCCACTAAAGTGAAATGAAATGCAATGTTTATATTTATGTGTACAAGAACATTTGTTGTACCAATTTCCCTTACATTAAGTGAATTATCAAGACAGATTTATTGCTTTTTAAACAATTCCTTTAAATTAATTAAATGCCTCTCAATTGCTAGAACTATTCAACATGTACAGTGATTATCATCATCTTGTTCGATGCTGTGTATTGTAGAATGTATGTTCAAATTAAATTACACCTGATTCATTCTCACAACAGGAATGGCAAAATGAGTAAAAGAATGGAATACATGTATGGTGTACTCTCCAATATATATGCATACAAAACAATATTCCCTGCCAAAGGTGTGTGGTATGGTGGGGGAAAAAAGGGGCCACAACTTTGTACAAATGCATCTGATATTAGTGAAAATCAAATTTTACCTAGGTCATCTAAATGTATCATATCTGGCTTCAGTTCATGAAGTCTGTCAAAAGTTATCAAGCAAAATTAAATTCTGATTCATCAGAATAAGAAAAGTCCAAAGTCAAATAGGTGCTACAAATGCATCTAATCATGATGGAGAGAAGCCTTTTTAATGGAATGGTTTGAATCTATAAAGCCCATTCAAAAGTTTTTGACCCAAAACAAAATTTGCAACAGATGTGATGCAACAGAATTGTGGCACATAGGTAAAACTACTATAGTATCTTTAGAGAAATAGTGCAGGCATAAACATTTATTTTTTTAAACAAGACAAAAACAACATTACTTGTGTTATAAATGTAACAAATGCACCCAAGTTTCATCAAAATATAGTAATTTTTACAAGAGTTAGTGATTAATTTTACAGACATTTTCCCTGCCCACAATATGTGTGTGTGTGTGTGTGTGTGTGTGTGTGTGTGAACACACACACACACACACACACACACACACACACACACACACACACACACACACCCTAGACTTCACTATATCACTAAACAACCACACACAATTCTTCATTTTCTGTTCCAGTAAATGAATCACTATGGAATTAAATGCTATTTAGGATTTACTGGCATAACGCCATGAAAATACATGTTCATATATCTCCATTCTTATCCATCCTTGATAAAATAAAACAGTTGTTTTAAAATAAATATTTTCTTCTTTATCCACGCATAATATGCATCCAGTGGCAAACAACCAAACTCCAGATCTAAAATGCAATGAGCCAGTCCTGGAATCCAAGAGCAAATTGCACGGACCATTGTGTAATACACCCAACCAGGCCATGTATTCTCCAAGCCAACAGCAAATGAACCAGCTCTACACTTCTATAATGCACTTGGAATGGCTATTTCTTCTCCATGCTTTCTGAGCAAGAAACTGGTTCCAAAGCTGATTTAAACATCTTTCACAATATACTGCTCTAACTGAAATAAAGCACATAACTTTCAGATTTTTTTCTCAACTTTAGTCCCTCTACTACAGTGCCAAATTTTGATTACATAGATTAGTTGCACTCCACTATTTTATCAACTTTGTTGGTCTTGAACTTAAGCTTGATTACTTAAGTACAAGGTTTCAAGACAATGGGGCCTCAAGAGCTTGACAGGGAGCCCAGATTTTTTTTGTCCAATCAGAAATTACATTGCTTTTAAAAGCTCATTTCTGATTGACTGATAGTAGAAACTTGATCTCAGACACAAGCTTTTTTTTCATTATCTCCAGGACAGTAAATAATGGCTGACATTGTTTATGCTGTTTTTCATGTAGAACTTTAGTGACTGTCATATTACCTGTAGTGTTAGAGCTGAGATTCAACTATAAACAGATGTGTGCATTATCAATATGTAAAATCAATATATCCATTTCTACAGTGCATTAAGATATCACTCCTTTACAGTGACACCATGTCTAAAACAGATACCTTCTTGTGAAACCCAATTATGAAATGTTATTGATGAGCTATATAGTAGCCACCTCTTTGACAAGGTTATTTTTGCCTTGATGAAAAGGTGACAATTATTTTTTGACAAAAATAGAAATATTTTTTCATCCATAATAAGCTGCTCAACTGAAGCTCACTTTATATGACTACATGCAAAAATACAAAATTTGAACAGATTCCAATTTTAATTGTCACATGCTCAAGAGAACTAAATCAAGAAAATAAAATACTTTATGGAAAATGCATTATATTAATGAGAACTTGACAACATATAATTCAATTTGAGTTAATTGCTTATTGAACAACTTCTACTACCTACAGGGAGATGTGATTCATGCCATTATCATTAACACTAACAGGCTGCCAGCTATTCATATTGCATGACAATAAAAGTAATTTCCATAAATTTTCCAATTCCAAGCTGCAATAAAAGGTGTCCTAGATTAAACCATTTGCCCAGCATATGATATTGATTGCAAGGTGCCTTGTTGACAGCTGGTCTTGTCACATCTGAATACCTGCAACATGGTCATTCAAGGTATGTGCATATGTGATTTGGAATTTTAATGCAGTTTTTTAAAAAAAATTCAGTTATATTGCAACAATATCCACAGTGTGGCAGTTTATAGTGATGTCTAGCACTGTGACATCATGCCAAAGACATGTAGTATGATGTCCCACCCAGTCACATTATCCTGACACTAGGCCAGCCAGTCCTAACACTAACCTCTTAATGCTGAGTGCTAAGCCAGGCAGCTGTTAGTAAGCATCTTTGTAAGTCTTTGGTATTACTTGGCCAGGGATGAACCAATGACCTCCCACATCCAAGGCAGATGTTCAAACCACAAGGCCACCTGAGCAGTCTCCTTTAAGGTGTACAATTTCTAAAATAAATTCTGATGCAAACTAGATCATGGACACATTAGGATGTTATATTTAATTTTATGAACCTTCAGGTCTTTCAAAGGTATAGTTATTCCTGAAACACCCAGGTAACAAGTCATTAACAATACAGTTTTCTTGATAGGTCTGAACTACTGTCTTAATAACTGCCCCATAACCTCTTGACCAAGGAAATTTACATGTGTGATTTACCAAGGCAAAGTATTATTAAAGTTATTGTTGGGCATGAAAAGTGACATTCTAGATAAGGAAACTGGCCACTGATTGATATTAAACAATTCTAACCAGAGTGTATTTTATGAAGAGAAAACCCATAAAAAGCACATATGGATAATGATATAAACAAATGTATCTTCACTCTTAGGCATTTACTATACTTACTGTACACATATTAGCTCCCACTACGTTGTGAGCTCTCCACTTGGGAGATACAGTTCCTTCCAATATCAATATATCATATAAAACATCATCAAGATCAATTTTTACACTTTTTAATCCAGAAAGTTAAGTGGTAATGAGACAATATGTATGCATGCTAACAAGAGACCCAAGAGGGGAATGAAAAAGCTTGAAGCACACAGCTGCTACATCATTGACTATTAATGTTGGTGTAATTTCTCATACAGAGCAAGGGAGTGATGCATTAAGAACAAATTTATACAATAAAAATTGTCCGTTGAAGCTTCAAGTGCCCTTGCTGACTAGACCTTGGTTCATAACTAAGAAACTCACCCATAAAGTATATGCACTTACCTGGTATTTGATGACAGATTGAGACATATAGCAATTGGTCAAATAAAAAACTTATTTGGCCTTTTGTTATGTGGGCTATTGACTTACAAGAAAATCATGACATTCTACACAGATTTTGGCATATGCCTGGAACCTAGACAGGTGTGGTTATTAATGGATATTTTAATGGAGTTTTCACTAAGGAGAGCCGGGTTGCATTTATTAAAACATGTGTGATTATATCATAGGCTCTCAAACTATGGGTCTTAATGCTGGTGATGTGTCAGCCATACATCATACATAGAATACCTGGATCTGGAAAATAGGTACTAAAAGTCCAAGAATTAAGTGAAATATGGAATTTTGTCAAAGCAGAAAAGAAGTCTGCACATAATGGAAGCTAGCTTGTGTTGGTTCCATTGACTGCTGCCAATATTAGTACATGTACCTAGGCAAACTTCATGACAATAAAGATAAGCTCTTTAGTTCAATCAGCACTGTCATCATTGCCATTACTTGTACCTGTTGCCTTTTTTAGAATATTCACTGCCTGGAACAACTATAGCAATAGATACAGCAACTGAGGATCAGCTGTTGCCACCCTTATTTTGTGGCACAGAAGGTATGGACTGTACAGCATATTAAACCAAGCTTGTCCAACAGCTGTATCAACTGATCACCTTTCATTAAAACTTGTTAGGATCTGATTGTAGTGGCAAGGGACAAATGGGAATATACAATAAAATACACACACTTGCTCAACTGCAAGAATCATTTGCAAATACATGTTTTATAAAATGTAAAACTCTCATATCTACCACAACAATGATCACAATAAATCCAAATAAAAGTACTAGTCAGATCTAGCCTGCTTAATTTTAACACATATACATTCTATCCAGAATTTGACTATTTTCAGTTGGAAGATTCTAAATCTGCCAAGAATATGTCTTGATATCTTAAAGAACAAAACATCCATTGGTATAAATAATATGAAGCACATTATATGTACTTTATCATATGACAATTATCCTCTATTAACTAGTCATAACATTCTTTAGTCTATCAGCTTTCATTCAAGTAATGCTGCCATCTAAATCTTCTGATGATATAAAGCTCATCTAAAAAAAAGTTTGATTAATACCCTAACAAAATTTACCATGCAGGCAAAACAGCAATTCTTAGCCAAAATTTTCAAGACTTTCTATTCTGTTTTGTATTGAAAATAAATGCCCCAAGCATAGTATGCAACAGTTTATCAGCTCAATCATCTCTAACAAATATCAAGCAGCATTTAAAATATTAAAAATATCTTTTTGTTTTAGCCTTGCAATAACAAACTTATGATTAATATGTATATTAAAAGTAAAACTCAACATCATGATCATCTGGTACAAAAACTCCAGTAAGCTCCAAATGAAAAATCATTTATTGATTGAAGGGGGGAATGGGGAGAAATGTAGTTATGTCTGATATTTTTCCAATACAATGGTACCTAAAAATTTAACTTTAGATTCATGCTGCTTTTAAAATTATGTAGGTGCACTGGCATATAAAACTTTAAAATATGAATAGTCAAAATTTAATTATGAAAAAGGAACACATTTTCTGATTCACTGTAATATACAAACAAATATATTACAAACTATTTTATTAAGGTAATTGTGTATCAACACTAGTATGACCTAATATACTTCCATGGTAACACTCCCAACCCACCCTGCAACACATACACTAAACAAAGATGGAGATAAAAGTACATGAAGTAAATACTTTACCCTGGTCAGTTGTTAGTCTTAGATTGATGCCTTACCTCCTGTTCCTGACAATCCCAAAATCCCCTAGTTTAAATCAGCTGGAACTAGAAATTCTAATGGCTGGCAATGTCACTAATATTGATCTACACTTTTGCACCTTATCACTGAAGCTGGGGTTCTTTCACTTGCACTTGCTGCAGTTCCTACAATCATCTTAAATAATGCGTGGCACTTAGCAGCAATTTCAAACAATCAAACACTAACTTCCAAGATGACTAGTATCAAAAGGATGCTGTTGAGCACTGAGTACCAGATTAAGGCTAGGGTGGTGGTGGCACATGACCTGAGAATACCTATCCATGGGGGCACCCTGTTTACCAGGAATAAAATTAAATGTGTATAAATATACCTAAGTCAAAACATCTAACACTTCACCTGATATAGCTGTTATGATTATACACCTACAAGGAGCAGTTTAAATATAGCTTTTAAGGTGTGTATATATATATATAGATCTATATCTGAATTGCTCTGGGACATCCCAAAGCCTTCATCTGTCCCTGTATGCAGCATGACTTTGGAGAACATCCTCTGACCATTGCCAACCCATAGTTGATATTTTGACTTTATGTTGGGGTGTATGGTCAAAGTCCATTAAATCTTTCAACTTACAGGTTTTCTCCCAGAGATAGTTTTAATTTGCAGTCAAATTGATGGCAATATCTAACTATACCTGTCATAATGGTACATGTTACAATTCCATTTCTGTCAATCATCTCCTTTAAGGTAAAAAAAATGTTGACACTGATTCTAACAAATTTTGTGACTGGATTACCTTAAGTACAATCAAAATATGAACCCCTAAACATTGATTCCCATGATGTGCCTTTATATAAAAAATGCCTTGCTCCATAAACAAAATAAGTGTTTAATCTGCATACTTTGAGTGGCCACTGCTGATATGATCCAGTAACTGCTTAAGGTTGAATGAAACCAGTATCTGGTTTGGATTCAACTGGTTGCTGACAGCAGAGGCAGTTCACCATTAAGTACTGGGCATTTATACAGGAAATTTGTTCCAGGGTAGGAAGTGGGATGGAGAACTGTTGTTGTGACCAGGCAACTGCTGAATACAGGGGACAGTTTTGACTATACTTAATTTGTTTTACATGTTTACATGTATTTGCACCAGTTATGTGAAAGTGATCATAAATAAAAATCCTTTTCAGCCCAAACAATTTGTCAGTGCAAGTTCTAGCATGAAAATAAAGATATAATTTGTGCTGCTCACTTGGCTCTATGCCATTAAAGTCTATTCTTCAGGTACTGTGGCATATATATTAACCACTCAAATGTGCTTATCTTAGTTGTAAGCACATTATCAACTTGTGGACAACATGGTATCCACTGAAAGCAAATCAAAGCAATTATATTCAAGTGATAGTCAATACTGACTTTTTTTGATAATTAAAAAATCCACTCATTCCTCTTACTGACACATCTATTGAGACTTTGTGATTTGGATCCTCATGTTGGTGGAAATAATTGGTGTACATTATGGTCAAATTGCATTTAACATATTGGCATGATAAGTATTATTCTAATGTTACAGCTAATTTGAAGCTAGATCTAATTTTACACCTATGTGATTAGATTACCAAACCTACATTATGCTGGAGTGGCAACACATTTTATAAATGAAAATCAGTCAAGTTAACAAAACTGAGGAAGAGCTATAAAGGTCTGAAACTCTAACCAGTTTCTTCAAATAAATAAAGTCTAAATTAGCAAAACTCCACTATCAACACTTGATGTTCTTAATTTGAATACTGAAAAAGAAACAGAATTGTGGCCCTTTCAAGTGTGTGTATGCATCTTAGGCAGAACTTGTTGACAGCATCTACTATGCTTGAAGAAACTAGAAATGTGTTAACAGAACCCGGCTGTCTGATCAAAATGCCTGAAACTGATCTAAGCATATTTTTTAATGTGGTGCCATGGAAGGATGGACTGACTGACAAGAGTAGTACAATTCACACCTGTAAATGTCATGGAGGAATACTAATTGTTCAGCTTTGACTGACATGTTATGGAAGAAAAATCGTAATACTGTATTCATCTGGCTTTTTAATAATTTCTTAATAGTGATGCTAGGTTTACTTGTACATTTTTTTCTGGAAGCACTTTTTCTTTTGATCTAAATATTAATAACATAACCAATAATTGCTACAAATACTTGTCTATGCAATTTGTCTGCAAAAATGAACCTGCATTATATTGTTGTAAAGAAGCAAATTGATAAACTAGCAGAACTGTTGCCAAATGAAATGACTTGTGCTACTCACTGCCATTAATAGACAAGTTCAGTTTATATCTGAACAGTGCAAGGGAGATAACTCCCTTGATCATATTCAATGTCCCAATTTTAAATGGGACATTACCTGAAATTAAATCTATTTTTTAATAATTCTTCATGTGGGAAAAAGTGTTACAATTAAAAACTATTCTGAATACATGTGTTCACACATATACATTAAAACTGGTTTTTATAATATAAACAAGTTATTAAATTCTAAATTAACCACATTTTTGATGTTTTGTTGAGGGGTTTTTTCTTCTGTTTTATAATGAGCATTATTAACACTAAATTGCTTTCTTCCAAAGGTGCTCCCAAACTTTTTTGTGTGCTGCATCATTCTAGTAACCATGGCCCTCAAGCCAAGAAAGTAGTGGGGACACACACACACACATACAATTATGTTACAGGGTTTCACATTTATGCTACTCTGGTTACCCATCACTAGTAAACATGTTGGAGCACAAGTGGAATTTTGCATGTAGTCCATCAAGATGATGACAAACAGATAAATAACAATGAAGAAAATAATGAATACAATCTGCTTTGTCCAGTCATAACAAAAAAACCCAACAAAAACAATATAAATAATGAAGTTCATAATCAAATTTGAACTTGCATCACAGAATGTAACCACATTTGTGATTGTTAACTATGTTAATGATCTGGACTGTTAGACTACTTGATCTCTGATTTACTATTAAGTACTGCAATGGAATACCTGGACAAGATTACATATTTTGTTCATGTTTTGATCATCATCAAGGAATGTGATGTTCTATCTTTAAAATGGGCATAGAATTAAAATCTACCCTGGTAAGTGTCCAAGCACCATATTTTTATTGAGGTAATTTTTAATTCTCTGACCAATGGGTGTCAGTGATCATGACTTCTGACCCTTTGATCTCACAAAAGGATTCTTCCGTACTTAAGTGTAAGCCATCCACAAAAGTTTTGTCCAGGTTGGTGATGCTGATCTATGTTATCAAGCAGAAATCTTTTTACTTCTTTTAGTCACAATTACCATGACCTCTGACCTTTTGACCCCAAAATATTTCTTACTCTAATTATAAGCCTTCCAGAAAGCTCATTAAAGATACAAGGTATGCACTGTAAAACTGCAGTCATCATACAGAAAAGGAAAAGTTAAATTACACAGATCAACAAAGTCACAGCAAAAAAGGCTGATTGACCTAGACAGTGCCCTATCAGCACCAATTATATTTACAAATGGAACCCACAGCTCTAAACATTTTGTTCATTACAAACCTCTTTTATCTGAAAAGTAAGAACCTAAAAGAAGATTCAATTTTAGGAAAGAAACAATGCAAAAAAACATGAGGAACAAGCTTACTTCACCCTGCCTTCATGATGTATCTTATGTGTGTTGAAATTCTGTCAAATCATATCTTCTTGACATTCATGTTTAAATACATGTTCATCAATATGGATTTCTGCTGAGAGGGCCTTGTACATTACTCAGAAGTTCTGGAATTTAGGCAACACACTCCAAAGGGACACAGTAGAAATGTTGGAGCCATGATAAGTACATTGATGGAACCCACTGGAAGCCCCCATGCATGTTTATCTTGCATGATATATTACCCATACTTTTCCAATACTAAAGACAGGTTGATGGAACACAAAATCTACCCTCAAAATTCACTAGGATGCACCCAGTAACTTGACATCAATATAGCTTTAAAATGACCCAAAGTGCAAATAAATTCCAAGAAGATCTGTTTCACCCTGACAAGAACTTACTAAAATCAGCAGGAGACATCATAACCAAATCTGGCCTACACAGAGAAATTCCAATACACCTGTATGGAGACATGAGCCTTAGTTATGAAATGAAGTAATACTACTTATTTGCTGCTCATCTCTATGAATTCTTGCACTACTTGTAACATACCTATATGACCTGAGATTAGAACTCATTCTACATTAAATGAAGACAACTTAGATTTTATTCCACAAACGTCTTTATTTTTAATCTATCTTTATATTTAATCTATAAGAAACACTAATCATTCTAATGTGAAATAAATTTAAATTCACTTTTTTATGGAAATAAATTTTTGTTGACTTGGTAGTTACTAAAACAAACAAAATTTAATACCCAAGAAAGACAATGCAGCGAAAAAATAACTGCTCCTCAAATCACTAATTTAGATACAAATTAAGTCATACATTTGCAAAACCAAAACAAATGATAAGCCAAAATGATTGATGAATTCAAAGTTATTGTCTTTTACTGAATATACTTCTTTATGATCAGGCAAGTATTATTACATATAACAGATATTAAAGAAATTCAAAATTCCCATTACCAGTAAAGGCATCAACAATTATCCAAGTACTCAGGTACCCACCCATTCATAATTACCTGGGCAATAAATTAGCTGGGGGGGGTACCCTTTTAGTTCATGTAAAAAATCAAAGATTATATTTGTTGACATCAAAAGTAAGACAATGTAACAAGTACAGTTTGAGGCTGTGTCATGTGACATTGATCAATCTTAGACCTCAGTATTCTGAATGTCAATGTGTGCAACCATTTGGGTTAATATTTGAACATTTTCCTTAATTTCTATTTATAGTAATTGTACATGACATGTTTAGAAGGAAACAGAAGGTTTTCTTGAATCTGAAACCACATTTCAAAGAATAATTTATAGTTTGATATACACTTATACAGAGGACCTGTCCATATTGAAAAAACATGGCACCAAATCTTATAAAGTGAAGCAAGCTTTATCCATGTGACTGGTGGATGTTATGCTTGAAAAAAGTTACAGGAGAGGAAGAATTTTGTTAAAACTCAAGAACTTGTTGCATCAGGAAAAGGACAGATCAGTAGCACTTTACATAGTTTGAAAGAGGAATTCTACAGTGATGCATGTATCATTAAGCTTTCAGAATACAAGGACTAGACTTTACAACCTTTGAGCAAAAGTTAAACATGTGATGTACACTAATTAAAGTGAATGTTGTGCAGGGGTCATGCTACCAGGCGAAGTGGGTCACCTGAAAGTGTAAACTTCGACTTCTGTTATGAAAGCAAAAACCACAAACCACTTCACCCTTTCACCCTCTGATTTTTCAGATGTAATATGACTGTAGGTTATGACTTTTGCATTCCCCCTTCATGTAGCCAATAAGTTCTGGCACTGCCTAATGCCAAATATATTTACTGGTGTTGATACCAATCAGCTTATGGCAATAACAAAGAAATTCTTGCACATTCACAAGCAAGTTTTAATAGCTGACTATTAACACTTTTCCAGCAAGATATCACTGCTTAATTTCATGAAGTTGGGCCTACAGTGCTATGATGAAATTATACCAAATTCTGTTTCAAAATTTAAACATCAATATGCAAATAGTAATTTGCTTTTAAAAATATGATCGGTGAAGAGCAGTTTCTAATTTATATCCAGTTTTTAATAAATGGAGATGTTAGCTGTTGTATTTAAGTATTTTCTGTATAAAATCAGTTTGAAACGGTAAATGAAATTTTAATGGCAGACATCGCTGCATATATGATATACCACTTCATTAAACTGTGAAAATACAAAAATATATAGTAAAGAAAGCAAATAATATTTAACCAATGAATGTCATTATTACCAGTAGATAGACAAACCATAAATATGCAGAACTTTTAATGGATTTTTGTAACGAAGCAAGAAGCAAGAAAGTGTTTAGTTCGAGAAAAGGCCCCACCCCCAAGGCCCCACCCCTGTCAAAAAATAGATGCACTCCTCTGTGCAAGACCAATTCATGGCTTTTTGGTTGGGAGTAAAAAAAAAGGGTCCAGTTTAGTTAAATATCGACTTTAGTGTTTCAGTGTGTTGTCTATGAATAGTTACAGTAATGTTTTATGGAAACAATTAAATCAGGACAAACAGTATGGTTTGAAGTCACTTGTGCATTTATTCTTATGTATTTGTATTAGGGGCTGTTTCAAAGTATGCTAAAAATCTTTTTGACTGCAAGTGTACACAAAACTTAAGAAAATAAATTTAAGTGGTAGTTTATTAAGCATTTTTACCAACTCGAAGTTACAAGGCTCTAATCTTGTTACTTCTATCTGTGAAAATTAATTACAATGTATAGCTTCAGATGTGCTTTTTAAGTCATACAGCCAAAACACACTGCATTTCCTTCAATTCAAACACATATACACACATATGAATCGAATGGGTATGAATATAATTTTTTATATGCATACAAAATATATTGATACTCACAAATAACACACATTTTTCAACTTGCACTGCTTAAATCTTAAAGCATACCAAGAAATAGAGTACATCATTAAAATAAGATAATGCATCTCTCTCTCTCTCTCTCTCTCTCTCTCTCTCTCTCTCTCTCTCTCTCTCTCTCTCTCTCTCTCTCTCTCTCTCTCTCTCTCTCTCTCTCTCTCTCTCTCTATATATATATATATATATATATATATATATATATATATATATATATATATATATATATATATATAATGTAATGTTTATTGTTTCAGACTCACTTCTGTTTAGCTCCCAGTTCTCCCTGTTCTAACCAAAAGGAGAAGTCACTTCTCCCTAAAATGTAAGTCTAGCTTGACCCTGGAAACTAAGGTGGAGTCCTTTTCATAAAATCTGATCCTTTATTTGAATCCTGATTTTATTGACAAGGTGGGATTGTATCTCACTTGGTTATCATTCATAATTATTTCAAGCAATAATGATTTCAGTTTATCACTCCATAACATGCTTGTGATTTTTAAATGAAAACATTAAATATTTAAAAATTAGTTAAGCTTTTTCTCCTTTATTTGTAATTATTGCTCACATCTGTGTGATCCCCCTCTATAAGCCCACTTTACTGATGCAAAAGGCATGGCTAATGCTTAAGAGAATAATAATACATACTAAAACTCAAAAAAAATATGGGTAGATTAACTTAACATCTACCAACAACTTATTGTCAGCAGCTGTCCAACAACCATGTTCACCCAAATGCAGGAGACAACATTCTCCCTATAGGGAATAGACAAATGAACAAAAAGCACTTGTAAAAATGGATAGTGTATCCCTTCTTTGAGAAATAAGGTTAACTGTACTAAAACAAGACTTATCAGCAATAATATACCATACATGATAAATGCTGTTCTTGGTAGTATTTGATAAACTGTCTTGTGCTCTGACCTACACCATGAATTTCATAAGTAACAGGAAGTCTGCTTTTCACACACAGCATAAACAGGTTGCTCCTACTGTTTGACAGCAATTGTAGCAATTTCAAATAAACAATGATAATGTAATTAACTAACAATTAGAATGCCAAGCTGATTTCACTTAAGATCTGACAAAAAGTTTTTGCCAATACTTGTTTGTACAGTGAATGGGGTGTACCATATCAGTGAAGTTTGATTTATGATGGTTTATAATGTAATTACCAGATAAGGGGGGGGGCTACAAACTCCACTATCTGATATTTGAAAAGGTTTTCCCTGCCCATAAAATGAGTGAGGCAATAAAGGGTATTAAAAGAAGGAGTGATAAAATTTAGAACTGGTTTATATGCTGCATGACCAGACCTCTTCCTCTCAAATCCCCATGTACACTATAGAAGGGTAAATAATTACAACACTATCACTGAACAGATCTGTTTCTTCCCAGCAAGGAATAACAAGCCTTCAGCAGAACCCCTGGTGTCTCCTAAGTTTGTTAGTGTATCCCCTATGATTTACTTTCCTATACTTTCACCTCAAAATTTAAAATTGTTGATTATAATTATTTTAGTAGGAAAAACAGGAAGAAATGAAACTCCTCAGGTACAAATTTACCAGTATATACACTTGATCTAAGGGAACATTATCCTAAATATTCAGTTGAATACTGCAAGTGGTGTTGAAGATGTACAATTTTCAAACATTTTAAAACAAAAACATTGTTTAAAATGATGAAATATAAACTCTGCAAAAGTGGATGAGAAAAGCAGTATCAAACTCCTAGCACATCAGTATATATCTCCAGAGTATCATTAAGTTCGTGCTGAATGCAGCCACTGATGTAAAAGTCTTTCAAAAACCTATATGCAAAACTTTAACTTAATTCACCCTGATTTTTAAGCAGATAAGACTGGCAAAACAAGAACTAGCATATAATGGTATCAATATTTGACCTAAGGTGATATTACTTTGCCATTTTTATTTGAATGCATCAACTGATGCAGAAGACACAAAACTGTCACTAACTATGCAAAACTTTAACATGCCTGATGGTGTCATTGCAGTCACTAGTGAAAACTGTGTATGTGTACATATATCCTTATGCAGGTGAAATAAAAACCTGTCTTAAGAGAGACCACCCTTCTGCTAACAATAAGGTGGCTTTTCATGACAAGTATATGATGGACAGCCAGTATTCAAGGAAAAATGTAACTGCCCCCCCCCAAAAAAACAGTGTAAATAGTCATTAAATGGCATGATCAACAAAAGGACCACTCAAAATGTAGAACTGCTTACGGTTAGAAGGGTGTCTGCTTCATGGTCTGAGGCACTTATCTCTTTCAAGATTTCAAGATTTGTATCTTTCTATGCCCCTGCAGTCTTGACATACACTATTTATTACATTAGATCAAATGTCATTTTGTCATTTAAGTCCTGCAACAAATTTCTTTCTGTTCAATCACTTTTGAAATATTTTGTTTACAAAAGTACTATTTCCAACAAAAAAATTCATTTAATTTACTGTTTTAAGGCAACATTTTTATGGCACTTTTAAAGCTTGGCACTTTGCTCTTTTAAATTTTGTTTCTGTACAGTAACTTGTGAAGAACCTGATGGATCAAAATCAAATTTGGTACAAGGCTTTACATTACAAGGACATGGATCAAGTTCAATCTCAATGTTATCATGCAAAAAACAAAAAACAAATATAAAAGAATGGATTAATAACACAATTCATCAATTTTTAAAACTTGGTTACTATGAATCAGTGGTCCTCAACCCCTTCGGGCTGCAGACCAGTACCAGGCCGTGGATCAAATGGTACTGGGCCGCCAAAAAACATTAAATTATTTCCATTTTATTTACTGTGGTGTATTTCTCTCAGGTTTGTAAGACTTGCCATGGACCAGAGGTTAACCAGGAGCTGAGAGACATCACCTAAAGCTGCACCAATACCATATTGACTTTAGGTTACTTTAGGTCACATTCGGAGATGTTCTGCTTTGGTGGAGAGGTTTGTATCACTGTACTTGTTTAAGAGTGCTTGGTGTATGGTGTATGTCTATATTGTGTTTGCTCAAATTTAACCCGAAAATTAGCAAAAATGAGTATGAAACTGAGTGGTTAGAAAGTTTCCTTGGGAAAAAGAAAAGGCACAGTGAAGAGACAAAAGAAGAGCCTTCAACATCAAAGAAACATAGAACTCTTAACAGACAATACCACAAATCCTACTTGAAATATACATTTATCTGGATAGTTGATTCCCACACACCAACCTCGCTGTGCATAGTTTGCAACTACCAACTCTCTAATGAAGCAATGAAACCTTCAAAACTATTTTGCCACTTGAACACCAAATACCCTGGCTTATTTTGAAAGAAAACGGGAACAAAAAGGACAGAAGAAATATTTGAGGGACACCACATCAATAAAGGAGAATGCACTGAGAGCATAATATTTGGTGGCTAATTATATTGCTAAGGCTTAAAAGTCAATCATGGCTAATTATATTGCTAAGGCTTAAAAGTCAATCATGGCTAATTATATTGCTAAGGCTTAAAAGTCAATCATGGCTAATTATATTGCTAAGGCTTAAAAGTCAATTGTGGCTAATTATATTGCTAAGGCTTAAAAGTCAATCATGGCTAATTATATTGCTAAGGCTTAAAAGTCAATCATGGCTAATTATATTGCTAAGGTTTAAAAGTCAATCATGTCTAATTATATTGCTAAGGCTTAAAAGTCAATCATGGCTAATTATATTGCTAAGGCTTAAAAGTCAATCATGGCTAATTATATTGCTAAGGCTTAAAAGTCAATTGTGGCTAATTATATTGCTAAGGCCTAAAAGTCAATCATGGCTAATTATATTGCTAAGGCTTAAAAGTCAATCATGGCTAATTATATTGCTAAGGCTTAAAAGTCAATTGTGGCTAATTATATTGCTAAGGCTTAAAAGTCTATCCCTATCGGTGAAGAATTGATTCTGCCATCCACTAAAGTCATTTGCCATGAACTTCTAGGAAAAGCAGATGTGGAAAAGATAGTACATGTGCCTTTGTCGGCTAGCACTGGGACTAGTCGAATTGAGGAAATAGGGGAAGACATTGAGACACAATTGTTGGTGAGGATTAATACAACACCATGGTATGCACTCTAGGCTGATGAATCAACCAAAATAAAACAACGGAATAAACTGGACATAAGCAACACACATTGTCTCCTATTACCCCCAGATGGAACCGTCTCCTTGCAAAGAAACAAGTTCAGGGTTCTCATTGATTAAGCATTCTAGTGAGTTAAAATGTTATATCACTTTATATTTATTTTTTGGTGTAACTTTTATTTTATTTTCAAGATATGTTTAAATACAATTAAATTAAAATTATTAAATCAAAACAATCTAAAATATAAACAATCAATGTCTCCCCCCTCAGCGGGCTGCAGTTAAATTATTAAACGTTGACTGGTCCGCAGGGATAAAAAAGGTTCGGAACCACTGCTATAAACAAGCCATGTTTATAGTAGATTACAAAGCACAAACCATAATGTATATAAGTTGATCACTAAGAACCATTATTAAGGCAAAGCTTTACCAGGAAATTACACATTTCTCCTCTCATCAAAAGCTTTATCTTAAATACTAATTTTTTTTACTGTTAATATGATTGATATAATGCAAACCAAAATGTGCATCTCTTTCAACCTAACTACCACATGATATTCTTCAAGCTCCATCAGAATCTAAACAATATTTGTCTATGCTACATTTCAAGAATAAACCTGTCAAATAATTCAGACAATGGGAATCTGTTTTTATTTTATAGATTTCACTTTTGTTCCCGCTACCTATGAAACACTGGCTTTTTTCAAGACAAAACAGGTCTAAAACATGACTTGAACTCACCAACATTATATGACATTTCTTTTCCAGGTTTAAGGTTCTAGTGTAATTAAGTGGGGTATTTTTTAGCTATTGATTCCAAAGTGTCAGAGCTTTCATGTCCCATCCCATCTGTATATGTACACAGCCCAAATCACTCCTAAACTACAGGTGAAGTAAAATTTACCTATAATGACAAGCACCCTTTACACCAAATATAACACTACAAAAGTTTAAAATCCGAGAAGTATTTTAAAAAAAACTCTTGCTAAAAAAATATCCCAGATTTCAACTTTATTCTTATTTGAATTTGGTACTGACCCTGAGAATATGGGATGATAATACTTTTAATTATACCCCTTTGTGCCTGTCCAAGATATTTATCCAGCCATGCAATTTGCACAAATTCCAACAAAATTGCCATCAAACAAATGCAAAAGACCCTGAATACTCACTATAGAGAGCAAATATTGTTCCCTTGATAATAAATAAAGGCTTGTCCTAGCCTGGGGTAGCTATGGCAATAAAATACTTCTACCAACAAACCCCCAAGGTCTGATTTGCCTGGATATTCTCTTACTTCAAGTACTTTGACATCTGACTGTACATGAGGAGTTACATACAATATACCCACACAGGAAACACCCAAGACTGCAGGACTTTTAGTAGGTACCCTTTGCAGAACCAGACCCAGCTAGTTGGTATGGGCCAATATCACCTTTACTTCAGGTGTTAATATGAAGTAGACCCTTATTGTTAAAAGTCTACTTTTATAAAAATATACAAAAACATACAATTCATTTATATATATGGTATAGAGACCCCAGATTAATTATATCTGCGTGTCTATTTTTAACAGAACTATAAACAAACAATCATCATGGTTGAGTTCATCTACATGTATCACACCCACACACATGCCAATTCCTTTTAAAGAACTATCTACATTCAGCCCAAAACCATTAAAGTTTTAAAATATTTAATCAATAGTAAACACTTCACAACTGAGACCAATGTATGAAACTGATAATAAAATAATCTCACCAGCCTGAATGATTTATATCTTATCACTACAAATGACAAAACACAATAATTATGAAAAGTGTTTCTAATAGAACTTGACAGTTGAAACAATGAGCCTACCTCTTCCACCCAATACTACTACTGTAACTAAACATTTTCAAAGCAATTTTTTTAATGATCATGTGTAAGAGGATAAAGACAGAATATCACAATAGTCACAAATAGATATCAACAAAAAATCACAACAAAAAATCACTATGTGAATTATCATTTAATGATGGACATGAAGGACACAAAGAAACATTCTTACTGTTAATGATCACAATAAATATGTGGCTTCACAAGAATAGGAAAAGTGTTGGAGCATCTGAAGTCTTACAGCAAATTGTAAAATAAACAGGACATGGAGATCACTGAGGTTTATGCATGCTTTCTTTTAGACAAAAAATGATAGTTTCAACAAAAATATTTTAAGAAAATTTTGGTTTCAATCTTTACTTGCTTTTAATTTAAATAGAATGAAACCCTTTTCTGTACCAAATGCCTTTCCTTTTCATGGCTAAATATACATATGAGCCAATAAAAACACCATGTTTTACTAAGAAAAAATATATAAAAATCTGTTTTTGTCAAAGAAATCTTCTCAAAGTGGAAATCATCATGCAACGAGGGTGATGATTATATATTCATTAATTTCTCTTCATTAGCTTTATACTGTCAGATTCATAGTCTTTCTCCATACTGCACTGCTTCATATACTGCACAACCTATATCTAAAACCTGTCCAAAAATAATATTGTGTGTTAAGAAATACAATAAGTTTGTTTCTAGCAGCCATATGGATTGAGCACACAGCAAACTATTCAGGATAACCATGCATCAACCAGGTTTGTGAGGGATACAATAAGTTTTACACTCTGGCAGGCTCATGGCAACCAAACAAAAAACTGACCTGTATAAAGTGTTTTCAACGAGAAAATTCAGCAGTTAACATTGTAGTGTGCATGACGAAGAAGGAAACCAAGATGCAAAGAAAGTGCTTGCAAAGAGAGTGAAACAAAAGTTATCTAAAAGAAGTCAATCAATTTAAAGGCTTTTATATTTCTAGAAACAGTTGCCATAGTTACGGCAAATTGAAACTATAAATCTGAAATGCCAGGATGCCATTAATTTTGTTAGAAATTGTATTTTTTTTAAGAGGAAGTTGAAAATAAATCATAGATGGACAATGCACAAGTCACAACATATGATGCTCAACACCTGCCAGATCAAGGACCATACCTTGAGCTCAAATGGCCTTACAGCCAGTCAGATGAGCAAGAAAAAATTAGTAGATATGCATTCTCACTGTTTTAATCACTTAAACAGTTATAATCCCAACACATTCAATTGACCTTCATAAACTAGTATCAATATATTTCAAGAATACATTAACCATTTAGAATCTCTTACCCCCAATTCAGTAATTTTTATTTCATGGATAAAATTTCCATTACTTTCAGATTAAAGCTTTTTAAGAAAAATATCAGGTGGCAATTCAGCTAAGGAAACACTATGGTTCTTGCTTATCTATAACAGCTGTGGTGTCTGATAATTCCTTAAGAGTGAATATTTTGACACTGAGAAATAAAGCTGTGAGTGATATCTTTGATCCACCAGAAACTATCTCATTGGTTAAAGACAAAAGGATTCTAAATAATGTGATTCTTAAAGATCATGGGCTACACTCCAACATTTTTCTGGTTACATCAGTTTTGCATTACATGATTAAAAGTGGTTATACTCCCACAAAAAGGGGACCTCGAGTGGCCGAGTGGTCTAAAGCGCTGTCCGTTACGGATCACTGTCTGCGTGGGTTCGAGTCTAGGATTCGTCGAATGTGGATATGTGAGAAAGCTTGCCAGTAGCTTCTCGTGGGTCGGTGGTTCTTTCCGGTGATTTCCCGGTTTCTTCCTCCACCATTAATACTGGCCACCATGTATAGCCTATCTTGTGCTGAAAAATGGCGTTAAACCCCACAACAACCAACTCCCACAAAAAGAAAAAAAAATTCATTATCAAGTGTAAAGAAGAAATAATTAATTAAAAAAGACATATACAGCACTGTTATTACCCTTTAACTATGATTTCCCACCTATAGAGAACACCAGCCAGAAATGATGTACATTTATCCCCACAAGACGAAGTATGTGCTTGTTGTTATTGAAAAATAAAACATTATAAACCATGGATAGGGAACATTTATATGAAACTACTGGACACTAATTTACTGTTCAGCCTTATATTGATATGCAACACACCAGATTGTGTCACTTTCAAAACTGTTCCATTGTTTCTATTTATTTTAAAAATTCCCATTATTACAGATAAAATATGAATCAATGTTGGCTTATCTATGTCTGCCAACTGTATTAAAAAAATAAAAAATATAATCAGCAAATTTAAAAGAATCAAAAGAAACCAAACCTTACTTCTTTATGTCAATTGATTTCATAAGAAAAATCGGCACACTAAAAAGATTCCAAAGTCAGTTTTTGTTGTTTGCTTTGTAATAAAATAACTTTTGTATCTGATATCCTGTTGGAAAGTTTAAGGAAAGAGTTTATTGCTCACTCAAAGTTGTGTTTTTCCATCATCTGGGCTTCTATTTGCTTCCTAGAGGATATTTGTTTCCTAGATATGATTATAATTTATGTTTGCAGGGCAAATAGTATACACAACAATTAACGTGCTTTAATAATACTTTTGTAACCCATGATAGCGAAAAGATCACACAATGGATGTATTTTAAAATAATAATTTTTATTTGCACCTTGTAAGGTCATGTATGAATTGCAGGTGCCTTCAAGCAATCAGGTGATATTTTTGTCTCTTTTGTGATTTTGTTATCTGAGGTAAGCAATACACACCATAGTAAGGATGCATAGCAAACTGGCATTCACTACACATAGTTTTGGTTATATTTTTTTTATAAGAAATTTCACATGATGAAAAATGAAGGAATAAATGATAATCCAAGGTTAGTTTTATTCATTTTGTTTCTTCAAATAATTATTTTTATCATTTTGTTTTTTACCTTGCAGAGGAGGCAGGCACAAAATCAACACAAGATGAATTCCTTTCTTATCTGTATGGAATACTGGAGTAAATATGATTAACAATATGAGAAACTTTTAGTTTACGCGTACACACACTAAGACAACTTGAAAAATAAAAACAAAAAATAAATTTAACTGGTAAAAGTCATATTGCAACAACATAGACAAAATGCTCAATAATCTCTCTCTCTTTCTCTTTCCTAACTGAAGGTATTATATGCAGCAGTGTTACAACATGAAGCCTAAACTTACATATATTTGTTTTTAATATCTCATGTACACTACCCTTAGAAAAATAAATACATATTCTGTAGAATATTATCTGTTAAGTTTTACTGTTTAATAAATAAATATTGATAATTTGACCGTAAGACTTAAATTGTGAATGTTGTTGTACAGATGCATATATTTCAAGCATAAAAAAATGTTTATAAATATTTTAATTAGAACGAGCAAGATGTCTGCTTGTGTTTTCTCTCATATATATGTTGCAAAGTATGATCATTTTCTCTGAAAGAATATCAATTTCTTTTAGATTTAGTTTTTTTTCCTAAAACCTACTCCTAAAACACATCTTACATAGTAGCTACTTGTTTTAAGAAAAATTGTTCAAACTATTGTTAAGTTGAACTGAATTGTCTTTCAAGTTGGGCTGAATTGTCTTGGGCCAAATTGACTATCACATGGCATTAATAATACAACTTTCCCATACCCTCACAGTAATCTATCTCACAGCTTGAATTGACTTTTTTCATAGTAAACAGGGTCTTACAAAAAAAATAAAGAACACAGTGCATCATATTTGCTATACAAAAGCACGATCATAAGAAATATCACACAAATATCACACACACATTTACGTCAGAATATTACACACTTAAATGGCTAGGTTGACTAAGATAAATGTATGTCATATCTGTGTATGGCACGCGGAAATTATGGATTGTTTACAGAGATTGCAGAATATTTTTTCATTTACAAAGTGGATTTTTAAGTCTAAGCATTTTTATGGTGTGCATACATAATGAATGCGATTTATTTATGACTATAATATTATCACTGGTTTGTACAATATAGGTGGCTGGTGACCTTTAATTATGGGTCCCATTAAATTGCATCCACAAACTGAACTTAAATAATAGACTTGAACAAATGTAACATTTGACTTGAATCTGCTTTAGAAACATGTAAAGGCTAAAGGGTTTCCTTTCAGTGGTGGCATTGTCTTAATCTCTAATGGTATCATGCATACCCATTGTTTTCTTTTCAAAGAGAATAACTAATTAAAATCAGCTATCCAGATTGACAGTGATTTACCCTGAATTTAGACCAATCAAAGAAAGAATGGACCAACACTATAGGATGATAAATTTCCTAAAATCAATGATAAGACTGCTCTTTTACACTACTGTGTGTTCAAACCACCTGTGATATTCTTTAGGAATATGATGGATGCAATGGTGATAATATTGGGACATCAGATTGGCACCATTTCACTGAGGACAAAATAGACACCATAAAAAGTTTTCTGGTAACCCATCCCAACCCATTCTGCCAATATGATCATCCATTCAGGAGAGGTAGCAATATTTTTACCATGGCAATTATATTGCATGTCAGATCAGTACTAGTTTCTTTTAGGACCAACCAGACAAATAGATTCCTAGTGAAAACCACATGTTATGACAATCTATTTATAAGTAACCACTCAAATTACAAGATTTTCAAGATGGCTCCCAAAAGACATATGACCAGATGAATAATGGATGACAGCACATCTCAGAAGCGCTTCTGGTTATTGACTAGTTCATTCAAGAAAAGGACATTTTTTAAAAAAAATTTAAAGAAAAATCACAAACTTTTATCGAAGTTTATTTTGAATAAGTATCGTCATGTCAAAGTTCTGAGATCAGACTTGCTAAAACATTTAAGGAATATTCAGCTTGGCGACAATATTACAAACTATTCTTGTAGTTAAACCCAGAAGCCATTAAAAAGTTTAAAGTCATCTGACATTCGCCCATCAATACAAGAATTTAAAGTTGAGTCACAGTGTGATAATTTTTTATTTAATTTTTTTTTTAAATCTTGTGGCTTGTTTTATTGCAAACATTTAATCACTAATGCTTACTTTTTGTGATAGCATGGTTTGGTTTTGGCTTGGTTTGGTGCATTAAGGCACAACAATATGAGCAGTCATTTAGTGCCAAGTTAACTGCAGTAAAGACCTGATGGTAGCTCAACCAAATTGGAGTGATTGTATAAAATTCAAGCCCACATCCTCTCAGGGCTTTCCTTTTCAGCCTGGTGCTGGTTGATTTACATGACTACTTTTACATCAGACCCCACTAGTTTAAAAAAAAACAAAAATAAAAACAACCTGTATACCCATTGGGGGAGGTCCCCAAACTCTCAACCTACTTTGCACATAGTAAATAAAAATAAACATATTGATGCAGTTGAGTAGAGCAAAATAATAAATAACTAGAGATAAATAAAAACTTCACAACCTAGTTGAATTTAATACTTCAAAAAGCAATACTAATGTACAAAATTAGTGGCTAGTTATTTAGCTCCAAATATAATGACAGCTTTCTGGGGAGTAGATACTGTGTAACACTGGTATCCAGCTGCAAATACTGTGTTTGGACCAAATTCAGGGCATGTGCCACACTTCAATTACTGTACATGAACTGAATGTTATCAGGACAATAATATAACATGCCAAGAACTGTTCATAAAATTAACATCCATTTTTTTATTCCAGAATGGACAAATAGTCTAAAGAGCTCAGGTCCAGATCATTGCCATCTTACTTCTGTATGGGAGAAGCTTGCCAGTAGTGTCTCGTGGATTGGGTGGGTTGGCGGTTCGGGGGGGGGGGGGCAGGGTTTTTCCTCCACCAGTTACACTGACCACCATGTATAGCCTATTTTGTGCTGAAAATGACCTTAGACCCTACAACAGCAACATAAATTTTTACGTGAATGTGTGCTCTGCACCACCCAGACAAACCTACTATGTGATGCTTGCACCCATTTATAGATTGTGGTTATGAATTCAAAACAAAACTTCTTTCAAAAGAAGGGTAGAGAATAATTGTGATCATTATACAAGTTAAACTTGTGACCACCTATTTAGATGTCCACAACTAGACCATGCTGCCCAGCAAACAAACACATGGCCTTACACTAACTGCATCCATTTCTTGATTTTGTGTGGTTGACCAAGTCACAAATTACAAAAGTTCAATAAAATACAAGTACAATAGACTCTAGATAGCTCAAACACCAAATGGATACATGTAACAAATCAGTTTGAGAGATCAGCAGTTAAAGTCCACGTTTTGATATAATTTGACATATTATACTGAATCTATAAGACTGATGGATCTAGGGTATATTAACCATGTTAAAGTAGAAAAATAACTTAGTCTGAATGTAGTTTGAAATGAAACAGATTGACAAGTTTGTGATGAATTAATACTTTTAGTAATAATGATATATAAATGCAATGAAATCTCTGTAAAAGATCATATATTTTTGTTTATTTAAAGTATAATCAATACACCCAACATGCTGTAAGTGATATTGTATCCTTGAATTCTATTCTAATATATTAACAATACATACAAGATAAAGCTACACAAATGGCTTTTACAAAAATGTTTTGCCTAGCAAAGAACCCATTTAAAATATTGATACATATACATCACCTGGTGATTGTGTACAAATTAATGATATTGGCAAGAATTTCTATAATTTTGTATAGTACATATCCCCCTTAAATAGCCTTGGAAGATAGCTAACCTGCATACATACAAAATCTGACCTTTGAACAGTATTATAGTCAGGAAGTGTACATGGCATTCAGATAGGGTTGCATACATACATACATGTATAAATATTTCTTCCAATTTCTCATCTGAGCTGAAGAAGTTACAAGCTGAAAACACAATATGAGAGAGGGGGGGGGCACTGAACACACATGACAGTCCACATACAGAACTTCCCAAATTATATGCAATCTATGCACAAGAATAAATACAAAACATATGGGAATACCCACCCTTTCAAGGTACTGGATCCACCAAGGGATCAGTGTGTCAGGGATTAATTAAAATAGATGCAATAAACTGACCATGAAAAACTAGTAACTAACTAGCCTAAGCGCTTTCCACTCTTAATGAGTCTTTTTCAAAGGCAAATACAAAACATATATACGACAAATAAACACAAAAACAATGTTGTGTTTGTAAACCTCTACATGGCTGTCTTCACATGTGCTAAAACTATAAATACAACCAGCTTGTATAGACTAGTTGCGGAAACTGAAAACATATATTTCCCTAAAAGTCTACAAGCCAAAGCGCCATCTATTTTTACTTTTTGTACATATGTAACGCAGATTATATCCCGGATATTTGATTCTATACCAGTTATTCTTATAGTAAAAATTGAAGGTTAATAAGAAGATATAGAAAATGTTAAATTCTACTAGTGCATAGTTTTCATTTTCTAGTCTTCTTGGTATAGACGGCTTGGTTTCAATGTTCTAAGGCTGGGTTTCAATGTTCTAAAGCGGGTGTGGGTATATCCAGTATGATTCCTTTTCCTTCCTGGTTTCGGAACTCCAGCTGTGGTTGTTAGCAATAGGGATATTATATCACTGAAAGTGTGGCCAGGAGAAGTGTTCTGCAACTGGCTTCTGTACAGCTTTTTTGTCATCCAATCAGATCTATGAAGGTTTATCCTTTTGTGTAGCTTTTCAGTTTCTCCAAGTACTGAAGGCCACAGATCTTAAATGTGATGAGATAAATCACATTCTCTGTTTTGCACGTTTTGGACCATGTATGTTTAGTTTTTCTTTAGTCACTGTGCTAGTGAATGTCTTGGTCTATATCATATGTTGACAGGTTTTGCATCTTTTATCAAAACAGGGTCCAGATTGACTAGGTTGGTTTTGACTAGTGATTGGCGTTAGCTTTGCCCTGACTAGGATGTCCTTTAGGTTTTTTGGTCTCCAGTAAGCTACTACAGGTTTGTTCAAGTATTAGGTTTAGTATGTCTGACATGGTTCTGCTTTTGTATATATGTTTTGTATTTGCCTTTGAAAAAGACTCATTAAAAGTCCAAAGCGCTTAGGCTAGTTAGTTACTAGTTTTGTTCGTGGTCAGTTTATTGCATATATATATATATATATATATATATATATATATATATATATATATATATATATATATATATATATAATCTGAGGGGGACAAATCAAACTAAATCCAGAAAAGCAAAGTGACACTGAACATATGTCTAACCCTGAAGGTTGCTGAGATGTGCAGGTATACTTGCTATCAAAATAACAATCACTGAAAGCAGCAAATTTTCCCCAAGGCAACAGCATTTACAATTTGCAAAACTACACCCCAGGTAAAGCTAATGTATCTGCATACAATATAGATGCCACACAGGTTCATATTTCAAAGGTCAATAATCTCAATAATAAGGACTGGTGGAAGGAATTAATTACTAATAGGTAATAAATGACCACATTCTGTAGTTGCCCCCACCCAAACTCAAAACCTCCAGTTTACTGTTTAAGTGCAAATGTTACAATCTAAGATCACCACTGGCACATCTAATATTTTGAACAGACTGCAAATGTAGGCAAAGAATACACCATTTGACAACTTTTCCTACAAAAATAAAACAGAACAAAAAAAATATTGTTCAACAACAAAAAAAGGTAACATATCTTCTCAGTTTATTTTCAACCAATCTCCAGGCATAATCCTGCATCATTTGATAAGCTAGGTCCATAACATTAAACCACAGGGACAACTAGCTCTTGGGATGAGTGTGTGTGCATGTGTGTGTGTGTGTCAAGCTTCATGGTAATTCTTAAGAAGTTCACATCAGCAAATTAACTTTTGCTAAATGATAAATATATGTCAGATGAAGACAAACAATAGGCCATTCCATAAGCTCTTCTAGTCTTTGACCACTGAGTAAAAAACATTGCTTAGAACATCAGTTCTACAACATGTTACTATATATAGATTTTTTTTTAAAGATGAAAACTGAATGGAATCTTAAAATCAGAATAGAAACTTCACAACCCACACATTATGAATTTTTTAATTGAAATTGTATGGTTGCAAATTTACTTATGTTTATAAAAAAAAACTGGTTATCACAATAGGCTCCTAAATATACCATATCATTTTCCTAATTTCTATGGACCATGTTACATGAAAGAGCTCCCAGTTGCCACAGATCTATTTCATCAAACCTCTCAAACTTCCATCTGCTCCCCTTTATACCTGTTGATACCACCTATTATCCCCATCTCATGCTCAGCCCTCACAAAGTTAGGGCATGGGCAAGAGTTGTCAGCTCTTTTATTGTTGTGGTAGTGTCAGTCATACTAAATATCATCCAAAAAGTAAATTTCCGTTTAAGTTTCTATTGTTCCACTGCATGATTTATTTTTTATTTCCTCCAGCTAAGTATCATATATATAGATTCTTTTCTAACTATGGATTTTAGATGGTCATCTTTGAAATCACTTGTAAAATTTAATAACATCATAAATAAACCACTCAAGGTGGGACCTCAAAACTTTATTGAACTTGTCAAGGAAAAATGGTTGTAAAATTTTTATTTTCACAATAAATTTTAACAACACAAATGTCCTAAATAAGAACTTTCCCTAAGAAATGAGATATTCACAGGTTAACATCAGGTATCAAATTTCCACAATCCTGTAACAACAGACAAATATGTCAATTTCTGGGACGAATGAGAAAGCACAACCACCACCACCACCTTGAACTAGGCATTAAAATCAAAATGAAACTTGACTTGGCAGTAAATTTTGAACCCTACAAACAGACATTATGCTAAAGAAAGACAGATCATGAACTTTGATTGATGATAATATTGCCTGGCATGTGTATCAGTAATAGGAAGTACTTAAGGTGTGATGAAAACTAAACAGTTGCAAAGTATGTGAAAAATGTAATTATCTCTGCAAATAACAAATCAAACAAGTGAAAACAGCATGCAAGTGAAACTGAGGTCCTGTATTGTGAGTAGATAACAAAAGCTCCAGATCAAATTTCAAAATTTAACCCATTTGTTTTAAAACATACAGTATGTTATAAATTTGAAATACTGCTTTCCTTATATATGCCATTAAACCACATGATAAATAAAATGATAGATATTCCATGTAAATGGAGCATTTATGACTTCAAAAAAGATGCTATGAATATATTTTTATGGTAACTAAAATTATGACAAATGATTCCAATGGTCACCATGGAGACAATCAAGAAGATACATTTATTGCAGAACACTGCTGCTGAACCACACTGTATGTAGCCAACTCCAATTTCCTTATTAAAAGGACCACAGGACCATTTAACTTGATGCCTCACCAAATGGATGCAAATGGATGAATGCAGTTTTAATAATAAAGCTGTGGGGCCTCTAAATGTGTGTGTGTGTTTGTGATTTAGATTTCTAATATAGCTTAAACAATTTTTCAGTCATATCACTACAATGCCTGCAGCATGGCAGTTTATACAGAAGTCTAACATTGGGGACTGTCACCATGCCAACCAGTCCTAATGATATCTCTTAATGCAGAGCTCCAAGCGAGGCAGCTGCTAGTACCATTGGTATGACTCAGCTTTGGTTCAAACACGTGACCGCCCACATCCAAGGCAGACATTCTAACCACTTATGCACCTTCATATGCAGTCAATTTTAATAACAGCTAGCTGTTGCCACTTCACAACTCCACAAAAATTATTTTTATGGGGATGATTTGTCACAGAATTTACAATGTGTCAATTAAATAAATATGCATTTGTATATTCCTCTATAAAATCTACATTAAAGATCTATTTATGTGACTAAACTTAAAGCCTTTAATGCATATGTTCTATATCTAAATGTAAATTACGCTGAGGACCACACTTTTTTTTCCAAACAATCTCCAGTTACAAACCATACATCCTTAGGTTGAATTCACAATATTTAAAGCATGGGGCCAACTAGACCTTAGGATAAAGGCATGTGTTAAGTTTTATGGCCTGTCTCCAAGCAGTTTATGAGTAGCAATAAGAAAAGGGATGGATGTATGTCAGATAGTGGGCAAGAGACAATGGGCCATCCCATAAACTCTTCCAGCCTATGGCCACTTGAGTTAAAAACTGCTCTACTTGAAGTGAATATATATAGATTTTATGAAAGAGTAGCATTTTATAGAAACTTTTAAATTCAGATTAGATCCTTCAAAAATCCACACATTTATGCATTTTTTTTATTTAAAAAAAGTTGTATTGTTGCAATGTTACATATTCTTATGGAAAAATTGTTATCACTAGAGGGTTCCAACAGATCAATCATCTAAATATGCCTTATCATTTTACTAGCTTCCATGAACCATCAGCCATCTGAAACCTGTTCACTGTTGCTACAGATCTCTTCAAAACCCATTTTCCATCTGTTCATTGTAGAACCTATTATCCCCATTCCAGGCCCAGTCCTGACAAACTTGTACCATAGGTACAATAAGTATATGCCTATAATCATACTAAACAGTAAATTGTAAATTTCAGTTTTAGTTTCCTTTGTTCTCCTACATGATTTATTTGAATGAAAGCTGTTCTAATAAAATCCAACTGTTTAGACTTCACAACCACCTAAATAATTAATTTCTATCTTGCCAATCTGACACAGATTTACATATTTATCTTAAGAAAAACAAACAAGGTTGTTAACTTTTACCAATTTTATATTAATCTAGAGCAGAAATCTATTATTTTATGTTGGTGAATTAAAAACAGTTTAATACTTTTATTTGTTATATTATATATCTACAAGCAAATTACACAGATGACTATATTCCAATTACAAAAAAACTGAATTTTTTTTAATGGTAAATTGCAGATAAGAGAATGTGATGGACATCTGCATTTCCACTAAATCAAATACTATTGAAACATTTGTTAAATTCTATAAAACTAAAATATTCTCAAGTATTGTACTGTGATGAATCTGCCAATCATACCAAACAGATTAAACAAATGTTTTTCACAGAAAAAGTGTTGGTTCCATAGAATTACCTATTTATTAGATGACAAAAACTTCCATTTAAAATTAACAAGTGGAATACAAAGTAAAGAAAGTTTAGATTTAAATCTACATATAAGCTATGATCACTAAGTACCCATGATGACATACAATACATACATACCTTCCGACAGACTGCAAGAGGAATAGTACTGGTGATAGTGGGTGGGAGAGCTTGGATAGGTGGGGCTGATATCGGTACCAAGATTGGTTCGGTAATAGCAGGGGAAGAAGCAGATACAGCTGGAGATATTGCTATTGGCGTGTTGGCTGCTCCTGGATGTCCGTAGCTATAACTGTAACATACATACATTCTACCACGGTACTGCCATCAACGGTTGATTTGTGTTCTTAGTCACACTACTTGACACACTAAACTTTAGTTTTCCTCAGTAAAATTAACTTCAGTTATGATCTCTATTAATAACTATTTAGTTCAACTGGAATCCTGCAACTGAAGCTCAAGAAACCACTGATATACTTGACTGAATGACTGTCAGAAAGTAAGTCGCAATAATGACCACCCTCTCAGTTTTTAAATATGCTGGAAGTTAGCATACACCTCACACAATAGCTGCAATCAATATAAGCTAACAAGTGACAGTCAATTCACATACACCAGTATTAAATCTATCAAACAAAGGATATCCTGGTTCTGAGTTAAACTTCCTTTCCCTGCACTAATGTGATGTCCTCCTACTTATTGCTTCACTACGGTAGTACTACTGCTTATGTGTAGTGCCTGCTACACATGAAAGTGTTGTCACTAATACACACACACACACACCAAGCCAGCTCTAGATTTCTACTAATGAGTGACTGACTACAGTTAGATACTACTATCTGCAATCCTGTCTATGGTCTTTTTGTTCACAATGTCCTCACTTCACTGATAGCTCAGGGCTGTCTACAACATTCTCTTCCTTATACTTTTTTCTCCCCCAATAGCTTTCCACCAGTCATCAATAGAATAGCACTAGTCTATACTAAAAGCTTGCATATTGTTCAAATATTGACACAAAATGTCCTCGCCTGACGGGAAATTCTCAAACAAAGATACCTGGATCATGTGACCTGATCTGTAAAAGTCTCTGTAATTCACAGGTGACAATGGTGAAATGGTTTTATTTTACACCAAACACCTAGTGCATATTATAGAAAAGCCAGTGTATGTATAAATACCAGGAAACAAGACCTTGTGCCTTTCAGTTTAAAATACATGGGTTTAGTCACTTGGAAAATATGAAACTGATAGTTTCAGATAATGTTTTGCAATCAGAATAGAAGTAACGATTAAAAATATACATGAGTGAAATTGTCACACTGTACCAAATAAAACAGGGAGAACAAAACCAAATTCTAAAATCTTAATTAAAAAACTGATTTAAAAATACACATTCACACAGGAATAAAAAAATAAGTTAAAAACAATTATACAGTCTGACAACTACTGTTCATAAAACACTGATTAAGCTTAATTAATAGCGAGGTTTAGTTTTAAAATCAAGGAATATAACAAAATGTAAGATTCAACTTAAAACAACATAAAAAGTCTGATACATTTTATTGCCAGTAATGATCAATATTTACCATCTTAAAAGCACTGTGCTTTTTGTATAAAACCATTGTGTTTAAAGTGTGCTTAAAACATGCATCCCTTTGTGAATAAATTCCATCTAGGTTGGCATAAATTTTAATAGGAGGGATAACTGTAGGTTACATGGTGTAATATGGCAAGTGCCCAGCATGTAGGTCATAAAAATGGACTGAAGATGTATATTTTATATAGATGGTTGACTTTTTCATGGATTTTATTATCCCTACAACACCTCAGTACAATAGCTGCTATATAGTGCCAACAAAAGACAAATTATTTTAAAAAAATATGTTAAGTAGCATGTGTTATTTAAAACATTATAGAAAAGTCAAAGTTACAACCATGGCTGCATAATATACATTCCTGAAAAATTCAAATGATAACTGTACTGTCTAGTGCAATAGAGAACATGTGGTACAGTATAATACAAGCTGAACACTGAAAACATCAAGAACATGTCAATGAGGACAGATACTTGGAAAGATATGAATAAAGTTGGTAAACTGCATTTGCTTTCTTGTTAAGTAAACAAAATACTTGCCTATGTAATAAACATGCTTTCTGTCAAACCTGTCTTTTTTCTTAGTAAAAAAGGGAAGAAAAAATATGCATAATATTCAGCATTCAAAGGCAGAAGTAACATCAAGATTATGAATGGCAGCTATCATAATGGATATATTGAATGTATGCTTCACACCAGTTTCATTTAGAACTAAGTATCATTTGAAATCTACTAGTGAAAACCAAAATTTGAAACATTTGGAAGGTGCAAGATGACAAATATTTTCATGATTGCCACTATGCTGGTAATTTTGAGGGTCAGTCAACATCATTTTAATTTTGGACCAAGATAGCATAAGAACTCCTGATGTCAATGTCAAAGAGTGGTGGTAGTAAATCCTTTTATTGAAACACACTGACCATTTTAGACATTAGATCAAGACCAATTTAACTTAGAATTAACAAGACATTAAAAGAAGTATTTTAGCAATACCACATGTAGGTATGACTTTCTATTTTGGAAGAGTAACAATAACAAGATTCTTAAGAAGACTGCCATAGAAACTACATTGGACATCAGATTTGTACCATTTTGATTTGTTATGACCATACTGAATTTCAGATTAGCATCATCTTCATTTACAATCAGCTGGACAACAAGTTTTTCAATCAAAGACCCATTTTGAAATGTCCATATTCAGCAGAAGCAATGATTCTGAATATTTTCATAATATTTTTCATAATGGTACTGGTGCCAGCCATACTGGATGTTTAAACCATATTATAGATGAGCAGTTGAGATCATTGAACAGAAGAGCAGAGACAAACCCATGACCATGCTCAATGTAGCACCATTTTTTTTAGGACTAACTAGACCATTTCTTGACAGTGCCTCATGTTTCATAATAAAAGGAGATGTAGTGATGACAAACATGTTAAGGGTTGGACATATGACAAATGTCCAATAACAGATGAAAAGCCATTACTGATACTCTTCTGGTAAATGATCAGTAGAATTAAAATCTGCTCTGGCCAAGAGTGGGCTGCATAAGACTTTCATGAGGTTTAATTTTAAGTTTTGTCATAGTTTCAGGCTAACATATTTAACAGGATTTAACAATATTTGTGGAACAGCTTAACAGTCAGTGTGTATAGACCTTTATGCAAAGTGTGGCTTATCAATGTGGGCCACAAGTGCAGTTTCCTGTTGTTTCTTGTGAGAAGGAAAGAAACAACTGCACTGATTAGTAAAGTACAGACACAAGGATATAGTCATGTAAAACTTCTGTTATCTCAATAAGACAGACAATGTTTTTTCCTTTCTGTCCTAACAAGATTCATCATTATCCTGTAACATTTGATCTATAGAACTATCTTGAAACTTTCAATTTCCTGATTATGCCACTTGATTTGAGTAGCAAGTAGCAAGCATAATCAATGGTAGGAAAGTTTGGATTTAATTATACATACCCCCTATTCACTGTAAAACTGTACTACACTTTCAGTGAAAAACTAAGTTAACCTTACAAATTAAATAAATCACCCCTTGTTATACTGAACCCCAATGAAAAGAAAATCCACCAACTGCCATTAATTATCAAACTTCATAAATAATCTCTGCTAAAAGATTAGAAATATTTTGGGGAATATACCATATAAAGCTGATCCTTATCCTCTGACCTGCCCAGGCTCTCATGCAGTGATTTCAAATTGCAAAACCTATATCAAGCATCTTCACTTCGACTGTGCACCAGTCAAAGTGCATCTGATCCTGATCCATCTATCTATTGGTAAGAAATTGTTGTTGCATCTCCATCTAAGCTTGTTGAGGAATTTTGTCTTAACTTTCAAGGCTACAGAAGTTACTAAGAAAGTTGCACAGAAAGTTCTTTGGTTATTTCCTCTGCCTCCTTTCTGCTATTATTCTTAAACAATTTGTGAAGAGTGGTATTTTAAGAAGTCAAGTTTAAGAAAAAGTATGTTAATCAATGATTTTATTGGAACTTTGTATGCCAGGTAAGTGGTAGGTGAAGATGCATAAAACGTTTTATTTATCTTTTCCATTGCTTAAGCTTATAACAACATTTTTTAAATACTGTCAAAACAAAGGGGAATGTTTATGAAGTCAATTTTCAGGAAAATGTTTGCCATACCTTCTCATACCAAACCAACTGAAAGATTTTACTGAAATTTCATTTGCTAAAAGAGTGTTAAATAAATAGAGCAAGTTCTTTGTTGTTTTCCTCCACACCACTGTAGCAAACTTCTAAAAATTATTTCTAAACAGGAATCATTCAGAGGTACTAATGTTCTACTGAGTGAAAAGAATTTCTAGCAATTCAAGATTTCTTATTTCTATCTGAGATTGTGTACACTATCTCTGATATGCTTCAGCAATATAAAGATTTTCAAATTAGCTCAAGTGGTGGGACTGCTCTGACTGACTACTAGTTAGAGCATCTGCCTCAGGTGCGGGTTGTCTATGGTTTGAAGCCCAGCTGACCCATACAAAAGACTTATTAAAGCTTCATTAAAACTCTCTCTCTCTCTCTCTCTCTCTCTCTCTCTCTCTCTCTCTCACACACACACACACACACACACTTAATAAATGAAAACCCCATGTTGATATGACCATTCATTCAAAGGAGTAGCAGTAACTTGATTTTCAGGATGTCCACTGTGGCAGCAATACTGAATATTTAAATGGTACCCATTTCATTTAGAAAATCACAATAAGTTTTTAGTAAAAAAAATTATAAAAAAATAAAACATATTGGTATCCAACAATTTAGAAGTAATGTTGTCTCCCAATTCAACCATGCAATGAAAGTGTGCAAGGTTTCAAAAAATAGGAAGAATAGATATAACAAACTTATGCTAATGAATGAAGTAGGACAACAGACCATTTTGACACCTCTTCTGGTCTTTAACCAGCAGAGTTTTAAAAAGAACTGGAGGATGTTATTTTCATGATTCATTGCAGTAATAAGGGTATACCATTTTTCACTGGCTCCTTTTTATGTTGGAATTTCTAAAACAAAGTTTAACAAAATGAATATTTTCACAAGTGTAATTTTAGATGAAACATTGTTGTCGCTCATTTTACTGAAATTATAGGATACATAGGTAGCTGATGCAGATGTGCAAAAAAGGACAATTTGCATGTCTGTGACAACATGGGCATAGTTCCTTTCTTTATCTACTCTAAAGATCTCATAAGCTCTTCTGGTTTATAACCAGTAGAGCTAAAATAAATAAATACTTGGGAGGAAGTCATTTTCTTGTTTTTAGGTGGAAATTTTTTCATCACTTCTTTTGCTAAAATTATAAAAAAAAACAGGTGGTTGATATAGATGTGCAGGAAAAGTACAATTAGCATGTCCGATAGTCTATGATAACATGTACAAAGTTCTTTTCCTTAACCCTTTCCCTAATATAAGTGCCTTTTGGCAATTTACCCAATGTTAAGCTAAGTGCCTTTTGGCAATTACCTGATGTCACCCTAAGCAACTTTTGGCAAGGCTGTAAACAACAGCTATTTTTAGCGGGTTTTCATAGAGCTTCCTTCCTTCGGGGGAAAAACCCGTCAGATACTACATTTATTGGTAAAAATGACCATTACCTCAACCATTATGTCAGATCAAGTGGTCAATGTTGATGCTCTGGTTGCAATCTGCTATTTAAAGTAAGTAGGTCGTATTCTCCATTCCACAAAATGGCAGTCTCTGATATCGTTCAGTACTTGAACCAGTAAAATTACAACTATGAAAGCTTCAATAACTTGGGGAAAGACTCTGAGACTGAGGTAGAAAGCCATTAGTTTTTATAAATTATCAAATTACACTGATTTTGTTATGTAGATGCAGACAAAGAACTTGTAAATTTTGAGTATGGAAAGTTGCCGCTGCTGTTAATCACGCGGCTTGACTGATTTGATAGTCAAAGAGTTCTCTCAAGATTTTAAAGTACATAAAAATTCTTTTGTTAAAAATAATTATACAGCCATAACGACCTTTTTTTACTCTTAAATCTTTCCATACATAATATGTGTACCAAAAACGTAAAATGGTTAAAATTGCTGTTAAACGTAACATACACTTCACTGCTTAACAGGCCATGCTTAGCAGACTGCACTATGTAACTTTGCTACATGCTTATCGAAGGGCTAAAAAGCCATATACTCTATGAGGGAAAGGGTTAACTAAAGATTTTATTGCAACTCTGTTAAGTGTTTCATGAAAATGAACATTTAGGTTTTCAAGTTTTTCCTCTAGATCACTTTTTGGGTAAATATCTAAACCAACTCTAAAAACAAGGGGTACTATTATCACCAAGCTAAATAACTGACATTTATAAGCTTGTGAAAACAAATTCATGCATGTGTTCAAGCTAAACTTCAATTTTAGGGAGAAGTGACTTCTCTTTCTGGAGAGAACAGGAAGAAGTGAGAGCTAAACAAAGAGAAGTGAGAGTTGAACAGGGAATCTTGATATCTTAAACTATGTTCATCCTAAAAAAGAAGTAGGTGGAAGGATGAGACAAGAGAAGAATGAAATAGGCCTAAATATGGAATACAAGTTTGAATATCATACACAAGGGTAGATATATTTCCTAAATGGTTCATCTAGTTCACCTCAAAAGATGCTACAGAAACTTCAAAAAGTTCAAAATACAGCTACTGGATCATTCTTTGAGTACCAAGTGAGCACTCCTCCCTGTGCTTTGTACCCTCCACTATCTACCCATTCAATTCATAATCAAAAACACCTGATCTCTACAACATTTTGCTGACCTCACCCAGGTGTATACCCATTCTAAATACTTGCACTCCTCTTTTGGCCTTGTAGTTGCTCTTGTTCTGAGTTTAGCAACATTTCTCACCACACAATAGTTTATTCATGGCACCCAGTATAACAGTTGGTGGATGAAACTGGAAAATCCCAGGTAAGAACTACTGACCAGTGTATCCCCCAGAAGTATAAAACTGAGGGTCAAAAAAACCCTTTGGTGTCAGAACTGGGGGTCAAATAAAAAATGTGGGGGTCAAAAATGTACAGACAAATTTTCATCTAATCCATACTTTTCAGATGGATTAGGATATTGCAATTTGCAAAATATTCTCTCTCTCTCCTAAATACAAAATAAAACAATAGGCACAATTAACACAAATGCATTAGCCATTCAAAGGATACTTTTATTAGTTAATTTTCCTTTTAGTTTAGTCATAATTTTAAGTCTCTTTATAATTTTTCATAGCATTATTATAGACCAATACATTACATATAAGCCATTACAAAACTCCATATAAATCTTTTTAACAAAACGAGTTAATTTACTGCACGTCATAAAACGTGTACTATCATAGGTTTCATTGTACTTCGTCCTAAAAACACATTTATCCAAAAATCAGAGGCTAATGATTCATCTTCTCTTTAAATAGTTGCACTTGAACTTTTAGATCTTTCTTTCGTTGCATCAAAGTTAGAATAATCTGTAATGACCCACCTGAATTTATCTCTGCAAGTTTATTTCTTTGTTCTGAAAGAATGTTTTAGGTAATATGTTCAAAAGATATCTTGTGGTGATCAAGGGCAGATTTTTAAAAATTCTCAAACGATATCAGGAAAGGATTATTCACTTGTGTAGCCTTCACAATCACGATGTCACACCCACACCAGTAATCCCAATGCCTTGGATCTGGTCAAGGGCATATTTTATCTGTTTATCATTAGAGTCAGATCCACATTTACTCTTTTGTGTTCTGCTTCTTTCGCTTTCTTCACTAATGATTCTTAGTGCATGTCGTTTTCATCACAAGATCACATTTTAGTGCAACAAGAATTGAAGTTTGAGATGTTTCTGGACATTTTCCTAAACTCGATAGAATCTCGTGAGAGCTCGCGAGATCAGGGGAAGCTACTCTGTCATAATATGGTAGTCTGGTTCTCTGCTTTGTTTGTTTGCAGTGTGCAACACAGAGAGCATACGAAACAGGAAACCTGAAGAAATATTCACGATGCCATCCCTAAGGTGGCACTCTACAGTTTCATATTTAGCATTGGGTTAAAATTTTAAAGAAAAGTGTTTCCCTGGGTTTCCTCACTAGTTATACTGGTTATTTAAAAGAGACTTTGTATATCTTAGGTATTTTTCAAAGAACCTTTAATTCCCTTTATTTTGATGTATGATTGATGGGTGTAATATGGGTTAAAGAGTATACAGCTTGGCCTTACTCCAGATGTGCACCTTTCAAAAAAGTGCTAGATCTACTTGCTCATTTTCACTTCTGGAACTTCAGAGGTAAATTGTAAAAAAAAGAGCCAATAACTTTTTTTTACATTTTATGTATTTGGTAATTCAGTCATTGCACTTTTAGAAGCTGGTATTATCTAGTTTGGCAAAATTCATTTTCCCTATTTTAATAGCTGCCAAGAATAGTGTACTTTAGACAAATTCAGGTTGATTTTTGGAGCACAAGGGAGCAGTCATTTTAGTTAGCAGTGTCCTAAGATCATTTAAAATTTCCAAAAGTACAATATTCAAAGAAATTTCAGCCACATTACTTGAAAGTAGTATATAGGTATGCCAACATTCTCTCCACTGTGCATGTTTAAAATGCAAACAACTTCACCTTACATACATCACTCTCTCAAAAGTACATAACTGGTGAGCGCCACCTAATGATATATAATCAAAGTATACATGATGCCATCTCTAATGCAACGAATTGGATATTAAAAAATACTGATTATATTTTGCAAATCCTTTTTGTCATCAAAACGCACAACAAACATTTATGTTCGTCAATTTTCTATAGTGTGCATCCCTGACGAACAACTGTGCATAAAGGGAAACACTGCTACTGACCCACAAGAAGCTACTGGCAAGCTTTCCAACATAGCCACACTGACCAAACCCAAAACAAGAACTCTAAGGTGAAATGGCATTGATCTGGAAAGGGCAAGCACTTTAGACCACTTGGGCCAAAACAAACTTTAATTCTCATTCTTCTCACCATCAAAACCAAGTCCTATTGACATTTTTTGCATACCAGGGCCCATCTATCTGGAATAAATTGTCTCTTGAACTTACAATGAACTTCACTTGCAAGTGCCTAAAAAAACTTGCCTATTTAGACTTTTTAAAAATTATTATGACTTTTTTTAAAGCGGGTAACTCAATTAGCTAGGAACTAGTCTACTTTGAGGCCCTCATTCAAATGAATTTACTTATTTTTGCTGCATTTCTGAAGCCACTTGATATACTGGGTTTGGAAAAAGGAAATAGTGGGCATTTCTAATCTTAACTGGAATACTATTCCAGAGCAAAGTTCCAGAGTATTGGAAACTATTTTTAAATAATTCCTTATTTGTTTTGGGAATTTTGTAATGTTTGGTAGACATTGATCGCAGGTGAGGAGTATTTCCCAGTAGCCTATACTTGAATAGTGAGTGTAAATATTCAGAAGCACTATTATTGGCTATCCTGTACAATAATTTGGCTTTTCTCAAACAGATTCAGTCTAAAGTAATATTTTCCAGTTACCAGCTAAATTTTCCTTGCCTTCTTTCTGGATTGATATAATCTCAAAAGCTCTTTTTTGGAGATGTGCCAGCTTTGCTAAGTTTTTATCATTTGGATTGCCACATATTGTACTAAAGTAGTATAAATAGGGTTGTAACTGTTATAAAATAGTTTTCTGTGCTTTTCTGGAAGAAAGTGTCTTATCCTACTGAGAAGCCATAAACTTGAATTGACTTTTTTTATCAATATGTTTGATATGTTCAGTCCACAATAGATTATTATCTACCAAAACACCAAGTAGACTATTGTGACAAACCATTTGCAACATTTTATCCTTCCATGTCAGACATAGTTCATCACTATCAAGTTTTGTTCTTTTTTTCCGTGTTGAGATAAGTAATATTTTAGTTTTACCAGTATTAACCGCCATGTCATTGCATGTGCACCAGTTGTCCAGTTTATTTAGGACATTCTGTAGAGACATTCTTTCATGCTTTGTTTTTGGTGTCTGACAATGTTATGTCATCTGCTTTGACATCTGTAGATGATACCAAGTCCCTTAATACAAGTGGTAGGTCATTAAAAAATAAAATAAACAGTAAGGGACCCAGAATTGAACCTTGTGGTATTCCACATCTAATTGTTCCAGCTTCAGACAGAACATTATATAAACATGTGTTTTCTCACTTAAGTATGAAGTAAATCAACTAACTGTGCTTTCATCACATTGGTAGATTTTCAGTTTCTTCAAAAGAATTTCATGATCCACCAGTCAAAAGCTTTCCTGAAATCTACAAATACAGAACCTATTATTCTACCTTGGCCAAGTGCTTGAAGCCATTTATCAGTTAGGGAGATCAAGACAGTCTTGACTGCAATAACAGGAATAACAATGTTTCCTTACCCTGAATTATCCTCAGCATACCTTAGATTTGTTTCTTTGTTGTGCAGTAACAAATCAAGTAAAGGGCTTAGACTTTTTGATGATTAAGCACTTCATTAAGTCATCATTAAGATGGTTATTAATAAACAACACTAATTTATAAGTGATATTGCCACTCTGACAAAAAATTGTTATTGCTACTGTGGCAAACATCAATTGCCTCCCATGGATACATTTCAATACCTCAGTATGAAATGTTAAATACAGAAATGTTTACCTTTATCCTGCATCTTTTGTGGGAGGAGATTTCCATACAAGTTTTTCAGATTTAATCTTCTGAAGAAAATAAAAGCTTTTCACAAAAGAATGTTAGTATTTCTAAGGGACTAAATAAATTTTACTCAAACTATCAGATACATAGGTGGCTGACACTATTGTTATTATCTAATTTTCTTTGTAACTCTTAATACATGATTGTGCCTATATTATGTGTCACTGTTGTTCATGACTGTAAATTGTAATGATTGTCTATAAGCAAGATATTAGTTAAATTTTGTACATGGATATAAAATTCTATTTTTAAGATATTAAAATGTAGACTGCATAGGACATAAATAGTTGTTGACAGAAGTATTTATGATCATTAATAATATTAATAAAACCTATTGACTACTTTGGGGTATTTTTTGATTGACTGGTGGTGTCTGGTGAATTGGTAGAAGAACTACATTATTTTCTACTGGATGGGCTAAGTAAGGGAGGTTTTTTTATATGGGATATTTGCAAAACATCAGTCTTTACATGTGTTTAGCATTATGTTAAGACTTTATTTGAGAGGAAATATTTGTTTGGATTTTTCTTATGAATTACAAAGTGCTCACTGGGTCTATTGTGACTTATTCAAAAGAGTTCTGGACAATACCATTTTGATACATCAGGACTGTTGGCAGACCAGACCAATGCATTCAAGGATCTGATAATTCATTTGGAACATTTGATTCTTCTGTAAGGATCATTTTTAAGATTCATAATATTTTAAGTTCCTCTTAAATTTTCATTTTATAACTTTGAGAATTAAATACTTTCTTTTGTAAATGTTTTACAAAACCTGATAGCTTCTTTTTGTTACTTGGATTATGACCATAAAGTTTTAATGATATGGTTGTGCAGTAAAGGAAAATTAACAAGCCTGAAGCAGACTGATATTCTACAATTGCATGTACATGTACTTGTGTACATGCACTTGTGAAATATCTGGACTTTAAAAAAGAAACATTATAGAATCCAATACTAAACAAAAGCAGCTTTTGCTGCTATAAAACAATCATTACATCATTAATTCTTTCCCTCATAGAGTGCATGGCTTTTGAGCCCTTCAATATGCATGTAGCAAAGTTACCCAGTGCAGTGCCCTACGCATAGGCCTGTTATGCAGTTAAGTGTATGTTACATTTAACAATAATTTTAACCATTTACTTTTTTGGTACACTTATATTATGTATGGAAAGATTTAAGAGTAACATACGGTTGTTATAGCTGTATAATTATTTTACATAAAATAAATTTGGTATGTGCTTTAAAATCTTGAGAACTGGTTCACTATAAAGTCAGTGAAGCTGCGTGATCAACCACATAGGCAATTTCTCATACTCAAAATTTACAAATTCTTTTCGTGTATATCACTAAATCAGCACCTTTACCTAAGTTATTGAAGCTTTCATAGTTGTGATTCTACTTGAGCAAATACTGAAGCTATGGTTGAACCATCATTTTGTCAATGGAGAAATTGACAGTTATGACCTACTTACTTTAAATAGCAATTTCGACCAGAGCATCAACAGTGACTACATGATCTAGCTGATGGTCATTCTCACCAATTAATGTTGTATCTAATAGGGCATTTTCTCCAAAGGTGGCACTACAAAAAACCAGCTCAAAATGGCTTCTGTTTATAGAGTTGCCAAAAGGCACTTGTATGCAATCAGGTAAAGTGCCAAAAGGAGCCTGTATGTGAATGTGGTAGAGTGCCAAAAGGTGCTTGTATGAGGTAAAGTTATGTAGTTCATTGTGCAATGGATCTTGTTTTGCACATGGTATATGTACACACAGGAGGTGGATCCAATTCTGTAGTAGTAATTATGTTTTAACAGCTCACCTAGCAATGTAACTAAAACTCTTTCCTTTTTGAAGTTGTTTGTAAATTATGAATTCAATTCAGATATATATTATGCCAAATCCACTGTATACAGAACCAGTTGATGAAAACAAAAATCAACAGTATAATTTATGTTGCTGGGAATAGTGATAGAAGATGGAAAATCAAGAATATAATGTTATTGTGGAATATTATCAATCATAAGTTTCTGATAGTCAATTCATGTTTCCATTCCAATCCCATCTATGATCAAATATATTAATATCTTCCCATCTACTTACATTTCTTTACAGTACTTCAAGCTGAAATTGCATGATTTAATACAAAAGAAAGATAGCATCAAAGATAGCATCTAGTATCATAATCCTCACATATGATCAATAATGGAGTTCTGTTGAACAGTAAAAGCATGCAGTCAATCAAGCATGATTGTCCTTATAGAAAATATAGCAAAAATCAATGACTCTATTAAAATTGTTACCTGGAGGATTCAGTTATCCTTTCATGTGGTGTACATTGTCCTTCTGAATAGCAGACAAAACATCACATGCTGTAAATAATACTGATGGCATCTTGCAAGTAAATCTAAGGGAAGCAAAAAGCAAGCTATTTCCAGCTTTTATTAAGTCACAAATTAATGGGATCAGGGTTTTAAAACTGAAAATGGAATATCATTTTATATGGTGTAAGTGTGTGATTTGGATTAATAATACAGCTTTCAAATATTTTATTGTTACAATGTTTGCAGTGTAGCAGTTTATAGTGATGTCTAGCACTGGAGCATCCTGTTGCAGACATGTAGCATGATGTCCCACCCAGTCACAGTATCCCGACACTAGGCCAACCAGTCCTAACATAAACCTCTTGACACCCAGTACCAACTCAGGCAGCTGTTAGCACCATTATGTCTTTAGTATAACTCAAGTTTGTATTCAAGCCCACAACCTCCCAAATCTGAGCATTTTATATGGAAAATGAGATTTATGTATGAACTGGTCTTTCATAATCTTTCAATAAAAATATACAACAGATTCAACCCAAACTTTAGAACTGATATATAAACATTAATGATGTAATGATTAATTTATAAATATAGGTTTTGACTTTCCACTTAAGTGGAACAGCCAAAATAAGATTTTTTTACTCTGATTCAGATCAGCAAAATTTAAATTTTGAACCAACAAGACATTATAATAAAGTCTGCTGGTGAGAACATGAGGAGTAACAATAACAAGTCTTCAAGAAGGCTAGAACTATGGCCATATTGGATATGAGATTCACACTATATTGTTTTATAACTAGACATCAAAAGAAGTCCTTTGGAAAAAGCACAATGTTGATATGCCCTGTCTAGAAGTGTCCATAATAACAAATAAAATCACCCTTGTGGCAGGCATATTGGAGGTCAGATAGGCACCATTTTCATTTAAAAAGAACTAAACATCATTAGAGGTCTTCTAATGAAAACCCAATGACAATATGATTTTTATGTTCAGAAGCAACCAAAACAAGATTTTAAAAATGGCTACTTTAGTGGCTATACCAACTGTCAGATCCGCACCTTTTTCAATTAACTAGACATCATAAAAACTTGTGAAAACCCCAGGTTGATATGACCATCCATTCAAGATAAGTAGTCATAAGATTTTGAACGTACCACTGTGGAATAAGTTGGCTATCAGTTTTTCTGCCATTTTCAAATGGACCAACTAGATTTTGTAACAAGTTGTCTGGTGTCAATAAGACTCTTTTCAAGAAGTAACAATAACAAGACTTTGAAGACAACAGTCAGCACATCCATACTTGTTTTCAGATCATCACCATTTACATTTAGAATCAACCAAACACAACATTTCATCTTTTTGTAAAAATCCATTGTTGATATGACTGTCTATTCAGGAATAGCCATAACACGATATTCAAACCAGTGTTCCAGTGTTTCAGATAAGGGTACAAGATTGAGGATCTAAAATCCCTTAGGTGTCAAAGCTGGGATTCAAACTGAGATAACAAATGCATAGTGTCAGAAATGGGATCAAATAAAAATTTTGGGAGTCTCTGATGCACAAATAAGGGTAAAGAGAAACATTTAAGATAGCTTTTGTGACAACCATAGCAAACATTATACATCAGATCAGCACCATTTTCATTTAAGACCAACTTGACATCATAAGAAGTCTTCTGGTGAAAACCCAATATCAATATGACTATAGGAGGAATAGCAACTGCTGCCATGGGGGTCATACTGAATTTCATCTCTGACGACAATTTTCATTTCAAAGCAACAAGACATTATAATAAGTGTTTTAGTAAAATCCAATAAAAATATGACCATCCATTCAAAGTAGTGATAATGATTTCAAAGTGACTGCTGTGGGGCTATATTGGATGTTTAAGCAACACCATTTTCATTTAGGACCATGGGATAAATGTGTTCAAAGTTTCATTATAATCTTCCAAGTAAGGGAAGCTGCAGTAATAAACTTGTGCTAATGGATGGACCATCCTATAAGCTCTTCTGGTCTATAACCAGTAGAACTACAACTAAAATAATAAAGATTTTTGCTTTTTTGATTTGCCTGCACTGTTAAAGGGTTGCAGGAGTTTTCACCTAATTCGGTCCACTTGCCATTCAAGGCAGCTATTCAGTATTCAATAATTAGAAGCTTGGTGACCAGGAACAGACAAGTTCAATTTTGAGTATTTCTTACCTAATGGGCTAGTTCAATTTCAAGTATATCTGTTTAAAAAAGTATACCTACAGGTATAATTAAAGTGAAGGCACATAATATAACATTATTGGCTTCCCTGTAGTGACATTATGAAGAGGAGGCTATATTTTATCAATTGTTGATTTAACATACACATCAATAGCTGTTAGGGGCAGCCTAAGAAGGTTTAGTGTGTCTGGAACATGTCCAAACTTAATTATTTTATCTGTCATGAGAAAATGAAACTTAATCTGCCTTTATATTGAAGGACTTTGTGTGCTTTCCCATAGAAATCTCAACCTTGGCATCTAGAAAGACAGAAAGATCAACCTTGGGATCTGTGACTGATTATTTCCAACACCTTGCATGTGAAATAATTTTAAATAAACCTTTGTGAAGAACTACATGACACAACATAAAGAGCATAATTAAGTTGTTGAAATTTGTCCTTCAATTTTAATTGCAGTTAGTTTTTCTAACAAGACCTTTGTATAGATTTATGATTTGGAAAGAAAGACATCCAAGAATAAAGATCATTCACATTATATTTCAAGTCCAGAAAGACATAATGATCAAGTGATCAGGGACATGGAGAGAAAGGTACAATTCTATGCCACCCCAATAACAAAAGGAAATGAACTAAATCTGTAGGAAATATGACTAATTGATGGCATCAATGTATCAGTTCAAGAACACACCTGATATTTCTATGGAGGAACAATTACTTAATGACACAAACCTAAGCAAAGTACACTTGCTACTTGTAGCAAGAACTATAGCCCAATTACTTTTCATATAATCTGTGAATTTGCAGAACCTCTCCAGCTGAATGAAATATAAGCAATTCAAATGAGTCCCACAAAAAAAAAAAATCATTAAGGACATCAAATGGTTTAGTGTTACAAATACTAGCTAACATGAAACCATAGTGCAAGCATATACAGAGTAAAAGCTGAAATAGTTCTTTTATTTGCCATTATATTAAGAGCCATCAAGGTGGGTATTTTGGTATGTTTAAAATTGTAATCTGAACTTCTTTCTACAACATACATGTACATTTCCTCCATATTTACCTTATGTGATTGCTTATTAGTCCAAAGGCACAGACCCAGACCAGCTGTGGCAAAATATGCAGTTTGTTTTGAGTCATGAGCAAAACAAAGACCCTGATTTGCAGGTACATTATGCTAAGGCAGATCAGGATCTTTATTGTCTAGAGTTGTCCTTTACTAATAATCAAATATACGAATATATACAGTACTCCATTTCCTTCTGTTGTCTGCAGCAGTAATACTGCCCATAAGCCTATTAAAGCATGAAGTTGGGGGCACTAAAATCTGGATGGTAAGTATATACATTTAATAATTAGTGATGACTGCAGTTACTTTATATATGTGCTTATGGATATTGATATGCACTAACATACAAAAATTTGAAACTTTCATATTCATAATTATCAATCACATTTAATCACATAAAATCACATTAAATGTATTACATAAAGATGGATAAGTAAAAATAGAAAGAAGGAAATGCAGTCTGAAGAAGGTTAACAGATTAAGTTATACAAATCACAAATTAATTATACAGCTATGACCACATTTTACTCTCAAATCTTTCCATATATATGTGTACCAAAAACGTAAAATGGTTAAAACTGCTGTTAAACATACACTTCATTGCTTAACCCTTTCATCACTAAGTAACTTTGTAAGCATAGAGTCCTCAACACAAAGTAACTTTGGAGTTGTAAAGCAAAATGACTTGTGGACTTTGAAACAACATAACTTTGCCAATGTTAAAGATATCTGGCTGGATTAAGTGTCAAAATCAAGGTTAAAAATCAAATTTTATGACTAATTCAATAAAAATATGCATATCTATTACAAATGTTAAAATGCAGGTACAAACAGGTAACACAACTGGTAAAATACAAGTAATTATTTTATTACCTCTTAGAAAACTTAGAAAGTTCTCAAAACTTGTTCAATTGACCCTAGATGTACTAGTGAATAATCACAGTAGCAACCCAAGTCTTTCTTTCATGGTGTCCATAATTTATAAAATTCTATAAAATGAATCAAAATGATCTCCAAAGTGAGATCTGTCCACACACCTATTATCGTCTCTGCCACGTTTGATCCTCGCATTGAAGTTCGTTAAACGGACAATTTTTCCAAAAACTTCATCTGAATAGAATATTTGAAAATAATTTAAAACTTTCCTGGAGCCATATAACTCTCGGGTGTGCCCAACTCTGTCAGAAAACTGAAACAAATCTCTTTGGCTTTCGGGCTTCGTCCAAAAAAAAAAACCCCACATGGAACGTACTATTTCTCTGGTTCAAAACCTTCAAAGTCATCATCATCATCACTGTCACCCACAAGTGCATTCCATTTTCTCTCCATACGTCTTCTCTCATTTTCATCCAAATTTAACAGGTCAAAATTATTTAAATCCTCAGATAACTCTCATCTGAAGTTTTTTCAAATGCCGCCATTTTGGATACAAATTTCAGCATTCGGAAAACACATTAAAGTTCCTACTTTGTTCATTATTTCTAGTTGTATACAAGCTAAATTCACGAGATCATTCAAATATAACATCTACATTACCAGATGGAAGTTTTTAGAGGTACCCCGAAACATATTTAGTTGGGTACTATAATGTTAAAGAACACTGCCCCAGACGGAAAAGTCGGTCCATAGTGTTGACGAATGTATTTCCTCTGGAACGGTTAAGCGGTCTGCTGTGATGAAAGGGTTTACAGGCCTATGCATAGAGGACTGAAATCGGTAATTGCTACATGCTTATTGAAGGGTTAAAAAGTTGTTGTTGTTGTTGTTGTTGGGCTTAACACCATTTTTCAGCACACGATAGGCTATTCATGGCGGCCAGTACTAATGGTGGAGGAAGAAACCGGGAAATCACTGGAAAGAACCACTGACCCACGAGAAGCTACTGGCAAGCTTTATCACATATCCACATTTGATGAATCCTAGACTCGAACCCACGCAGACAGAGGTGAGATGGCAGTGATCCCTAACGGACAGTGCTTTAGACCACTAAAGCCTACACTTTACGAGGGAAAGGGTTAATGCTGAGAATGAAGGAAGCTATTAGTACTATTTTTATAAGTCCTCGGAATGATTCGGCCAGGGATTAAACTTATGACCTGCTGCATTTGAGGCAGATGCTCTAACCACTAGGACACCAGAGCGGTCCTGGTCTTCAAATCATCACAATTTTTTATTTAGGACTAGCGAGACATCACAAGTATTTTGGACCAGAACCCATGTCAATTGTCAATATGACTTTCCATTCAAGAGCAGCAGGAATAAGATTTTAGATATATTAATCCACAATATATCTGAACTGTGTATGATTAATTAACCATTCATTTCTTAATCTTTTTGTTGGAGATATCTGCATATCCATGAAATCAAATGGGCTACTTGTAATATTTGACTGAGCCAGGAAACTGTATAATCCTCTGGTAAAGGTTACAGTGTACACTGTACAGCTTTTAATCCAGTTTCAATGTATATCTGTATGAGTTCCAATTAAAGCAATTATTTATGAAGTCTGAATATGATATTCTAAGCTGAAACTCCAACATCTGACTTGCATATTTTACAATCACTTAAAAACAAGAGCCCCTTAATGGACTTGCACTCTTTTAGTCAAAAAGAATTTGTAGAATTCATGTCATGACATCATTTCTTCCTTTTAACTGATGAGCGTTGAAACCATCTATGATAATGATATTCTTCACTGTGGTTTAGGAGCTTAAAAACCATGTGTATTTGTTCAAAAATCGTCAAAATACTAGTTTCACAATGACAAATTTCCAATTTTATGGATGCAGAACCCAAAGCATAAAAAGAACATAAAAGCCAATCTTCTGGACCTTTAACTGAACAATTGCCCAATCATTTGTACCCATAATAAGTTGAGCTTTGATAAATCCACTGCACCCAAGTACCCAAGGAATTACAGGATCTCTGTCGTAGTTCAGACCCTTGAGTTTCTTTTTATTGCATTGTTCAAGTACCTATGTGGGGTTTTCTGTTAAAGTAACATCAATGTATACATACCTGGGCACTAAAGACTAACCAATCATGTGACCCCAAACTCAACATCATCTTCTATAATCCCTAAGATACTCAAATGCAACTGAATTGTCAAATTTCAACATATAGCCCTGTTAAGTCTAATTTATGTACCAATGAGCGTGCAGAAAAGGAAAAAGTAATGGACAGCTTGAAAGCCAGAAAGAATGGGTCATAATATAATATGCCATCAAAATGGCAGACACTCACTAAAGAATATTAAATATGGAAATCAAATTATCTGAAGACATCTTTACACAATTTACTTAATATCTTCCTAGCCTGATTAGAATATGTTCTGGAAAAAAAACCTTTATGGACGGCCACAATGATAAAGCAACTGTGATATCCCTCATCAAAAAAATAAGTGGTTAAAAACTGTTCCAATCATGTTTTCAAAATGAAAAAAAAGCAAAGAGAACGACTCTACTAACTAAAAAAGAATTTCCACGAATACAAGATTTTCTATTCAATAACTGCCAAGTGTTTAACCCTTTAACTACGACTACCGCATCTGAGCATCGCCTGTAAATAGCTCCTGAACCCCACTGACGCATATATGCAGTATCGATAAGCCTTGTTTAAAACCCCAGTGTCGCTTATGATCGCGTAGTTCTGCTGTACTAAAAACCCCAGTGTCGCATATATGCGAACGTAACTGATATGTTAACTAAACGTTGATTGGTTGAAAGTACAGATATTTACTTATTTTTCATTATCATAACCAAGGAGAAGACTGGTTACTGAACATTTTGATACCAAATGGAAAGCTGAGAGGTTAAATTTAGACACGCGGGAAGGAAATTTCCGGCAATGTACAAAACACATATAGTTGAGATAAACAAAAATGGATTCCTAGTCAGATATTTGTGACTTTAAAAGGTTCAGTGCAAGCAATATCGAAGAGTTTAATGGATCATTCTTAGTAAATGGATCAGATAATGTTAGCCCCGTTTCAACACTAGATGTATGTGATTTTGATTCAAATGACGATGATTTATTTTGTGCGATTCAAAACAGTTTACGCGACTGGGATTTCTTGTCTGATTGTTGTAGGAGTAAATAAAATGGAAATATATGAATAACAGACACTATATAAGGTAAGCTGCTTTTTATTTCACTGAAATCCAGCAAAAACTAATGAAATAATGAATATAAACGTAACCATGTTTTTATTGTCAGTTTCCGTAGTCAGCCATGACGATGCTCTAGTATTCAGCCTAGCAAACAGTATCAGTAGTCTCAGTAACTGATAGCTATCTATCACTCAGCAGTAGTGAAACTGCAGAACAGCTGTAGCAGTTAAAGGGTTAAACCATTTATGATATTCATGAGCAATCAACTAGATTTTCTAAATGGACACAATAGTAACCACATGGGATCCAGATCTGCACAATTTACATTTACAATTAACTAGACAAAATCAGAGACCACGGTGCAAAAGGTGATTTTTGCATGCATACATCTTGACATATCAATGGCTGATGTTTTCTATAATCACCTGAACAGTATGTATGCTGGAATTTCTTAAGTTGTAGATGTGGAGATTAAAGAAATGGCAGTTTCATTGAAGGCTAGGATACATTTAGCAACACATTTAACATGTCTTTTGCTGTCTTTTTGCTTTTCCCAGGACACTTGAAAAGAGCTGAGCTGGGTTGGCAAGTATCAAAAATGTGATCCTTTGATTACAAAACTCTGCTCTACCAACTGAGCTATCATGCTTCCCAGAAAAGAAAAAAAGCAAGCACTACAAGCAGAGAAAAAAATTGCAAAAACCACAGTATGATTTTTCAAAACTTGAGAAACTTTAATAGTCATGGTTTCCAATTTAGATTAGCTTGAGTATGAGCATCCAGTGTGCTCTTCAGTCATGTTTGCTGCAAATATTCACTAATATCACTCAAAATTATCCTTAATTGTTGTGGGTTTAAGAGGAGCATTTTGGAAAGAATGACTTAACGTTCATGATTAAAATCAGAAAAATTCTATTATGTATATTTAATTTGTTTTATTTGTTGTCTTTTCTCCATTATTATGTATTATGTATATCTGTATTGTGTGGTTATCCTTGATCAGTAATTGAGTTTAGAGCCTAAATGAGTCTAATTATTCTGTAAATATTATATTACAGTTAATATTTTCTATGATTTTAGATTATACTTAAGATCATTCTAATTAAGATGTAAACATGTTTACTGGCATGTGAATTCAGGACAATGGTATTACCCTGGGAAAAACATGATCTACCTGCCTTTTAACAGTTAACTTAATAAAATTTAAGTCAACAGACCTGATTTTTGTTTACAAATTTAATGGACAACTTCATTAAGATTAATGTGACATTGGTCAGGTGGAGAGGTATAAAAAGTTGTTCAAAATTACTCATTCCATATCTTAACAAGTCTTAGTGGAATTAATTTAAGTTGTATTTCAGTTAATATTTGAGATTCGTTGATTTAAAGTATTCATTGGAATTATAAAAGTGTTCATTAACACTTTTAAGACTAAACCAATTTTTTCTAAATTACTGAATTCATTCAAGGTCATTTTGGATTATATCATTTGATAAATGAAGACTGTTGGCACATTAGCACGTTAAAGACTACTGACACATCAGCACACTCAATATTGGAATTCAATCAGAATACTCTTTACTTTTAGACTTGTGACAGAACTTTTAGGACTATTTGGGATATAATTCACAATACTCTAAGGTCTTTTTAACTTTTTATTTTGTGTTCTCATGATATAAAATTATTTGCTGAATTTTACAAAACTTGCTTTTTGCTCTTTTTTGTAACTTAGTTTAAGACCAAGTCATAACATAAACAGTTTATAGGACATGAAAAGGCATTAAAAGCCTGACTTTACATATATGTCTAAATTATTCAAAAAAATACTTAATGATTTTACATAGATGTCTAAATCATTCAAAAAATACTTAAGATGAAATTTAAGTCTCAGACTTCAAAATCAATGGTATGAGTAAAATGTGTAAAGGAGATGTGAAAATTCCAAATTACTTGCCCTGCAAGGCAAATGGCTAGATGAAAATTTATGTGCCCTGAAATTGACAAAGATATAACAAAAATATTAAAAAAATAATTAAACTGAGAATTATGAATAAAAGGCACATATGGATCACAAATTTAATACGTTTCACAGATATCTTGAACAGTTTTGGAGTTATACCACAGATTAAATTTTTTTTAATGGACAACTTCAACAAAAACTTTCTTTCCACTTTGTATCTGGTAACATTAAAAAAATAAAGAATGTATAAACATCAAATGGTACTTCTAAGCAACTTGCTTGACAAAGATACCAAGTTTGGCTGAAATACTTGAAAGGGTAGAAGAGTTATGCTCCAGCATGAAAATATTCATGGATAGACACAAATGACAAACAGTGATAGCTATTATCTCCATGCATTACATACCAGGATAATGAAGGATAAAAAACTTTTCATCACCAAGTGAAATTTTAACCACAGTGGGATCATACTTCATGGTAATAAATTGACAACATAAAGCACACATAAACAATCCCACTTCAATATCTGTAGATTTGCCAGGACAGGAAGTGTTTTTACTGCAGCACATTGACAGCATATGGCAGTCCAAGACCCATTTCACCATAAATCTTGAGCCCCTTATCTCTGATTCCTGGGTATCCAGGACTAAGGTCTTAAACTAAATTGACCTAACTGTCATTTACTGGAGAATTCACAAAATCAATACGTCTCATCCTGATAGATGCAAGATTATTGAGAAAACTGATTAAAATGCAAACATACAGATTAGTCTCTCATGTTACGAACCAATACACAAATACACGATTAAAATTTGTTTACTATTCATGCTGCCAGCTTAAATATCTGTAAGGCAATTTTATGTCAAACTACATTCCTGCAATAAAGGTCTATTCTAGAGGTGAACATTTTCATATATAATTCACCTTTTCACAAAAATAGAAACTAGGGGTGGGGCAATTTTCTAAATAAGGAATTTATTGAAGAAATAAAAGTAAAATCTTGCAAATATGTGTGAATTTTGTAGATCTCAGTGCATTCCCACAATCACACATCCTTGAATAGATCTGGGACAAAGTAATAGTCTCTCAATGGGATCAACAGTCTACTAACCAAAAGGAAAATCCTTTTTCTTTTGGACTTTATAAGTAGTGATGGGAATCAATCAAAATTTCATAATTGATAATCAGCTCCACTTAACCCTTTCATCACTAAGTAACTTTGTAGGCATAGAGTCCTCAACACTAAGTAACTTTGGAGTTGTAAAGCAAAATGACTTGTGGACTTTGAAACAACATAACTTTGCCAATGTTAAAGATATCTGGCTGGATTAGGTGTCAAATTCAAGGTTAAGAATTAAATTTTATGACTAATTCAATAAAATGTGCATATCTATTACAACTGTTAAAATGCAGGTACAAACAGGTAACAACAGGTAAAATACAATTATTTTATTACCTCTTAGAAAACTTAGAATGTTCTCAAAACTTGTTCAATTGACCCTAGATGTACCAGTGAATAATCCCAGTAGCAACACAAGTCTTTCTTTCATGGTGTCCATAATATATAAAATTCTATAAAATGAACCAAAATGATCTCCAAGGTGAGATCTGTCCACACACCTAAGTGACCTATATCGACTCTGCCACGTTTGATAATCGCATTGAAGTTCCTTGCATTGAAGTTCGTTAAACAGACAATTTTTCCAAACACTTCATCTGAATAGAATATTTGAAAATAATCGGAAGCTTTCCTGGAGCCATATAACTCTTGGGTGTGCCCAACTCTGTCAGAAAACTGAAATAAATCTCTTTGGTTTTTGGGCTTCGTCCAAAAAAAACCCACGTGGAGCGTACAATTTCTCTGGTTCAAACCTTCAAAGTCATCTTCATCGTCATCACTGTCACCCACAAGTGCATTCCATTTTCTCTCCATACATCTCTCATTGTCAAACAAATTTATCAGGTCAGAATTATTTAAATCCTCCGAAAACTCTCCTCTAAAAATCCTTCAAACGCCGCCATTTTGGATACAAATTTCAGCATTCGGAAAACACGTTAAAAGTTCCTACTTTGTTCGTTATTTCTAGTTGTATACAAGCTAAACTCACAAGATAATCCAAATATAACATCTACATTACCAGATGGAAGTTATTAGAGGTACCAGAAAGATATTTAGTAGGTACTTAAAAAGGAACAATGCCCTAGACTGAAAACTCTGTCCATAGTGTTGACAGAGTAAATTTGTCTGCCTGATAAAAGAGTTAATCAACTGATCATCAAGTATAATTGGTTACTATGAGCAAATTTTAGTTTTTATTTGTAATACACTTATATCTTTGCTGGAGGGTTCAAAGTATTAATAAATGTACAGGAGTAATCTCTTTAACCCTTTTAACTACTACAGCTGTTCTGCAGTTTCGCTACTGCTGAGTGATACGCTACTTTTCTTTTCTGGGAAGCATGATAGCTCAGTTGGTAGAGCAGAGTCTTGTAATCAAAGGATCACATTTTTGATACTTGCCAACCCAGCTCAGCTCTTTTCAAGTGTCCTGGGAAAAGCAAAAAGACAGCAAAAGACATGTTAAATGTGTTGCTAAATGTATCCTAGCCTTCAATGAAACTGCCATTTCTTTAATCTCCACATCTACAACTTAAGAAATTCCAGCATACATACTGTTCAGGTGATTATAGAAAACATCAGCCATTGATATGTCAAGATGTATGCATGCAAAAATCACCTTTTGCACCTGGTCTCTGATTTTGTCTAGTTAATTGTAAATGTAAATTGTGCAGATCTGGATCCCATGTGGTTACTATTGTGTCCATTTAGAAAATCTAGTTGATTGCTCATGAATATCATAAATGGTTTAACCCTTTAACTGCTACAGCTGTTCTGCAGTTTCACTACTGCTGAGTGATAGATAGCTATCAGTTACTGAGACTACTGATACTGTTTGCTAGGCTGAATACTAGAGCATCGTCATGGCTGACTACGGAAACTGACAATAAAAACATGGTTACGTTTATATTCATTATTTCATTAGTTTTTGCTGGATTTCAGTGAAATAAAAAGCAGCTTACCTTATATAGTGTCTGTTATTCATATATTTCCATTTTATTTACTCCTACAACGATCAGACAAGAAATCCCAGTCGCGTAAACTGTTTTGAATTGCACAAAATAAATCATCGTCATTTGAATCAAAATCACATACATCTAGTGTTGAAACGGGGCTAACATCATTATCTGATCCATTTACTAAGAATGATCCATTAAACTCTTCGATATTGCTTGCACTGAACCTTTTAAAGTCACAAATATCTGACTAGGAATCCATTTTTGCTTATCTCAACTACACGTGTTTTGTACATTGCCGGAAATTTCCTTCCCGCGTGTCTAAATTTAACCTCTCAGCTTTCCAACTGGTATCAAAATGTTCAGTAACCAGTCTTCTCCTTGGTTATGATAATGAAAAATAAGTAAATATCTGTACTTTCAACCAATCAATGTTTAGTTAACATATCAGTTACGTTCAGTTCGCATATATGCGACACTGGGGTTTTGAGTACAGCAAAACTATGCACTCATAAGCGACGCTGGGGTTTTAAACAAGGCTTATTGACACTGCATATATGGTCAGTGGGGTTCAGGAGCTATTTACAGGCGACGCTCAGATGCGGTAGTCGTAGTTAAAGGGTTAAATGATATGTATACTTTAACTTAATAAAAATATTACACTGCTTTTATTGCTTTCAGCTATTTTTGTTCTACAACTTTGTTAAAGGAAAGCAATTTTTCTATGGCTGATCTGTCTTAGATAACTGAAATACTGTTGCATTCCACCAAATCCTTTCATTCATGTGATGTATCTGTAATTTAAAGTATAGAAGGACACGTTTTTTTGTGATTATTTGCATATACTACAAAATATTTTATATTTAAACTGAAACAAATCATGAAAATGTGTTTTAAGTTTATTAACTCCCCAATTCAACTGCTTAATCATGTAATCGTGACTATCTCGTCCATTAATTTGAATCTACCAACAGAATATGATATTGTTTTATATTTGTAAGTTGTGAAGGGAATACATATATTAGATTAACTTTAGTTGATTGGATTTAGCTTACTATTAAACAGGAGCTTGTTACTAACTCTTTGTTTCTCATGCACCAAAACAGAAGTAGTCTCCCTTTTCATACAATTGATTATGAAGTTTCACAATCGATTATCTTGTTGGTTTGCTCAACCAAATGATGATGGATTATAATCGATAATCGAAACGACACTATTTATAAGATTTCATACTTTTAAACAAACTATCTTTTATAAAACAATAACTTTCTCTAAATACCAAGAAAAGAGAACAACTCTCCCCCCCTTCCTCACACATACACACATATGGTCTTTTTCTCACTTGGTAAATGAAGCCCAAATTGACTGAGTGGTCTGTCATGCTTGCATTTAGGATTACTGCCAGTCACCTCTGTTCAAGTATGTTTGACTCTTGGGCTTGGCCAATATGGGTATGTGAGAAAGCTGATACTGATCACCATATTTAGTGCACAGAGAATAGTATTGAACCTCAACAGCACCATCTTCACTAAGCATACATCATATAAAGTCATGGTCTTTTGACTTAAACCCAATGTTCATATGATCATCCTTTCAACAGAGTAGCAATAGCAAGTTGTTCATGATTGCCATTGTGACTGTCATATTGAATATTCAAATAGAATCATTTTCATTTAGGCCAAGAGAGACAGCAGATCAAGTCTTGCAGAGAAACCCCCTGTAAATACAACTTTTGTTCTGAAAAAGTAGCAGTGATATTGTCAAGATTTCCAAGTGGTACCATTTTCATTTAGGACATCATAAATTCTTGGAATGAAAAACCTATATTAATATGAGGTGTAGCAGTAACAATTTTAAAGATGGCAATTACATTGGCCATATTGGATGTCAAAAAGCTTTATCATCATTCAGGACCAACTAAACATCTTAAAATCTTGCAGTGAAAACACAAAGTCAATATAATTTTCTATTCAGGATGAGCAGTGACAAGATTTTGATAATGGCTGCTATGGAAGACATTGGATGTCTGGCACCACCATTTTCATTTAGTACCTGTTAGACTATGTGATGAAAGTATGTGCAAATTTCCATGGCAATCAATAAGGTAGTTTATCCATTCAAACACATACTAACATATGAATGGACTAATGGTAACAGACAACAGGCCAGTTCACAAGTTCTTCTTGTCTATCACCAGCACAGCTAATAAGAACTCTGATTAAAAAATCAATCAGTTCAAACATGTAAAAGCACCAAATGGTTTGAATGTCACCTGATCTTGTTAAATGATAATAAAGTTTTGCCTCAAAAAAGTGTTACAAATAATATCCATCATCTACACCCAATTACAAATAAAAATTTGAAAGTTTAAAAGTGAATGTAAGCAGCCAAGTTTATAAATCTTAAAACATACTTTTCTGTATACATAAGGACTCCAGAGCCACCCCAAAGACCATTACTTAACAAAATGAAACAAGGGAGACAAGTGAAAACTGCTTTATAATTTGTGTGAACAGCAAAGACAAAAACTGAAATATGCCTACTGTCAACTAAAGACCAATTTTCAGGTATCAAAAAATTTCAGAAAAATTTATGTAACCAGCTATTATAAAAGATTAAGATGTTAATGAGCAAATTCTGAAGAGAACACATTTTGAAGGGATAAAAGAAAATTGAAGTACATAATGCACTAGCTGTGCAAAAAATGAGATTTCTTGCTTTGATACTTCTGCAACCTTAAATATGTCATCTACATAGCAGAACTCTAAATCTGTGCCCAATGAGGACACTTATAGAAAAATTAAAAGTTTTCTTAATTATGTTGTAAAAACAACACTAGGAAAGTTACATTAGTTTCTATGATGCTGACCTAGTTACTCTGATTTACATTGCTTCCTTCACATCTTTCTCTGAAATTCCCATATTCACACACACAGAATATAACTAGTTAGAAACCTGATATTGGTACTGCTATATATTTTACTTTCTCCACACCAAAATTCTGTTTTTGTCATGTACTAAAAATTCCCTTTGGTCGTATATGGTAAGTTTCAGTTCTAGTTATAGTGCAGTCTTCACTGTTCTTTCAGCATTACATTACTAATTTTTGCACAGATTTTCAAAATTATGAAAAATCTTAAAAGAATTAAGAAATTACATAGTGAGAATTGTTGTTGTTGTTGTTGTTGTTGTTGTTGGGCTTAATGCCATTTTTCAGCACACGATAGGCTATTCATGGCAGCCAGTATTAATGGTGGAGGAAGTAACTGGGAAATCACCGGAAAGAACCACTGACCCACGAGAAGCTACTGGCAAGCTTTGTCACATATCCACATTCCCCTAGACTCGAACAAGGAAGACAGAGGTGAGATGGCAGTGAACCATAATGGACATCAATTTAGACCAATTGGCCACTGGGGCCTCCATAGTGAGAAATTTTCTTACCACTTAAAAGTTAGAAACAAAAGCATGACAAATAGTGAACCAATTTACATAAAGACAAATAATTATATACAGATGAATAACATTTTCAATTTGTATTACATTAGTTATGACCTTCAAAAAACTTGCACCTAAAGTTGTTTTCCAACAGTATTACATATTATAAACAAGATAACAAAAAAAGAAAAAAGAAGTTGTACTGTACTTAGTTATTATATTGGCACATTTTTTCATGTTGGCAATTTGTACTGCAATAATTATATGTATCAGGGTAAGATAGTCAAATTCCAACCATACAAATGTTGAATTTCAACTAAATCAGCAACCACATAATGTGACAAAACTGTATCAGTCTGGTTTTGAGGACAGTTAAACTTATGTCTACTATCATGTGAGTGCAGACCCAGTGCAGTCAAAAGATAACCATTATATCCTCCAGGATGGACTGTCAAGTCACTATAATGCCAACAAGTTCTCCAAATATTGCATGCTATGATAATAAAACTAGTGTATTAATTTCAACCACTGTGATAATAAAATGCTATTCCTCCTCCCTTACTCTAACATCATCAAATCCCCAGCTACCAACAATTTCATTAAAGAAATATCTGGCTTGTCTGCCCATGAGCTGTTGTAATCAACATTTCCACATCTATTAATGAATATATTATACCCCTGCTGCCCAGTGCTATGAAGCCTGGGGGATAAGCATCCAACAAAGTATGGATCATTTAAGATGAACTATAGACACAATTTTTCCATGTATTTTCAGTACAAAGTTGCTAATATGAATAATACTGCCAGTATGCACCCTGATCTGCCTGCCAATCTATTTGTACCTTAAAGCTACATGATAATATTGTGTTCTACATACTGCCATAAACATTCAGGATTTAATATCACACAGTCTAAAGCACTTTTGCTCTACTGGACAAATTATATACCTGGTAAGACAATGATCCCTGAATGCTGTAGGATATACAAGTGTAAGCTGGCATGAAGTTACACAGTGAATTACACTGAGAGCATATGAAATCTCATCAATTTAATCATACATTGATACATTTAGGAATATCAAAATTGAGAAGAAATAAATATGCACATATTACACTAAAAATACTCTGCTGAAACTAAAATAGATGTATTATATGTATTATTTTAATATGGAAAGTGATGCTCCCAATATTATGATCCTGAAAAAAAATATGTACGAACTCCAATTCAGATACTGTTTGGTTTGTTTTGTTGGTTTTAATGGCACTTTTAGGTGAATAGTGGTGAAGGCACTGGACTTGTACCTAAAAGATTTCAAGTTTATATAACCTGTGTCAGCTTCTTTGGTGGATTTTGGGCATGTCACTTAAATGTGCTTGCCCCAAAAAAATTGTTGTTGCTGTGCTATAGAATGCCAAAGAAGCAAACCAAATCATTTTACACGGATATGTAAATACAAGCTATAATAATTCACATTACCACATACAGTGGGTGGCAAACAAAAAGCTTTCAAAGAAGCAATTAGCTAGAAAACCTGTTCTTCCTATTCTATATGGTCAAGGCTGTCCAGGCCTGAGAGCAAATAAAAAACAGGATGGTTCCTAGCAAACAGGTGCACACAGAACAAAACCAGACAAAGTTAGTGATGGCAATGACTCAATCCATTATAACTATCCATAATTCATGCTGCCATTCAGACATCATGAATGAATAATTATAGGCAAGAAATTGTCCCATTATTGGAATGAATAATTGATACTGACCCCCTTCCTGATCATATCATTTTATGGGCTTTGCTAGTGTTGGAACAATAGCGAAGATTGAGTGTCAGCTGCAATATTACTAATGACCATATTGATATTGAAGCTCTTTAATGGACACCTATGGTTACCAGACAATCTTTATTAATAACAGTCAGGATAAATTGATCAAAATTTGCTCAAAAGGTCTCAAAAAATATGTATTAAATAATAAATGTCAAATTTTAAACATTTGGTCTATGCAAAGTGAAAAATTTCCAGCATTTCATAATGGTACAATGACTACTATAATGCATATTTCAAGTTGTATTGTTTGATGGCTTTTCTTCACAATTGTATGTTACGTATAAATGTATTCTGTACATGAACTTTTGTCTAAAATCAAGTTAATGACTAGTGACATTTATTTTGTGAACAACAACAGAGCAAATATATATCTATGATCATAGATAAAATATTCAGATCATTATTATTGGAGGTAAGCATGTTTATTTAAATTTGAATCTAGGACATCAGTTTTCCACTAGGAAATTCCTAGCTTGTTCACAACCTTTTAGGTTTTATAAAGGAAAATGGCCTACATTCTGACTCTATTATTGTCTTAGCTATTAATATCAATGTTGTTTTGCTAGAAATATTACTCATTCCTATCTTAACATCAAGAGTAGAATCAGTCTTACCATTGTGTTTTTATTTGGGTGGATTTATTTATTTAAATTGTTATTCACTTTCATTACAAAATGCTCATTAATACTTCTTGAACTGTATTTTATCCTCAGAAATTTAAGTTTCCAAGAAGTTAACATGGTAAATTAATCCTTCTCTACTTAAATTTCATTAACTCATTAAATCCTGGAGCTTTTTGTCATTTTTTTCTGAAATATGAGTAGGAAACACATTTTGGATGCTATTTCTGAATACATCCTAATACCTCAACTTCCAAAAGATTTCTGGTTAACCTAATGCCTAGTTGTGTTAGAAACAAAGTTTTTCATTGGCTATTTCACTCACACATGAGCAAAAGGGTAAAAGTTGGGAGTTCTTTCTTCTTTTTTTTTTTGCTTATTCTTTTGCTTAACCCTTTCATGTCTAAGTAACTTTGTAGGCATTGAGTCCTCAACACTAAGTAACTTTGTAGTTGTAAAGCAAAATGACTTGTGGACTTTGAAACAACATAACTTTGCCAATGTTAAAGATATCTGGTTGGATTAAGTGTCAAAATCAAGGTTAAAAATCAAATTTTATGAATAATTCAATAAAATGTGCATATCTATTACAACTGTTAAAATGCAGGTACAAACAGGTAACACAACAGGTAAAATACAAGTAATTATTTTATTACCTCATAGAAAACTTAGAAAGTTCTCAAAACATGTTCAATTGACCCTAGATGTACTAGTGAATAATCAAAGTAGCAACACAAGTCTTTCTTTCATGGTGTCCATAATATATAAGATTCTATAAAATGAACCAAAATGATCTCCAAAGTGAGATCTGTCCACACACCTATTATCGTCTCTGCCACGTTTGATCCTCGCATTGAAGTTCGTTAAACGGAAAAAATTTCCAAAAACTTCATCTGAATAGAATATTTGAAAATATTCTGAAGCTTTCCTGGAGCCATCTAACACTCAGGTTTGCCCAAATGTCAGAAAATTTAAACAAATCTCTTTGGTTTTCGGGCTTCCTCCAAAGAAGATCAAGTGGAGCGTACAATTCCTTATGGTTCAAACCTTCAAAGTCCTCTTTATCGTAATCACTGTCACCTACAAGTGCATTCCATTGTCTCTCCATATGTCTTCTCTCATTTTCATCCAAATTTACCAGATTGAAATTATTCAAATCCTCAGATAACTCTTATCTGAAGTTTCTTCAAACGCCGCCATTTTGGATACAAATTTCAACATTCAGAAAATTTATTAAAAGTTCCTACTTCATTCGATGTTTCTAGTTGTATACAAGGTAAACTCACAAGATTATCCAAATATAACATCTACATTACAAGATGGAAGTTATTAGAGATACCCTGAAAGTTATTTAGTTGGGTACTATGGTGGCACTCACCAGTTATTATGTACTTTTGAGAGAGTGATGTATGTGAGGTGAAGTTGTTTGCATTTTAAACATGCATAGTGGAGAGAATGTTGGCATACCTATATGCTACTTTCATGTAATGTGGCTGAAATTTCTTTGGATATTGTACTTTTGGAAATTTTAAATGATCTTAGGTCACTGCTAACTAAAATGACTGCTCCCTTGTGCTCCAAAAATCAACCTAAATTTGTCTAAAGTACACTATTCTTGGCAGCTATTAAAATAGGGAAAATGAATTTTGCCAAACTAGATAATACCAGCTTCTAAAAGTGCAATGAATGAATTACCAAATACATCAAATGTAAAAAAAAGTTATCAGCTCTAATTTTTACAATTACCTCTGAAGTTCGAGAAGTGAAAATGAGCAAGTAGATTTAGCACTTTTTGAAAGGTGCACATCTGGAGTAAGGCCAAGCTGTATACTCTCTAACCCATATTACACCCAAACACACATCAAAATAAAGGGAAGTAAAGGTTCTTTGAACAATACCTAAGATATACAAAGTCTCTTTTAAACAGCCAGTATAATTAGTGAGGAAACCCTGAGAAACTATTTATCTTTAAAATTCTAACCCTATGCTAAATATGAAACTGAAGAGCACCACTTATAGCATTAAAGAACACTGCCCCAGATTGAAAAGTCGGTCCATAGTGTTTACAGACTTATTTCCCCATGAACGTTTTTATGGTCCGCAGTGATGAAAGGGTTAACGAACCCATCTTATTCGTGTCGAGGCCACTCTTTATTCCAAATTAGGACGTTACTGGAAACTGCTCTGGACATTTGCCTCGGGGAATAGTGAAGTATCCAGCATTATCAGGATTTGTTGGTTTTCTATAGCCCAAAAAAAATCTGGATCTGGATTTCTTAGTGAATCTGGGGCCTGACTCGTAATTTGTGAAGAATACAAAACTGACAATACCAATTTGAAACTTTCCAATAGTCCTGCACTCAGAAATGCAAAACATAACTAATTTCAAATTTAGCCATCAAATCTGTGCATTATTTTTTAATTGACAGGTGGTGGTGTTGAGCAAATATTTTTTCATCGTCCGTGAACCAAAAGTTTCTTTTGATATTTGTGACTATTTAGATATTTTGTTTCTAAACTTACACAGTCTATTACAATATTAATTATTGTGTATTCGATAGATGGCAACTGGTAAGTATCCGCTATCTGATAGTGTAAATGAGTGTATCAGTATCATACTGTTGGACAGTGGAGACACTCGCCATTTTTTGAATACGCAAATAGATTTATAAATAATGCAATAAATAGGCAATTAACAGTAAATATTAAATTAAATTTAAATTAAGAAAAGTTAATTATTAAAAAGAAATTACACCCCTGGGCCTCTGGACCCTTGCTGACCTTGCACTAAAATATGGTAGACTAACTGAGGCTTGCAAGCAGTGATGGTTGTGTGTAAGCAGTAACATCCAGATCCTGCAAATATTGCCCCAACTATCTGGATCCTGTACCCAATGGCAAAATACAAATCCGGTCACCCCATATTCCAAATGCCAAACTTATCCTGCTTTTTGCAAAGGTTTGCCTGTCTGTGTGCAGTTCAGACCAGTCTGTGTAAAATCTGAGACCAAAAAGTCTAAAATCCTGACACAAAATTGGATTCCAACCACAGCAAATTTTGTGTGGAAAACAAATCGGGTCTAAAAAATTATGTTTTTCCCTCAGTATTTTGTAGTGCAACTAGAATGTCCAAATTATTTGGTATCAATGTTGAGCTATATCTCTCTACCTTTCTATAATACCACCCATTTTTTGGTTATCATACATGATCTTGATGCTAAAGAGCCAGGAAGTAGGCTGCTACCTCCTGCCACATAAATGTGGCACAAGGGGTTAATGAGTTAACTTGAATAAATTTCATTAATAAATACAAACTTCAAAATTATAAACACAAATGAAAATGATCTATCTGCTATAGCCCAATATGATTAATGTTACAATATCAGATCCAATGGATTTGGCTAAATTTACCTTTAGGACTGCTACTAAATTATCAAACAAACTTGTATAGATCTCAGATTGAAGCCAATTTTTACATGAGATATCACATTATTAAATAACATATAATTTGTTTTTGTGTACAATATGCTTCATTTTGGCTCAGCCTTGAATTTAATGTACTGTAAAACAGGGTTTCCTTACTTAAAATAGCATGATACATTTTGAAGGCTCCCACGAATGCAATTGATGAAAACAACAATTGGTAACTACCAAAGCATAATTCACCAAACACAAACCCAGTTTGTGTTGTGATGCCAATCTATTCCAACTCAGTTATGCAGATAGAACAAATTCCAGCATATTTGTTTCTAATTAATCTTCCTGGAAAAGATATAACAAGTAATATGAATAGCACATTACATGGTTGTCCCAGCTTTAATAGTGCTGCATGTCATTAATTTAAATTTGTGCACACAAACCATTTCTCTTCTTTCAGTTGTAGTTACCTTGACATTTTTGCCCCCAAAATCTGAAGGCTTCATCCTTTCGCCAAAGAAAGGGTGTGATTCCAATAACTGGACATACCCAATTTTAAAGACCTTAATTCTATAACTTGTTTTGCATGTGCAAAGAAAAATTCAGTTCAAATTGTTCTCCATAATCACATTCAATCTGGCAACTTTAAATGCCCCTGTTAGGTACTACATTCATTGGTGTAAATGAACATTAGGTCAGATCACTTGGTCACTGTTAATGCTCTGGTTGCAATCTGCTATTTAAAGTAAGTAGGTCGTAACAGGGTCATATTAATGGCGGTGGTGGTCTCTTATATCGGTGGTGGTCTCTTAGGTGGTGGTCTCTTATATCGTTCAGTACTTGAACCAGTAAAATCACAACTATGAAAGCTTCAATAACTTTGGGAAAATCTCTGAGTCTGATGTAGGTAGCCTTAATTTTAATAAATTATCAAAATTACACTGATTTTGTGATGTAGGCGCAGACAAAGAACTTGCAAATTTTGAGTATGGAAATTTGCCACTGCCATTCATCACGTGGCTTGACTGATTTGAGAGTGAATGAGTTCTCTCAAGATTTTAAAGTAATACAAAATTCTTTTGTTAAAAATAATTATACAGCTATAGCGACCTTCTTTTACTCTTAAATCTTTCCAGACATAATATATGTGTACCCAAAACGTAAAATAGTTAAAATTGCTGTTAAACGTAACATACACTTCATTGTTTAACAGGCCTGTGCATAGCGGACTGCACCGGGTTACTTTGCTACATGCATATCAAAGGGCTAAAAAGCCATACACTCTATGAAGGAAAGGGTTAAATACTAATAAAAGCAAAATTGACCTGCATACTCTATTTCTTTTTCCACACCATTACTGGAGCAACATTTTATTTTAGCCTTACCCTAAGTGCAGCAGTCCACAAAGTCTGGTCCAGGCCTATGAACTAAAACAACCATTATTGAGAGAAACCACTTTTCTTGTATTAGTCAGTGACCTTGACTTTTCACCTTTCAAGTTCACAGGAAAAAGAGTTCTTCCTTACACTAAGTGCAAGCCATCCACAATTTTTAACAACTGTAAATGGTGAAGTCACATTACTTTGTGGAGAACAGTTTCTTCTTTCAGTCATTGACTAGGACTTGTGACCATTTGAATCCATAATCAGAAGAGATCTTTCTTTCCCAATGTGCAAGTCATCAACCATATGTGCTAACAATAAATGATAGGAAAAGAAAGATATTGTGCAAAATCCAAACTGGAAAGTTTGACTGATGGACATTATCGTAATATAACAGACTCCACATTTGGGGCAGGTATAAATAAAAAAATCATTGGGTAGGGGTATTGTAAGCATTTGGATGCTGTGCCACTTTTCCCTACTGCTACCAACTTAACTCAATGCCCTTCTCTTTTCACATTTCTAAATGGATAATTCAGGCGGAGGAAAAACTAGGATAATATTTAGCTATAAACCATTTGATGATATGTTAACTACAAGTTATGTGAAAGAAACAACTAGTTCTATTTCTTTACAAAAAGTCATCATGATTATTTTACTCTTTTGATTTTTCTGGTATAATGTAGAGTTTCAAAAACTTGTACCTACTGTACTAGCTACAGATCAACAGAATGTACCTAGTCTGCAAATAAGCATGTAATTATAACAAATGCATCTAGTTAATACCATCAATAATGTCACACCATGTTTTCAACATAAAAGCCCATGTGATGTTGACTAGAAAATGAATGTAACTATGGAGTGAAAATCACAAAGTTACACCAGGATAAGAAAATAATAATACATTTATGGTAACTAGAGCACAAAAGCTTCTGAGAGGTAGCTGGTGCTGGATTCAAATAATATGGCAAAACAAACAACTACAGTTTATTGATCACTTATGTAAATAATCTCATGGGGACCAGTAAAATGATGCTACCTGAATAACATTTTAAAGTCATTAAAGGATTCATCTGCAAATCAATATGCTATGTAAAATATCTACACCTGGAAAATTCTAATGGACGAAATCCTATCTCTGTACACAAAAGTCACCATGGAACAAGTCAAAAATTAAATGAATACCCAACACATTGTTTCTTTTTCTTCTCAAAATGGTGTCATCAATATCTTGGGTCTATTTTATGTAACTGACTGCCCCATAATCTAAAAACAAAAAAAGGTGCTCAAAAAAAATCCCACAATCTATCATCTGAATGTAGCATAGTTACGAGTACATACTCTGGCATTAACATTTTAAAATTGCTCAAGTTTTAAAATTTTGCTTTTTGTTATGACCATTTATATATGCATCTGACAACTGTTTGTCCATATACTTGGGACAGCTTTTAACAGGTCTTACCAGCCCAAGTAGCCTAGTGGTCTAAAGCAGCCTAGTGGTTAAAGCTCTGACCATTAGGGATCACTGCCATCTCACCTCTGTGTGAGTTAAGTCCAGACTCCACTAACGTGGGTAAGTGAGAAAGCCTGCCAGTAGCTTCTCATTAATCGGTGGTTCTTCCAGGGGTTTTCCATGGTTTTCCTCCATTATTAATACTGGCTGCTATGTATAGCCTATCTTGTGCTGACAAATGGCATTAAACCCTACAACAACAGCAGGTATTATCCAGTCTAACAATATAATTGGCCAAAAACAAATTGTCACTTTGATAAATTCACTTCTACCTAAATAAATGCACTACCCAATTACCAGCCCAAGTGAAAATCACTCTGAATGAAAATCATGGTATATTTCTAAACAACCTTCATGTGACAGTAAATTTCTTATGCAATTAATTTGGTTCAAAGTATGAAGAATATATTTAAAGTTTTGATTGCAGAAGAGCTACATGTACCCTTCTTTTTGGGTCACTGAAATAACCATGGGTTGTTCTGTGCTGAAGCCATGCAATGGTTAGAGTGAACATTAAGATCTTATATATGACCAGTAAACCTTGGGTGGCAGCAAACAGTTAACCTTTTAACTACGACTACTGCATGTGAGTGTCGCCTGTAAATTGCTCCTGAACCCCACTGACATATATGCAGTGTCAATAAGCCTTGTTTAAAACCCCTGTGTCCATTATGAGTGCATAGTTCTGCAGTACTCAAAACCCCGTGTCGCATCTATGTGGACGTAACTGCTATGTTAACTAAACGTTGATTGGTTGAAAGTACAGATATTTACTTATTTTTCATTATCATAACCAAGGAGAAGACTGGTTACTGAACATTTTGATACCAGTTGGAAAACTGAGAAGTTAAATTTAGACATGCGAGAAGGAAATTTCCGGCAATTTACAGAACATGTGTAGTTGATATTAACAAAAATAGATTCCTAGTCAGATATTTGTTAAAGGGTTCAGTGCAAGCAAGGCTTATCGACACTGCATATATGCGTCAGTGGGGTTTAGGAGCTATTTACAGGCGACGCTCAGATGCTGTAGTTGTAGTTAAAAGGTTAAAACTATATTAAAAATCCAAATCACTCAAAATTGAATTGTACCTCTAATTCAGCTGGTTTTACCCAGTACTGGAGCACTTTGCACGTTATATATACTAGTCGTTATAATGTATTTTTAAAAAAATTTAAAAAAACATCCTAACTACATAAATTTAAAACTAGTACCATTTATGTTTAACCCTTTCATCACTAAGTAACTTTGTAGGCATAGAGTCCTCAACACAAAGTAACTTTGGAGCAAAATGACTTGTGGACTTCACTGTCACCCACAAGTGCATTCCATTGTCTCTCCATATGTCTTCTCTCATTTTCATCAAAATTTACCAGGTCGAAATTATTCAAATCCTCCGATGACCTCCTTAGAAATTTTTTCAAACGCCGTGCTGCCATTTTGGATAAAAATTACAGCATTCGGAAAACATGTTAAAAGTTCCTACTTTGTTCGATATTTCTAGTTGCATACAAGGTAAACTCACAAGATCATCTAAATATAACATCTACATTACAAGATGGAAGTTATTAGAGGTACCCCGAAAGATATTTAGTCGGGTACTATAACGTTAAAAAAGAACACTGCCCCAGACTGAAAAATCGGTCCAAAGTGTTTACAGACTTACTTCCCCTAGACCGATTTTTTGGTCCATAGTGATGAAAAGGTTAAAAGATACCAAAGTCAGTTTACAAGGTTGTTTGCTTTCTAATAAAATAGCCTTTGTATTTGATATCCTGTCGGAAAGTTTAAGGAATGAGTTTATTTACTCACAAGTTGTGTTTATCCATCACCTGGACTTCTATTTGTTTTCCAGATGTGATCATTAATTTATGTTTGCAGGACTCATAGTATACACAACAATAACGTGCTTTAATAACACTTTTTTTTAGCCCATGCTAGCGAAAAGATTATCATTTGCACTCACAGTAGATATATTTTGAAAAAATTATTTTTATTTGCGACACCGTCATATAGTTAACAATACAATCTTAGTCAGTTTGCACCTTGTAACATCATGTGTGACAGGCAGGTGCCTTCGAGCAATCGGGTGATATTTTCCTAAAACCTATTCATAAAACGTATCTTACATAGTATCTACTTGTTGTTTTAAGAAAAAGAAATTGTTCAAACTATTGTTAAGTTGAGCTGAATTATTTTTCAGCTTGGGCCAGATTGTTTTGGGCCAAATTGACTAGAATCCTTTTCCCCATCATCATCCTTTGGTTACATCCATATGCAACACGACATCATAATTGCTGTACAAAAGCATGTTCATAAAATATATCACTAACATTTACGTCGGGAAATTAAACACTTGAATGGCTAGAATGAAAAAAGGGTATAAAGTACAGTCGAACCTGGTTATGTTGCTGGCCTAGGGGTTTACCAAAAAGCATTTAGATAACTGATGATCAAGATAAACGAAAACCAATATGTCGTCAATATAATAACATGTGCTTGAAATTTCATTATGTAAATGATGTGCATTAGTAAATGAGAATGTACATGCACATATTTTGGGATGTTTTTTTTAAACAACAGCATTGCCACAATCTGTCTGATGAAGTGATCGGCATGCTATAAAAATATACATACATGTTTGTTAACAACAAAAGGCATATGTGCACCAACTAACAGCAGAGATTTACCAGTATTAAATACAAACCACCATTGATTCTTGATTCAAACCTTTATTATATTCTCCAACATTGCAAACACAAAGATCGATAAAAAAAATAATAAAAAAAAAAATGTGCAGGGTGTAGTTCATTTTTACAAAAAGCTAACCAGTGTCAAAATTAAATTTTCGGGTCATTTCACTGATAGCTCTGAAAAGTATGGTAAACAGAATACAGCATGTTATCCTTCAGGCAAGATCAACAAAAGTGATTGAACTGTCATTGGAATGACCAACTGACCATGGTCAGTTAACCAAGTATGATCATTTATTGGTAAGTCATAATCTAGCATAAACCTAACCAATCAAGAAGTACATGTAAATTAAAAAAATCAAAAAGACCTTATTCTTGCAAAAAAGAATCTCCATTCCCACGAATGAAACTTACAAGAGTGAAAACCTGGCAATATTGGACCGTATATATTACTGTAGTATAAGTTAACACCCAATATAGGAATTCTTTCACTCCTGTATTTTGAGAAATAAATAATTATTTTTAATTATGCAAAAGTTATTTATTTGTTGTTAACTTTCTTCTTTCTGAGTCTGTAACAACCAACAAACAGAAGGATTGGCCATTCCATTAATTTTATCTGTTCTATTGTCTTCAGAAGTTGTCCTGTGGCAGAATTGACTGTCAAAATATACAGTACTCAGTCATAGGTCATCATAAGCAGTTTATGATGTAACAATGCACAGCTAAGATGGGGTTGTGATACAAACAAAGGATTATTTGTGTAATGATTGATTCCAATTCATTACTTAGTTAAGTTTGTAGCTTTCTTCAAGGTCTCCCTTTTATCTATCCAGTCCAAAAGCCAGCTTGTTTGTACAAATTAAATAACCAAAAAGTCTGTCGACAGATGGGACATTTTTGTCACCAATAAGGGGAAATAAGGGGAAAAAGTCAACGGCAATTGGTCATGGGGATGAGATAACATTAACTGCCAAATTTGGCCCTCTTTTTTGCTTCTAATATTAGGGTTCTGAGACATAAAGGACATAAAAGGATGACTTAACCAAGGAGAAAATACTAACACAAAAAGAAAATTCATGGGTTCCACTTTAAAAAAAACGTGACTTAATAGGGCTGGCAAGGTAACAGAGGTCAAGATAAGTGGGTTCCATTGTACATCATATCTGTGTTTGGCACAAGGAAACTACTGATTGTTTATGCAGATTGCCGAATAATTTTTTCACTTACAAAAATGGATTTTAAGAATAATTATTTTTATTGTGTGCATATATAACAAATGCGTTTTGTTTATAACTATAATAATATCATACAGTAGTCCCCCTCTTAAATGGCTACCCCCTCCCCAGCGGCTACCCGCTCCTTACGGCCAGAATCTGAAGGCACTGACAAATTTGTGTTCAAAATTACCCCTCACGAAAAGGTCAGCTGGATAACGCGGCCAGTGGCCAGCATATTTTTGCAAAAACATAAAATTTACAAGAAGCCACATTTTATTTTATAATATGTATCTAGAAAAAATTTTTTTCTAATTGTGTTAAGTAATCCAATTTCTGTTTCCCCGAGGTCAGGTTTTCGTTCTTCAAAAAAGTGTTCTACATGTACCACTAAGGATAATATTATATCCTATACTCCTCATTAAAAGCCACATTTATTCCATAAAGCCAAGAGAGACTAAAATTTTAATCCATACATAAAGGTAATCTGTATATCCTTACTGCTTGTTATCACAGGATGTCTGGTTTATCCACTGGAAATGTGTGCTATTGTTCAGATCAAATCTGGGTACATATCCAAGCCGTTTTTCGAAATTAGAGTAAAAAATAAAAAATAAAAACAATAGGGTACCAGACTGCAACTAATGAATCATGTGACAATCGCTGCCTTTAAAAATATGTCATCTTGTTTAAATGCAGAAAAAAAATCAGTCTTGTAGTTGCAACATTGATGATTATAACTTGAATTAATGTCAAGATCACATGGTCAGCATTGGCTAAAAATAGAAACAGGGTACTATACAAAGACCAAAAAAAATCATGTGACAACACAACTTGTCGCTTCTTTACAAAGAAAGCATTTCGCCTGCCAAACAAATGTGTCGTCTGCATAATTAAATTGCATACAGTTAGCAACATCAGAATAACTCATTACCAAACTGTTATGTGACGGCTCGTTCTAAGTAACATAAAAGAAAGAGAAAACACAACAAGCTTTATAAATTTTAACAATGATAAAATTTATTTTACTAGAACACATAAAATAATGTAAATTATTTAAAACAAGACTTACGGTTTACAGGAATGATCCAAATTTTGTTCAAAATAAAAGAAATAGAGTTGTAAAGAGTTCTAAACATAGACTGAAAGTATGATGTTCCAGTCCAAAATGGCGGTTGACCACGTCAGACGAAGGCTAACAGCAAATTCCAGAATTTTCATAATAAGCAATGTATGTGTTGTCCCGTTCCAATATTAGGGAGAAAATGTCCAAATAAGTAATGTTGTTCTCTAGGAAAATTATAAAGACAAAGTGAAAACTAGTACCTCTAACATGGCATGTTATTTTATGTAGACATAATGACAACTTCTTCTGGCACAACAAATTAGAAGTTGTATAACAGACTCGACTACTGTCCGTGACTGTTGACTCGACCAGGACAGTCTGTCCGTGAATTTGTATGAATTACAAAAATCTCAAACATATATGGGAAGGCTAATGTGTAGCCTGAACTGCACGCGCATGAGGAAGCATGCAATTTCCCAATACTTCTGAACATTCAGGAAAGCCTGACCCAGCATCAGCAAATCGCACTCGTGGCCTTTCCTGAATGTTTACTTGCAATACACAGCACGTGCTAACACGAGTCACATCTACAACTCAAGCAAACACTGTTTTATCAAAAACATGTTAGACGACATTAATAAAATAAAATGAAATAAAAAGAGACTTATACAAAATTGATATATTAACACACATACTTTAACTCCAGGGTCGTAACAAAATATTAACATGTCATCACGTAAACAAAGATGATTATTTCAGAAAACGTCAGTTAATATAGTCTACGATTTCGGGTGAGGTGGATTGGGGAACTGGTCAAACAAATTTAGGTAGAAAAGACTCGAATAAATAACAACGTAACAGATAAGTTATTTAGCAGCAGTGGGGAAATAGAGCAAATGGATTTAGGTAGAAAAGACTCGAATAAATAACAATGTAATAGATAAGTTATTTAGCAGCAGTGGGGAAATAGAGCAAATGGAAAGAGAATTGCGTATGTACAAAGTTTCAAATGACGTTTTTAAATGGTTCTGCAATGTACATGACAACACCCACTAGCATATCACGCTTACACCAAGAATAAGAACTATTAATGCATATTCAGTTGAAATAAGTCAACTATTATAGCACAAGGACCGTTCAATATTTAATGTTGCTTTTAAATGAAGATATTCAATGCTTTGAAAAATGAAGCTTTCTTACTACGTACATATACTTCTCACAAAATATTTAGCCCCCCCCTCTGGAAAGGCCACCCGCCTTATAAAGCCACTTTCCTGGTGCAGAAGAGGTGGCCATATAAGAGGGGGACTACTGTACATATGTATAATATAGGTGGCTGTGACCTTTAACTATCATTGAGATTGCAAGGACACGTTTTTTAACTATCGGGGGGGGCATAACTTGCAGTGCCAATTGACTAACAGTTTTCCTTGTTTCTAAAAACAAATGAATATTTGAGGATTTTATGTTTATTCTCAATTCAGATTTCTTGGGTATACAAAAAAAAATACACAAACACTGATATAAAGTAAAATATAAATATGCAATCCTTGCTAAAAAAAAATTTAAAGCAACAAATTTTTAGGGACCTAAATGAGATACATATATATTTCATGCAGTTTATGTTTTATAAGTGAATAATTTACAAACAGAATGGCACAATTAATTTAGGATCACACATTCAGTAAGACAGTAATAATAATAATAATATAATTATTAAAGTCATTTGCTATTATTATCATTACTTTATGAGGGTGGCACAATCAATACAAAAAACTAATCTCCTTTGTGGCACTAAAATATCTACATATGCACAGGCAAATATATAAAATACAACTGGGAAACAAACACCATACAACAAATGGTATAATGAATGGTGAATACAAGAGCAACTAAATATGGATTCAGCACAAAGCACTGTGGCTGTATAAGGAGATATATATATATATATATATATATATATATATATATATATATATATATATATATATATATATATATATATATATATATATAATTTTTCAATCCTAATTGTTCCATGCTCTGCAGATTAATTGTAATATAAAAAATTAATAAATTTATAGATAAATATTATGGATCACTCTGGAATATTACAATAGGCCATATATATTAAACTGGATCAAGAAAAGATGTTTAGTCTAATTGTAACACATAACATTCTACAAATTTTGATCAAGGTGTGCACCTTTCAGTGTGCTATCACTTTGCAACATTTGGTTTGTATTGGAAGAAACCTTTATGACAGTGTCCAAAAATGTGTTCACAGTTAAGCATTGATTTTGCCAAAGTGTAATGATTGCTAATTACAGTGGCAAAAAAAAAAACTATTCTGAGCATGAAAAGTGTAATCTATATATTAGGTGCCATAATACAGAACAAAGAATGAAAAAAGTACATTTATTTTTAGTACTAACCTGGATCTGCAGCAGGTCAAAATACTTGGCAAACCTCAGAAAAATTTATGTGGATTAGAACCAGAATACAAACAAACAACATACTGACAAATTACTTATATTCAACACTCACTTTAACTGGTTCTATAGATCTAACTTTGTCCTAATAATCATCAAGTCCACAAATTCTGCAATGAGCATGACAATGTCCCTTTTTCTGATCAGACATGTTTTGAAGTTTAAAATGTCCCATCTACTTTTTAAAAAAATTTCATTCACAAGTCATAACATACAAGCCTGTTTTATTTAACATCTGGTGCCATTTTCTTCTAAAAGTGTAAACAGGTCCACTATCTAGATTCTCAATATAATGAATCCGAGAGGAAAAGTTTCAAGTTAAAATAAAAAACATCTATTTTCTTGGAAATGGGTCATGTTCTAGTGGTGTAGCTTGGGGAAGGAGTTATCAGATGCACTTAAAGGGGGCACGAAGTTTATGTTTTGTCCCCTGGTGCTAAGTACACTCACTATGCCACTGTCCTATACAGATGCTACATATAGATAGTTAAGAAAATACATGTATGTCTAGGTTAGACAAATCAACTCTTGTGCTATTTTTATCCATGAGTCTTTCTTTTAACAATATTCTCAAATTTATATGAGTAGAATTGCAGAGATGATAATTAAATGACAAGCACAAAACTCACTTTATTTTTATATTTTTTAATAAGCCAGAAAAGTATAATTCATATAAAGGCAAGCATAAGACCTAATTAGGTGAAAGAAGTATAATGATAATGCCAAAAGCATCATGGCTGGCATGTATTTCAAGAGAAGTGTACATAACAAAGATTTCTGATGGATCAAATTTGGATCAAATTAAAGAGAATAAATGTCTAAAGGTATATGCAATGAAATACAAAGTATGTACACCCTTTACTACAATAGTCAATACTGAATGTTTACATGATCTCTACTATATGCTAAAAAGAATCATACATCATGCAATTTTTTCTACCAACATTTTCTCAAATGACAATGGCTGAAATCATCATACTCATACAACACACATCTCTGGAACACACACACCATACCCAATATATACTGCAATCAATAATGCAACATACTCCTGGCTGGTATGACAAGGGGCATAACTCTTGATTAAAAACCCTCTAACTGGCACACACATCCTCTATCTTCATGTTCAAATAGGAAATATGTAAATAATTTTTTATTGTTAAATGCTTTGATGACCTTCCATTTACTCTTATATTGGATCTGATGGTTAGAATGCAATGCTATGTCTAATAACACAAAATCTCTGAAAAGAAAGCATTTAATAAAATATCGAGAAACTGAGGATGGTTAAGTCAGGGGAGTACTTTGAATGTATCAACCAATAATAATAATTTTAATTTCTGTTCACAAAAGGTACAACAGTGAAACATGCCTTAGAGGAAAATTCAAGAAAAAGACATGCTCACAAAAATGAGTTGACTTGCATATTTTATATGTTCTTGACCAATTCAAAATGCATTCCTAATTCTATGTAACTCAAAACATTGGCAACATTATAGTTAAAACTTACAGGTTAGCCTTATGACTGACTACCAGTTAAAGATGTCTAACCTAAAAACTAATAATAGATGGTTTGCAGAAATATCATTCAATATCCCTTGTACCTAGTCAAGTCTTTGGAGGGTAAGGTCCAAAATTAGCTAACATAGCTGTTTACCAGTAATTCCTGTCAAAAGAAATCTGATTTTCTGAATGTTTCTAAAAATAAAGTTTGAAGATGTCCTTTTTGGAAAAAAAGATCATTGGGAAAGAAAAAAGAGTATTTTCTGCTATGCTAACAAATTTTCAACCACTCTAAGGTGTGACAACTTTTGGTTATTTAAATTTGTTAGCTTTAAATTGTGAGTGAATTATGGGATGGTGGACAACTGCTTCTTGTTAATTTACTGAGGGGCCCATTATCAGCTACTGAGAATCCCTGGAAGAGTCTCCAATAAGACGATTTAAATTACCAAGAACAATACACAAAACTAATAACAAAATGCACAAACCTTCAATCCAGACAGCAAAGAACTTCTGAAAAAGAAAAGAAAATTTTAAATTAATTCTGAAAGAAATAAAAGGACACAAGTCTAGTATTAACCACCTGCCCATGACAGGGATGTCACTAAAAGCCAAAGGCTTGGGATCTTGTCATTCTAGTTTAACCTCTAACCTTTTTTGTACATTCATCATTTTTGTTCGGCTCCAGCAAATTTTAATGATACCCTTGCCTCTAATGTACTTGCAAGTTCCTGGCATATCACCATGAAGTTTTTGGAGTGAAATATGTTTCTTCAAGAATACTTTCCTGATCATACCATCTTAGGAATACAAATACTACCTTGCAAATCCAGCCTCACATAAGACAACATTTTCACAATGAAAGCAAAAACCTATTTACCAACATAAGTTGAAGTCAGAATGATCTCCTTTTAAATATAGTCATTGGCACTAAATCCCATCTATACTTCAGTTACTACTGTAGCGGAAGGCACAAATGTTAGTAGGATGTGATTTTGTGAGTTCAGGAGGGTGCATCTGTATTATGACTGGATACGTATTACTGAAAAAACTATTTACTCCAAAAATTGTTTTCTTCTTCAAATAAATTACCTTATTTCAAAAATAAGAAGTGAAGGGAGGTACACCATCTTTCCCTGGAGAGGACCATCTCTCAAATCCTCTAAAGTATGCAAGGCACCTTCTTCATATACAAAGTGGGAGTAGTGACTCCGTATGCCCAGACACAGATGTTGAACATGCTATCTCGAATGTTTTATGAACAAGACAAGAAACAGTCCTTTTTTTTTTTTTTGCCTCATAAAGTAGAGCTAATGGACTATTACATTATCTATAGAGAATATGACCTGCGAATATCACAAAGCATAGGTAGGTTAACACAGAAAAGGTAACCTACTTATATAACAAAATTATTGTTCTCATAAAATTAGAAAAACTTCTCAGACAAACAAATGTGAGAAATAGTTCAATATATAAATTGAGCATATTTTCCTTATATGATAAACTCCTCCAACTTGCTCTATGATGTGTGAGCACAAGTAGAAATAGTAACTTCTTTATAACGAAAGATCACTATGTGTGGGCAGACAAGTTTTAGCCTTCATAGCTAACATTTCAGCTTGTAATGTTATGTGATTATGATTTTTAATGTAGCTTTAAAAAAATTTTCAGTCATATCGCTATGATGTCTGCAATGTGGCAGTTTATAGTGATAACTATCACTGGGGCATCATTCTGCAGAAATGTAGCATGCTGTCCCATCAAGTCACATTAACCTGACACCTGGCCGACCAGTCATAATAATACTGAGTGTCAAGCAAGGCAGTTGTTAGTACCATTTTAAAAGTCTTTGGTAAGACTCGATCAGGGATTGAACCCATGACCTCCAACATCTGAGGCAGACACTCTAACCACTAGGTCACCAAAGCGGTTCATTTAAGCTTGAACTGGCAGGATTTACAAAAGTAGTGGTTACTCCTAAGGTTTTCAGTAATGTACCTGAAGAAGAAACTTTACTCCCCTCAGCCCCAACAAACTATTATGCATACACAATTTCTTCTTTATATATATATTTTTTTCTGCATAATTATTAAAAAAGTTACATAAAGGGATTTGGAAAAATATTCTCGAATCCCTTATTCCTCTCCATTATGCAAATACAATCATTTAAACATTTCTGAAAATAACGAAAACCCCATTTCTAATTCTGAAGAGAATAAAAAACCAAATTGAAGCAATATTTATAATTTCAAAATAAAATACCAAAATCATCAATTAAACATATAAACTTTTCATGAGCACTTATAATAGAGGGAGATATCAAGACAATGAAACAGAAAACTACTTGGACTTACTATATTTGAGAATTAATAGATAATGAAAAACATTTTCCAAAAATTGAGATCTGATCTAACATTATGAACCCACATCTGGCACACTTCATGATATACAACAATTGTAACCCATCTAGCAAAGCTAACACTCAATGTATAAGTAACAGCATCAAAGAAAATGTAACATATTGTTATGTATATTTAATTTACACTGTTTTTCTATTTCATAATATGCTATTGATAATGTGATAATGTATACTGGACTTAACCTTGTCCTAAATCTGGTTAATTTTCTGAGCAACCTGAATTATTTATTTTGGTATTTAGGAAACAAATTTATCTGGATCTGTATCTTGAACTTTGGAAACTCTTTATGAACTGTCCTGTGTACCTGTCATTTACTACTTTTTATATTGTAATATAAGTAAAATACTTCTATTTATAATGAAGATTTTATTTTGTAAACATTATCAATCTTCAAGGTTTTCTCTTCATTTGGTAATGGGTTGGGGGTTTTTTTATATAGTTATTGTTGGGTTTAACACCATTTTGGCTGCCAGTATAAATGGTGGAGGAACACGGGAAAAGCCAGGAAAGAACCAATTACCCATTAGAAGTCACTGGCAAGCTTTCTTACATACCATGATACCACATTAGATGATTCTTCGACTCAAACCCATGCTGACAGAGGTGAAATAGACAAAAACTTCCAGGGCTTATTGAGTTAAGAAACCCACATTTCTAAAATTAGATGCAATTACATGTTGGCTGTTTAAAATCAGTTGAAAACAAGGTCTTAGTTCATTTATATACCAACACCAATTGCCATCTCACCTCTATTTGCATGGGTTCAAGTTTCAGGTTTGTCCAATATGGGTATGTGAGAAATCTTACCAGTAGCTTCTTGTGGGTCAGTGTTTTTTTCTGGTGTCTTCCAGGGTTCTTCCTAAACCTTTAATACTGGCTGTCATGTATAGCCTATCTTGTGCTGAAAAAATGGCATTAAACCCTACAACAACAACCAACTGCAATGTTTCATATTGTTATCTATTCATAGTTGTTTTATCTGCAATAAAGAAATTGAGACAAATGATATGAAGATGTGTGCATTTATCCTCATGTAAATGTTACATGGGTTGTTTCAAACAAGTTTATAATAAAATTTTCAACTGCCATTTTATAGTGAACTTTTATAAAGTAAAACATGAATAATTTTTGTTTATGGCTAGTGAACCATTATAGCCAACTTGCAATTAAAATACATTAAGTTACTCCTATCATTTAAATTGCATTACAATGTAAAGTTTTTACAGTGCTCTTTTAGTCATATCATCAAAATACACTGCATCTGAATATATTTTTTATACAGATACAGAATGTGTTTATAATGTACATACAACTCAGAACAGTTTCTGCTTGAAAATATTTCTTAAAACCAATGTTAAATGCTGATATGCAAACTGAGAAATAGGAGGCATAATTCAAATAAAAGAATGAAAACCCACATGCAGCAATGTATATATCACTCACTTTAGAGACTGACACACACACACATACACAGAGAAAAAGAGAAGATCTCAAAAATTTATGAGAGATAATAAATGTAATACTAAATCATTACCCATCTGAGATTCTATTTGTCACATAGGTTTTTAATGAAATGAAAACAGAAAGAAAGAAGAAATTTCATTCATTCTGACTCGGACATGTCCCTTTTATTTGTTGTGCATAAAAAATATTCTTAAACTCTATTTTTTGGGCAGTTTTATAACCAATAACATTTTAAAGTAGATTTTCTTGTACAAGTTGGAATTATTTGTCCTTCAGAATAAATGGAATAATGGACTCAGAGCATCATTTTTCAACAAAGAAAGAATCTGTATTGAGGTCCCATGTGATGTCAGATAGTTTGATTGAAAATGTTCAATGTAACAATGCTGATACCTAAGGTATGTCACTCTTAGTACTAAAGGTTGTTGAATATTCATGTAAAATGATTATTACTGGATGAAGAAATTCCATTATTTACTGTAATGTATTTGTAACCAGATATTTACATTAGTTGATTTGGAACAGGAGCAGCAAGAATTGCATTGCATGAGACATTAGATTTTCATTCTCTCTTATACAATATCTGTAAAAAAAAACATTGCCAGACTGGTCATAATTGAGTGGCACATACTGTCAGAAGATACCAGAGAAACAGTAAAGAATTGGTTTATTGTAAAAATGTCAATTATCATATAACTAATGAAAATCAGTGCTCTATCCAAAAAGGATGACTTTTCACATTATGAAAATGGAGAAAAATCTTCAAATTTTAAAATAGATTTATTATAGCATGTGTGTTATATCACAGAACTAAGATTTTTTTTTCTTGGTAAGGTTGAAAAAAGAGGGGATGGGTACATGTTATATGCACCAAAATACAGTAAATAGTTTGAACCACATCTGAAAACAATCAGACATATATCCAATACAGACCCTCTATCTTGCCCCTGGGGATAGTGACATGCCTCATGTCATAAATCAGCAACAGAATTTCCTTTAAAATGTTCTAAAATTTAATACTAAAAATAGCTTCAAATAAGTTTATTCAATCTAAATTAGTGAATGCTCTGAACCTTTAATTTCAAAAGAAAATTTACCAGATAAAAATTATTGATCACTATGGACTTTTCAATGGCAGCCAGGTATTAAAATGTCACCCTCCCATTCGTTTATAATATTGTGCCAATTTTAAAAAAAAAAACAAAATGCATAAGGGACATAAAAACTGCACAAAACAGTCATTTCACTGAATTTATCATTTTAACCCAATTGCCACCAGTGGTCTGGTACTGATTTTCAAAATAAAAGGCACAAAGGATACTGCATAAAAATAGTCCTTTCATTCATCAATTTATAAATTCTAACCCATATGTTGCCAGTGGGTCCCTAAAATTTTGAACTTATTGACTTTTCAAACCAAATGGATGCTTTTGATGTAAGCAAGCAGAGTACTCACTGTCCTTTTCTGGTTTCTACAACAGTAAAAACTGTTGTCTTCATCCAATATCCGCAATGTCTAGTTTCAATATCCTCGACTCGCGAGAATTGTGCCATTAACATGAACTGTAATGCTTATATATATTTTTTAAACTATTAAATAGCAATTGAAAGAGTTAAAAGTATATAAACTTAATTTATACATATTTGCAAATTTTTTATAAAAACTCTCCAAATTATCTGCCAGATAAAATTAAGCATGTCAAAATGAGTCAATTCCGGACAAACATCTATGGTTCGTGACCCTGAAATAAATACCAAGAGATAATCATACTGGAATTCAACAATTAAGCAAAGGTATATAAATGAATCATTTGTGATGCCCTGTATTATTAATACTTGCAGCTGTATTATAGTACATTTCTTTCAAACACATAAACTACAATAAAATATATAATGATGATGCTGAAAAAAAAAATCACAAAACAAAAAACATGCATTTTTTAAAAATATTTTGCTTTCAAACTTTCAATACAATTATCATATTTACTGATGTAGTAAATTTTTAAAATATTTTTTCATACTATTTAAAACTAAGTGTTGTTCCCCCATTATTAAAATATTTAAATCACAAATTTCACTCTGCACTGCTCAAAAAATGATAGTTTGATGCCTGGGGCCTCTCTAATTTCAGATCGAGAACTTGCTGTGTTATAAGTAAGAAGCCAATTGGGCTTCTTAAAAAAGAAATCTACCCAAGAAAGCTTCAATCATGCTGATGATTTTTTTTCAAGATGTTGACCTGTTATGCTAAAAACACTTTTCTTCCCAAACCTGACAGTCATGTTTAAAAAAAAATATGATTTTCAGTAATCTTTGAAAAAAGAAAACAAATCACATCATTATATGCTCTTTTCATGCAGCATGTAGAAACGGTAAGCAGTCATACTGAAGCTGATATAAAACTATCCTTCGAGCAGTTTAAATAAAGGCAATTTAAAAGGCAAAGGGGCCAGTTATAAACCACCATTGCATGGTTTACTTAAGTGACTCACAATAGCTAGTGAAGTGCATCTGAAGACTGGTTGGTGAGCCCACTGAGCTAATTTGCATAGGTAAAAGAAATCACAAAGTGGAACACAATATAGATAAATCAAACAAATGCTAGATGCGTGAGGGCATACAAAAGCTCTTACACTCTGCCATAAATGAGAATATATATATATATATATATATATATATATATATATATATATATATATATATATATATATATATATATATACCCAAACAGAAGCATATTATTTCAGTTGTCAGAATAGTGTTCATGTCTTATTAATTTTTGATGATGAGTTAGAAAGCAAAGATAAATCTGAGAATTCTTGGTTGATGGAGTTTTACTTTGTGTAAGCAAAAAAGGAAGGCATTTAGTTCTTGGCACATAACATATTCAACACAATGAATTGAAGATTCTGACTAGTTAACTGATCTATACTTTCTAGTATTTAATCTTAAAAGAGAATGTTTGACAGACAATAAGCTTTTTTTACAGTTGATTTATGTTGATACAATGTTACCACCTGTACTAGACAGGGGCATTTAATTTTTAGATTGGGCTTATGGGGTTTGAGTCAGGGCTTGCTCTAAAAAAAATTTTCAAGTCACCAGCCCTAGGCCTGTGTCTAAAACATTTTTTCTCTGAGCACTGTCTCTGTATAGTTTTCCATTAAATTCATTATTCCAAACATGATATATATGTATGTTATAATAACAAAGATTTTGCATTGCTTTTGTTATCACAAAAATCTGTTTTGGGTGTCCCACTAAAACTAAGAAAAAGAAAACCAATATGTGAAGAGTGGCTTTGATACTCACTCCAAGGCCTAAAACTTGTATGGTATTATTCAAATTAGATATTTCCATTGTTTTTCTACCATTTAAATTGTAGTATATATTTAAATTTTAATTTTCCGAATATTTCTTAATCAGCTCTTACTGTCACTGTGAATGAAAGGTATTGATGACATCAGGATCTAGAAACAATCTTGTGAGATTAGGAGAAACGTGTGGCATGAATCAAGGACATGTACGAAGTTAGGACAGTTGACATTATCAACAAAATTAGAACAAATAAAAAGGAGAAACTTTTTTATACAGAAAGAAATTTAACTCCAAAAATTTACAGAATTATTCACATTTGATGCTTAAAAATCATAGTTGATTTTAAATGCTACCAAGTTGACTGTTTGGGAACCCTGCTGACAGGTAAAAAATTAGTCTGATGAATTCACAGACCATGTTTTGTGTGATTTTTATTATCCTTGATGCTCTTAGTTTCAATCGGAAAGAGGGTGTATGAAGACTATAGTACAAATTTGTTTTCAACATACACTACATTCATTGTGCAATCAAAGTGTACAACATCCAATCATGCTTGCAGGGCCAGATCTACAGTAGTTTTCAATTAAAACTACAGTAAAGGTCATACAGATCATTCACATTCAACTCCAATTATTTCAGTACTGGGTGTCAATTTTAAGAATCTGTATCTAAATAACATTATTTGGCAAATAATCATTCTATTTGGATCCTCCTACATCCCTATTCCTTTCAAAGGTTGTTATTTTACATATAGCAACCCCAACAGTGCCTATTCCATCTCAGTAAACTGGGTGAAAATAGACTTTTTCTTATACTGTGTGTGCTAAATTTGTATTAAAATCAATATTTATAATAACATTTTTATGAAATAAACTTTATTTAAAAGGTTTTTGACTTATCTACATTACTTGGCAATTATTCTTTCTATTTGGATCCTTATACGTCCTTATTCCTTTTGAAGGTCATTATTTTACATACCATGAGAAGGATATACAGCAAAATTAATGTTAAGGCTCACAGACATTTTTGGACCAATGAACTTAAAGGTGTGGTTCAGTACAATATGAATTAAATGTTATGCACTGTGATATCACAATGAAAGCCCAGCATTTTCATGACAAATTTGTACTGCCCATTACTGTGACAATTAGACTCTAAATTCTCTTTTCTTGACCAAATTTAGTATCTGGGCACTACTGTAAAACTGTAATGGATACTTTTCATCTTGGAAGTTTCTTGATGACAGTTAAGGTGCAAGGCATTCAATAATCAGGACTGAATCAACTTTAAAGCAAAAATTTATATTCATTTAAGTTCAGTAAACATGCATGTCCTGTACGACTTTTACTGTAGCAAACAGGTGGGTGTGATCATACTTAAGTCTCCAGTATTGGGCTATCCCATTCATATTGCCTGTAAATGCACCAATAACTTTCACAAAGATCCGAATTTACAATTTATAATTTCCTGTAACAAGATGGTCTCAATCCTCCAGTTCTGGCCTTATAATTAACTAAATGTATAACGTTTCTAAAGATACAATAGGTTTTAATTAACGTCGGTGGTCTGGAATCGAATTACCATAGTAGTCTTAAAACTGAAGTGTTTATGTTAAAGAATGTATGCCATAAAAATCATACAAAGAAAGACACGCACTTACGCTTACATTACTAAAAACCTGCCACGAGAGGCAAAACTAGCGTTCAAAATGAAAGTCCGCTTGAAGAAACGTACCTTACCCGCTAAAAGGGTCAATGTGTCAAAACATATGGCAATTATTGCTTTTGAAGTCAATTTAACAAAGACGGGTGGCCTTGTAAACAATAAAAGCTAGTTTATTTCTCATTTTACATAAATAAGCTTTCCATCGAATCAAAACAAAGGTCGGACAACTCTGCGTTTGACAAAACATGTAGAACGCTATCTCACCATACATGTGTCGATAGATAAATCTATTATCTAGAACATGCAACTAAATTATCTCTTTATAGACTAATATTGCCTATTAATCATACGTAACAAACCTTTCCATATCAGTCAAAATATTTGGGAGTTATCGTGAGCGTTTGCTCTTTTTGTCGCCTGTCGACTTCAAAATGGCGATAAACTTTAACCACGAGGATTCATTGAAATTGACTGGTTTACTATAATGACTCACCACAACGGACCTGATATATAGTTCGATTGCAAGAAATTAATTACGAACCAGTCCATAAAATATGGAAGAAAGAAAATTTAAAACGATGTAACTACTATATACATCGACAAAAAAGCCCTGTCTTCTTATTTAATAAGCATATTGTATTACTGTTATTGTTGCTGTTATTGTCAATATATTTATATTTGTTTATAATCATCCTTGTCATCATTGACAATGTCAAAGTTATTGTGATTACATTTTCTTAATGAAAAAAAGAAATTGGAGAAACAGTTTAGTTATTTCTTGGAGGGGGTTCTCATTAAAAAAAAAAAAAAACTAAGAAATAATAATGATAGGACGATTTCTTCTCGGGATTGCCATGCCAATTCTGCTACAAATGAATGTCTCTATTTACAACCAAGTCCTTTTGTGTGTAGGGTGGGGTGAACAGACTAATTGGAGAGGTTATGGGGATTGATAAGTGCTGGCAAAGCTGTTCGATTCCGTTTTGATTTACATTCGATGACGAATAATAAAATCTCTAACAAAAGTTACCATGAAAGGCTCAAGCGACAGGAATTCATGTGGAGTAAAAGAGTTTAACCTAAATCAGTAACCGAACAAAACATCCATTAGCATACTATTTTACAGTTATGACATATCGATCACTTGATTACAAAATATACAACAAAAACAAAAAATGGTAGCAACTCCAGAACCTATGCCAGCCTAGAACCTTAAGTGAAATTAATATGAGGTACCTCACTACACAGCCAAATATCCACTAGATTTTCACAGGCTATAAATCAAGGTCAGTAATGCCCCTGTTCCATAACTGTGATCGGAGTCGCCACTGGGTTTCCATTTATGCCAACACAATATCAAACTCCGCCATAATAATCGTTTTATTCTCAGTTGCCATTCAGTACAGCTTGGTAACTGTATTGAGAAGTTCGAAACAAACACGTATTCGCGAATGCTACATGAGCAATATTATTTTGCCTGCACTGCCGATATTCATTAGCTAGGGTTCCCATACGTTAACCATAGCTACACCTTGGAGGATCGATCAGATAGTTCGGTGCTTTGGCTATTGGATTTCGTGAGTTGCCACCTTTAGTATGTAATGTCACCTAAGAGTTTTGCATTATAAATCGACTAAAAATGGTGGTGACAATTGACTTTAAAAGGATCTTTTGCAAGTTTAATGTCAAAATATGACTATGTATAAGAGAGAAGCTATTACATGTGTATTTTAACAAAAATATGTATTTGCATAAATATGGACAGGCGGTAAAAGCTTGCTTTATTTGTGAGTCCATTCCTCTTGTGTAAACGCTTTGTCTCGATCATGTGGGAACAGTGTTCAGATTTGAACAAATTGATTTTGATTGTATGCGGTAGCTTACCGCCCATTTAAGGATATTTACAGACCTGAAGCACTGATATATTTGCCCAGGTGCAGGTTGGGTTAACAGTAGTGTATGGGGTGCATATAGGCCATTTCAGGGAGACTTCGGCGAACTTCGTAATTTGCTCGGAATTTTGATCACGTGGCGGGTGGTCAACTGACCGCAATATCCAATCGAGAGCTGGTAGGCAAATAGTCTGGTCCCCTGCTTAGTATGCTCCCTAGTATAGTATAGCGGAGTGCATCGCAGGGGGGAATTCTAAGCAGGGGACCAGACTAGTGGTCAAAACAAGGCGGACGCATCAGCATAGAATGGAGACTTCGACAAACTTCGTAATTTGCTCGGAATTTTGATCACATGGCGGGCGGTCAGATGACTGCAATATCCAATCGATAGCTGGTAGTCAAAACATGGCGGACGCTTCAGCATCAGCATCAATTGTTCCAACTACTTCAGCTTCGTTTATCGAGTTGAAAAATGCATATTCAACAGCGATGATGCCACAGATATTGACTAAATTTAATATTTGAACAATCCTGTCTTATTTTCTGGATACCAGGACGGATTTTAAAGCCATACGAGAGAGTAGCTATGAGCTTTTTACATCTGGACATGTGCATGTGAGTATGGAAACGGAGTCGATGTTAAAAATTTAATCCTGACAATCAAAGAGCAAGTTGTTCAAACTATTTATTTGTATCCGAAACTTCACTAAAATTAGATGTGTTTAATATGAGTTTATCACATTTGTTTGTGGATTATTTACATTTAAACATAAATCATTAAATTAGATCCACTTGCTCACAGGAGCTCGTATCGTTTTGATGTAGCGTCATTTTGTGGTGTACTTATGCCTACCAGCGTTTGATTGGCTGGAATATAAAGGGACTCGGAGTTTTCGGATAATTACGGAGCAACTCTGTTAAATCCGGTATGAAATGGGCTATAGCGTCAATGGGAGTTATTATTAAAATATGGCCTCCGGCACTTTGGCGTCAAGATTCTTGGCGCGAAATGGCCTTTATAGAGTCAATGGGAATTTTGTATTAGCACACCCTGGACCTGTATAGCATCAAGAGGAATGGTCCCAGGTAACATAACGTCATGGTACTGAACACTTGGTAACAGTGTAGCAACGAGCTGACCTAGTTGTCCTAAATAGGCGCAGCTAGCACTACGACTCTAGGGAGGGACCTATAAAATATAGACATAGACACTGACGTATATATATATATATATATATATATATATATATATATATATATATAAAGCATTACATAGACTTGATATATGTTGATGGTGTTCATAAATTTGCATACTTATAATGAATCTATAAATAGTTTTAATCAAGGAAAACACTAACACCAAAATGGATGTGACTAAAAGTAACGCTAAAATGACGAAATTGTCCCAGAACTTAACCGAGACTAAACATATCCCTGAACATTAATTTACATTGGTGTAGACTAAAATTAATACTAAAATTACGACATTGTCCAATATTACAGTGGAAATAAAGAAAATCTGGAACATTAATATTCAAGTGACTGTGACTAAAAGTAACGCTAAACATATGAAATTGTTCCATAATACGACGGAGACTGAACTTATCGCAGTAGATTAAGTTATATTTGCTTAGTCTAAAAGTAGAACTAAGATTACCAAAATCTCCCACACCATAGTAGAGACTGAAAAAAACTCTGGAATATTGTATTCAGATTGCCTCGACTTAAAATATTCCACTAAATTTCAGAAAAAAATAGCGGACTTGAATGGAAACTGGTAACTAGTCAGATGTATTGGTTGTTAGAAATGGTTAAAGACGAAGTGTAGCACTAAATTCTGAAATTGCACCTGGCTCTAGCGGAGACTGAAAATAATTGATAGATAAATTTTTAAAATGTTACCAAGACTTAAAGTAGTACTGAAATTATTTAAACTCATACCGATCTTCGTGGAAACTGAAAAATTGTAAATAAAAATTAAACTAAGCGATATTGCATCCATGGTAATTAGCATTCTGGGACCCTACTTTTTTAAATAAAGCATTAAGTTAGGCTTGAAAATGGGTTGGCTTGTTTGGTGACTGCCAGTCACAGTTAGGCTAGCATTGGAGATCAAATGCGTAATTTGAGCTGCAAAGGAACAGCTGACTTGCTTACATATTTACTTATGTCTGCTACAGAGGTAAATATCTAAAAATCGAGATGGTTGAGGGGAGAAGAAAAGTATGCTAATTTGTTATAGTACTAGTGAACTTTATTCATGCATAAGGCAAATACTGATTCTTTTACCTGCCTTGCCACAGAAAAATATTCAAAATAGCTCTTTGCTGTTAAAAATGAATGTAAAAAAGAGGATTTTGTGGCAGTGTTGGTTCATTATAAAAGCCACCAATTTTATAAGGAATTAACTTGATTGCCGCCGTCCAACTCGCACGTGCATGCTTTCTACCAACCTCATTAGTTTGTTTTTTTTTTTTTTGTATCTTTTGTGTAAAATTATTTTCATTTTTCTGCAGTAGGTCATTGTGGGATGAAAATTCACCAGATAAACTGTCCAGTGAGACCTTATCTGCGTACCTAAGTTAGTTGCTATGGTCAAATTTTCACCTACAAGGCCAACAGTGGCTGAGAGGGCTGTTTCCACATGCAGCATTTAGAACCACACACACGCGTCTATATTTCATGTTGTTCTGCTTTAGTTATTTTTTACGTTGGTAGGTTTTATGGTCAAAGTTTTTTCAACAATAATGTTATCTTGATGTATAATTGCTCGACATTAGTGCTTTCTTCAGGTTTAACTTGTAACGAGCGCACATCTAACCGATTTTTATTGTTTACTAATAAACTTGTCATGCAATCATAGCAAATATATGTAGGCCGAGTAAACAAATCTGTAATTCTTCATTCTAAAGGGTTAGCTCCACGCTAATATAGATCCATACTGAATGATTTTTGAAACATTTGTTCTCTTCTTCACCCAAAAAACTGTTGAGTCAGTGCTGGTGCAACATAATCAACACTTAAAGCAACTAGAGTGGATTTGTCTGTGAGCTCCACTTTATCTTTGTAGAAACAGCCCCAGTGTGTTTTCATGCCTGGCCGTTATGTTCTGTGAAAGGGTGATTATGAAGCAATAATTCCAAGTTGGCCTAGAGTTGGCACTGTTTCATCAGCGTGATCCCAACTGTCGATTTCTGCTTGATTCTTAACAAGATGTTACGTATTTAGGCTCGTTCAAAAGTAGCAAAAAAAAAAGAGTGAAGCCAACAAGCTTTGTAAATTTTAACAAAATAATTTATTTCCTTAGAAAGCAAGGTAAAATTTGAAAAAGGACTTCATGGTTTGTGAATATAATCCAAAATTTAATTATAGAATGAATAATATAAGTCCTATCACTAAAAAGTTCTAATTAAATCAAGGTGTTAATCCCAATGAAGTTCCGATGTGGATGATGATGACGTCAGATGAATGCAGAATTGTAATAATAACTTACATCTTACTAGATAAACTTGCTTTTATTGTCGACAGTGTAGTGTACTCAGGAACGTAACTGATTCCCATTAATTTTTGTCACAAAGATTGAATCAATTTTATATTTAAAATAATGGAAATAATACATGAAATTTAAAAGGTGACCATATATTCAGTATTATATTACGAGAACATGCAATGGCAAAGAGACTTATTTAACAAACAAAAATAAAATTTAAGACTACGAAAAAGTGAAGAAATATATTACAGAGCATGAATTAATATTTATTTTCAAAGGAATGACCGGACAAGATCAGCAAATCTTTAAGTCTCGATCGAGCGAGTAAAATGTATTTTAGGCTTTAAAATCTTGTTTGGTTTTGAATTATTTTTATTACTGCGCCGGCTAATTAGAGCTATCGATTTCGGTTGGAAAATAAATTACATTTGTGTTAATACTGATTAATACTGACTGCATATAAAAAATAAACTGAAATAACAACAATTATTACTAAAAAGTACGAGAGTAATATGTATTTCACAAAAGTTACGAGATTTAAGCTCCCAAACCTTAAAATCTCAATTTAGGATTATTTCGGAATGTCGAAAATCGAGAATTGACAAATAGAACAGAATGAACTCCTCCAACAAGCATATGCGCTGAACGAAACATTATAATTACTGACAGCCCTCCATCTGCCAAACTTCAACAAGACGTATAGGATGCACCAACCCTCCTAGCACTGTCAGTCATCTCACGTATCTTTAACGTCACCTTAAGACTCGGGATGAATTTCTGATCGAGGAAGGCCATGGGAATACAGAATGCAGAATGTTGGACTGACCAGAGTCCAGTCTCAAGATCCAGATTGATCCTAGCAGACAAAATCAAGGCAAACAAGTAATAGCTACGATGTCGTAGCCTCAACTTATTTTGTTGTGGTTGAGCCCACAAAAGGGCTAAGGTACTAATACTAGTACTAACAAATACACAAGGAGCGAAATTTCTCCAAATTTAAACAAGAGTACATGAAATAGGCATATAATGAGGAATTGTGCAGTCAGCTAGTAACAATTTATGATCTCCGAGATTGTTGAGAAAAACTGAGAACCTTGAGAGATTATTTGCACTTGGTTGCATGGAAGACACACACACCTGTCAACACGAAGATTTGTTTTTAAAATGACATGATCGCATGGAAGATACCCCACCCCCCGTAAACACAAAGATTTGTTTTTAAAATGACATGATTGTTTTTTATCAGAGGTTACATATCGTCATTACTGACCTTTTTTTCTGCGCATGTAATACATTTTTATTTGTTTCTACTTTGCAAGGTAGACAACAAAATTTCTTGTGAAGGGTTTATAAACATAAGTTTAGGCTAAAAGTGAGTCCTTTTTTCTGAGATAATGTAACATTGTTAAAAATTATATAATGTGTATAACAGAAGTAGTAACAAGGATGCGAGTGAGCTAAAGAGATATAAAAATAAACGTAAACAAAATAACGAGTTATCTCATTAATATTTGTCATAGTTTACGTTACAAGAATCTTGGAATACCTTTCGACACTTAAATGCTATGATAAAAGTTTGCTGAGTTCAATGTATGTTTCTTTCTCCTTTGCATGTCAAGATGAAGAAAAAAGGCATTTAGAGCACTAAGGAATTTTTTTCAATGTTCGGTATCAGAATTACTCAGAAGAATGAAGGAGACAAAAGCATCTTCATGAAAAGGTTACTTCTGATAGGAAAATTTACGATAAAAATAAAATAACAAATTCAGCTTGCAGAAATGCTAAGGAGTTAAATCCACGTGGATGAAGTAAGAGCGGATATTCGTTGCCTAAAGTCTAGGAAAGCACCTGGCATTGAAATCAGTTAAAAAATTATTTTACACCTTGTTGACTAGCCTGTTTAATACATTGTTTCAAGCCTCCGATTTCCCTCTGGACTCGTGTACTTAAACAATTATACTTTAGCATAAAAGGTGACAAAGATAGTCAAATGCCGTTAGAGGGATTAGTCTTGCTACTCTTACCAAGAAGAGTCTTCAATTCAGTCTTAAAAAAAGAGGATTAAAAAGGAGGTGTGTGTGTATATGTGTATGTGTTACATATTTTTTTTTAACTTAGCTTTAACAATGTTTCAGTCATATTGCTACGATATCTGCAGTGTGTCAGTTTTATAGTGATATCTAGCACTGGGGCATCATTCTACAGACATGTGTCATGATGTCCCACGCAGTCACGTGATCCTAACATCACTTCGACCAGTTCTAACACTAACCTCTTAATGCTGAGCATCAAGTAAGGCAACCGCTAGTACCATTTTACAGACGCTCATGTGGAAATTTCTTTTAAACTACAATGGTAAATTCTGATGTACTTTCATAGATTTCAGAAGATATTTGACAGAATAACAGAAGTTGTATGGCATATATTTGAAAAACTGAATACGAGCAGTAAAATGGTATATATATATATATATATATATATATATATATATATATATATATATATATATATATATATATATATATATAAATATATATATATATATATATATATATATATATATATATATATATATATATATATATATATATATATATAGATGCAATAAACTGACGACGAACAGTACGAAACTAGTAACTAACTAGCCTAAGCGCTTTCGACTCTTAATGAGTCTTTTTCAAAGGCAAATACAAAACATAGTTACGACAAACAAATAAACACTAAAACGTTGCGTTTGTAAACCTCTACATTTCTATCTTCACATGTGCTAAAACTATAAATACAACCAGCTTGTATAGACTAGTTGCGGAAACTGAAAACGTTGTATAATTCCCTAAAAGTCTACAAGCCAAAGCGACATCTATTTTTACTTTGTGTACATATGTAACGCAGATTATATCCCGGATATTTGGTTCTATACCGGTTATTCTTATAGTAAAAATTGAAGGATAAGAAGATTTAGAAAATGTTAAATTCTACTAGTGCATAGTTTTCATTTTCTAGTCTTCTTGGTTTAGACCGCTTGGTTTCAATGTTCTAAGGCGGCGTATCCAGTATGATTCCTTTTCCTTCCTGGTTTCGGAACTCCAGCTGTGGTTGTTGGCAATAGCGATAAGTATTATATCACTGAAAGTGTGGCCAGGGGAGGAGAAGTGTTCTGCGACCGGGCTTCTGTACAGCTTTTTTGTCATCCAATCAGATCTATGAAGGTTTATCCTTATGTGTAGCTTTTCAGTTTCTCCCACGTACTGAAGGCCACAGATCTTACATGTGATGAGATAAATCACATTCTCTGTTTTGCACGTTTTGTTTGGACCATGTATGTTTAGTTTTTCTTTAGTCACTGTCTGGATGACTTCATTTCAAAGGCAAACAACTTCCATCCTTCAATAAAATTCACGGCAGAAATTTCCAACTCAAACCATGTTTTCCTGGACACAACAACCAGACTGGTGGAAAACAAATTACACACAGACATCTACTCGAAACCAACCGACAAACACCAGTATCTTCTCCTAACCAGCTGTCATCCAAAACACTGCATTAAGAACATTCCATATAGCCAGGCACTGAGGATACGCAGAATTTGCTCCGACGATGAAAGATTCCTAGAAAGGTCTGAAGAGCTGGCTAAACATTTAATTTACCGAGGCTACGACAAAAACCTGATTGCGGAGGCAATCCAAAGGGCCAAACAAACAAACCGTGATGACCTACTCAGATATGGACAGAAAGAAAAGGTTGATAGGATACCATTTATTCTGACCTATCACCCAGACAATCCCAAAGTAGGTAAAATCATTGCAAACCACTGGCCAACCGTGCAATCGTCAGACATACTAAACCTAATACTTCCGAACAAACCTGTAGTAGCTTACCGGAGACCAAAAAACCTAAAGGACATCCTAGTCAGGGCCAAGCTAACAACAATCGCTAGTCAAAACCAACCTAGTCAATCTGGACCCTGTGGCGATAAAAGATGCAAAACCTGTCAACATATGATAGAGACCAAGACATTCACTAGCACAGTGACTAAAGAAAAACTAAACATACATGGTCCAAACAAAACGTGCAAAACAGAGAATGTGATTTATCTCATCACATGTAAGATCTGTGGCCTTCAGTACGTGGGAGAAACTGAAAAGCTACACATAAGGATAAACCTTCATAGATCTGATTGGATGACAAAAAAGCTGTACAGAAGCCCGGTCGCAGAACACTTCTCCTCCCCTGGCCACACTTTCAGTGATATAATACTTATCGCTATTGCCAACAACCACAGCTGGAGTTCCGAAACCAGGAAGGAAAAGGAATCATACTGGATACGCCGCCTTAGAACATTGAAACCAAGCGGTCTAAACCAAGAAGACTAGAAAATGAAAACTATGCACTAGTAGAATTTAACATTTTCTAAATCTTCTTATCCTTCAATTTTTACTATAAGAATAACCGGTATAGAACCAAATATCCGGGATATAATCTGCGTTACATATGTACACAAAGTAAAAATAGATGTCGCTTTGGCTTGTAGACTTTTAGGGAATTATACAACGTTTTCAGTTTCCGCAACTAGTCTATACAAGCTGGTTGTATTTATAGTTTTAGCACATGTGAAGATAGAAATGTAGAGGTTTACAAACGCAACGTTTTTGTGTTTATTTGTTTGTCGTAACTATGTTTTGTATTTGCCTTTGAAAAAGACTCATTAAGAGTCGAAAGCGCTTAGGCTAGTTAGTTACAAGTTTCGTACTGTTCGTCGTCAGTTTATTGCATCTATTTTAATTAATCCCTGACAAACGTGATCCCTTGGTGGATCCAGTACGCTTGAGAGGGTTGTTATTCGCCATATGATTTGTATTCTTTATATATATATATATATACATATATATATATATATATATATATATATATATATATATATATATATATATATATATATATATATATATATACATATACATATACCATTTTACTGCTCGTATATGCCATACAGCTTCTGTTATTCTGTCAAATATCTTCTGAAATATATATATATATATATATATATATATATATATATATATATATATATATATATATTTATATTAGAGAGACATATATGGACATAAATGTTTGCGTTCTGACCACAATAGGACGGACAGATGCCTTCAATTGTCCTTGTATGTCAGTGTTGCATTCTGTCACTATTACATTTTTCCTTATTTTATATGACCGTTAGAGTGCATTGTCCAAAAACCACGATGGAATCAGCGTTAATGGTATGTTAAAACTATTTCTTTTGCTAAGACAATCGACTAGAATCTTATTGTCATTAATGGAAATTAAAGGCTTATCTGATTTTCGACAAAGAAGGCTACCCAAGAAAGCGCGAAAATGGCATTTTGAGAATCACAACTTAAAAGTCTCTTTATATCAAAAATATTCAGGGTTGGTGTTCTTTTCACGTAGTGGTTGCTATAAATGCCTTAAAATCCCATCTGAACAACCTACAGTGATATTATGTATTTATATACTTAGTTAAAGGCAAGTTGCTTACGTTTGGAAAATTATCAATAGACATTACGTTCACAAGTTTTGATAGTAAGGTACTGATTCTATCCTATGGAGCTGAAATTAAAAAATAACCAAATGAGAACGATGATGATCACTGGACGAGAGACATCGGCTCCGGAAGCATGTTTAGAAGACAACACTTCATCATCTAAGAAAGCAACATCACGATTTGTAATTCGCAAAGCTCGTGGCTGAGTAATGAGGCATATGCGATATGCAGACAGGAATGAAACTAAGATGTTCTGTGACGTTTTAAAGACTTTATACGTGCCACAAACATCATCATCATTTGCAGATCATCAGACTCGGACTCAAACCGAGAAAGTAATTGGCCTGCTGTCAAATGGCAAATATCTAGAATATGTGCCATACCAACTGAAATCTGCAAATCTGTAGACTGGTCCAATAATCAAACTCGTACACTACAGCCTTGATCATAACATTTTCCAAACCAGAATAATTGAAGTTTGGTATGTCCCAGTGAAAACGATCCACGTAATAAACAAAGCTACGGTCATGCTAACATTCTCCAAACTCTGAACTCATTAAACGAGCTATCTGTATCCAGATCAACGTTTATATTGATAATATCTTACGGCCATATCTTTCTAATGCCGGAGGGACCTTTGGCTGTCCATCTGACCTTATTAAATTACTATAAGCCCTGCACGTGCCACGGACCGAAACATAAACATGCCGTGACTAATTCATCAAAAGCAGTCGCTTATTACACAATTCCTCCAAAAATAATCTGGCAGCATATGAACTTTCATATTTGCAAGTAAATGCTGTGCGAAATTACTATGAAACCAAAGCTAGTGCCTCGAGGTTTAAAATTCAACTACTTAATGAGCAAATGTATATAAAGGGGTATCTTATGGATCTTACATTTTATATGTTTATTAATGACGTGTTCTGAGTAGTAGGAGAAAGTAAGATTCCGAGCTCAACAACCCCCTCCAGACCTCCAAACAAATACAAAATAAATAGGTAACGTAATAGAAAACCTATTGCAATCAATAATTGCGTTAAGAATCCGAGCTCAACAAATACAAAATACCTAGGTAACGTAATAGAACACCTGTTGCAATCAATAATTGCGCTAAGAATCCGAGCTCAACAACCCCTCTAGACCTCCAAACAAATACAATAGAACACCTGTTGCAAAATATCTAGGTAACAGGTAAAATTTAATTACGTGATCTTCCAGAATAAGCAAAATGATGTGTCAGACTCAATTTTCCAAATCATTACGATTTAGCAGAGCGTGGCGATTGTGGACTAAATTACGCATTAGAATTCCAGTAAGGTAAGTGGTATTATATAAAATTTTATGTTATATCATACTTCTTTTGATAGTCTTTCTCATATTTGCTGATCCTCATGGGTAGAATATCTGTTAACATGTTGTCAATAATACGAAATTCACGTATTAAATCATCCATACTATATTTTACTCCTCGTAGGTAAGATCTTATTTGATCAAGTAGTTTTTTGTAAGTTATAATTGATGTTAAGCAGCCGTGCTTTTTTATCAAAATTTTAGGTTCAACTTTTTTACAAGCTGCTGTAAGAGAAACACCAACACCGGATATGATTAACAAAAACGGGTTTAATGATATACCACTTGAAATTATGCCAGAACTAGTCATTAACAAGGGTAGATATGATATTACTCGAAGTATTTTGTTATAATATTTGTAACATTTTTTAACGCACCAAAGTTTTTTATGATAATATTTGTAGTATTGTATTAGTGCGTCAACATCCTGTCCTGGAATATCTTTTGAAATATGATTGAAATCAACTATACTTTTTTTCATTATAATATTTGTTCACATAATCTCAGGCTTGATCAAGTAACTAGTTGAGGTGTTTCAGCCACAAATTCCAGACAATACCAATATGACGCAGCAGTTAATTTTTTGTCATCAGCTATTAGCATAAAAGTTTCTTCAACATCTTTGTTTAACACAATAGACACAGTTCCAGAAAAATTATCGGTCGAGTGACGCCATGGAAATAATGTAAATATATTAAACTTTGCACTGCTCAACACGGACAATCTATACACACCAGTGACCTCTGCAGTATGTTTGAGAGTGTTATTTTGCGGCGACCAAGTAAACATTCCAGAAGCAACAGTATAGACAATATTTTTAATCTGCTTGTGAGGAATTTTAATCATACTTGTTTTCTCAATAATACTAGGAATTCCACTAATAATATCGTTGAGTTTTGTGTTAATATTATCGAGTGTAATATCAACAGACGGTGGACTTCCAAAAAATTCGTTATTGGTTTTGTTTATGTTTCTGCGAAAATTTAAAAACGTGGTGATGTGATTAGTAAAATCAGTTTTGAACTTGGTGATTTCATTGTTGATATCATCAACATATTTCTTTGTTACAGCATCAAAATCAAACTCTGGTGTTCTAAGGTTAGTAATGCTATTATTGTTCATGTTGAGAAATGCACGCATTATACCGCCATGCACTGACACGTACTTTGATTCCTGATCATCAACATATTTCTTAGTAGCAGCGTCATTATCCTCAGTTGGGTTTCCAAGGTATGTGATCTTATTCTGGTTCATAGCAATGTTTCCCGTAAATAAATCACCTGCTTTTCTAACATAATCGTTAACTGACCTACCCGAATCTTCTATCTTACCTTGATTGTTAAAAGTAACAATATTATTAGCAACTGCAGTAGGATTTCGTACTAGTACATCTGATAGTTGTACATTACTCGTCTTTAATCGTCCTTGTTTGTCCTGGAAAACTACAACTTCATTTGGATCTACACTTGCAACGTTTAACAAATTGTTGATTTCATTTTTGAGCTTATCAAGAGTCGCATACTTGGATAAGTCACCCTGGTAACCTTCTGTTAATAAATCTACTGCTAATGTTCCAAATTTTGTATAGTAGCTCATTATACATACCGTTCTACACAAAATTGTTGGTTTAATATAACATAAAATTATACGATGGCGAAGATAATAAACTTTGACACCGAGCGATTGGTGAAGCATAAACATAACAATGAACTTCCAGACTGTCATTATCTTATTGTTGGGCGAACTGGATCTGGTAAAACAAATTTGTTATTAAATCTTTTACTCAATAATAACTTTAACTATGATAAGGTGTATATTTACACCATTAACCCCCAACAAGACAAATACGAGTTACTAAGTGAGTATAATGATAAACTTCGTGATGACCTTGGCATTGGTGATGATATATTTTTGATAAAACAACCAGAAGAACTCGTTCCAGTGAATGAACTCGATTCGTCAGAGCATAAGATAATCGTCTTTGATGATATTCCGCTAAACAATGAGGAAATGAACAAGATTAGATCATATTTTTCACTATCACGTAATAAAAGATGCAATTCTGTTTATCTTGCCCAAGGTTTTTATAATGTTGATAGGTTTATTAGGCGAAATACGGGTTGTTTCATATTTTTTCCCGGACTAGATAATGTGGATGTGAGAAATATTGCAAACGAACAATGTGGTGATGTTACAAAAGATAAATTTATCGAATTATATCATCGAGCAACTAAAGATCGATATAGTTTCTTTTTATTTGACAAGCTAGCGCGTGATCCAACCAAGATGTTTCGTTGTTGCCTTGAGACGTTTCTATGATATAATTTTGTAAAGCGTATAAAAATAATGGACAAACATCAACAGAAAATCGAATTACTAAAAAAGTTTCTCGAAACTCGTGCGGCTTTTAAGAAAAAGGTGGAAGAAGCTCGACGTGGACAAGTTCAAGCAGAAGAAGAAAGAACCAAATTTTTCAAACCTGTTACTGAGGCGATGCTTGGCAAGCAGCTAGAAATACCAACATTGTCTCCGGAAGAACTAGCAAAAATAAAAGAAAAAGGATTGTTAGGTTTACTAGGAGAAAGATCGAAAGAAGAAAATAAAAAAATTGCAGAAGAACTTGTAAGAGACATTGTTGATCCTATTGCACGACAGGTTGAATTTGATAGATTAATAAACAACCCTCTTACACTTCAGCAAGCTATAACAACAAAGGCTGTTAATCCCGACGAGTTAAGGAGGTTAATAGAAAAAGTGTCAGAACAAACTGAGGAATTAGCTGAGAAACAAAAAACGTTACAAAAAAGTATGATAAAAATAATGCCTCTTGAGGATACTATCATATTTTATAGAAAGAAAGCTAGGGTAGAAATAGACGATGCCGAGTATAATGAGTTTATGGAAAAATATGATATCACTAATATTAATAGTATTCGAGATTGGCCAGAAGAAAAATATGATAATTTGATGGAAAAATTAGAAAGAATTATAGAAAATGGTTTACGTGTTGATGAAGAAATTAAAGATCAAAAAGATAGAAAGAATTTTCTAGTATTATCTGATCAGATAAGAGATGGAATTATAGCTGAAATTTTTCTTAAAACATCAAAACGATATCGAAATAAACCAGGAGGTTATAGTAAAGGTTGGGATTTTAAAAAATCGTTTGATGGATATGAAAACAAGCGAGATAAAAGATTACCGGAAGAAAGAACTGGAGGTGGAGTTAAAGTTTTTACATCAAACGCAGACATAGTCGATCGGCTAATGCTGTTGATATCCTCTAAAGAAGCTGGTAATGAAAGTGTAGAGATTGATAACGAAATTATTGATATACTTGATCATCTAAGATCGAGTGGATTACTAACATCATCCGAGTACGAAATTTTACACCGCGATCTTATCTAAAATATTAGTATAATGCAAACAACATTATTGCTTGATTCATCACAAATAACAGGAAACAGCGCGAATTTTACAGTAAATTACAACCCACCAATAGAACTAGATCCTGCAAAACAGTATGAGATTGGATTAATTTCTTGTACTTGTTGGAACGCCATGCCGAATATTAAAACTGGGATTAATGATGAAATTTTAATCGTTAATGTTAAACAATCTCCAACATCACAAAAAGAGTTTATTGATATACAATACAAACTACAAATTCCACAAGGAGCTTATAACATTACTGATCTAAACAGAACAATAAAAGAGCTTCTAACAAAAGCTGGTAGGAATGCTGATAATTTCGAATTAGCGGCGAATTATAACACCTTACGAGCTAGGATAACAGTGAAAAGAAATATGAAAGTCATCTTTGAAGAAAGAAGTTTTGGAAAGATGTTAGGTTTTACTAGAGTTTTATACTATACCACCGGTGAAGATAAATCTTTGACATTTGATGGAGAACTACCAGTAGATATCACAGAAGTAAATACAATACTCATCAATTGCTCTATCGCATCTGGATCTTATACGTCAAAAGGCAACCGCGGGCAAACGATCTACAGTTTCTCACCAGAAGTCCCACCGGGTTCTCTCATGCAAATCAATCCGCGACAGATTATCTACTATCCAATAACACCTGAGAATCAAATTACAAGCATTACAATGCAACTCACAGATCAATCTGGACGACAAATAGACGTGAACAACGAGATAGTCACGTATTACTTACACCTACGCACTGCCTAGGCATGTGATTTTGTGTACATAATTTTATAAAATGAGACGAAGAAAAGTTTATCGAAGAAAAATTATAGGTGGATTTTTTGGAAATATATTTACAACAATTGCAGAGAATATTCCAGGAATCGCGCGTAAAGTAGCGCCCATTGCACTTGACGCTGGTAAAGCTTTCGCTACAGGAGCGGCATCTTCAGCAGGCACTGCAGTAGGGCAAAAGATTGCTGATAAGATTAAAGGACCTTCAACAACACCTACGGTGTCTGAAATAAAACGAGTAATATCAGATATTGCGCCAACAGAAGAAACAAAACGAGCTATGATAGCTACAACAAAAAAATTATTGTCGCCGAGTGGTGAAGAAATAGTACGTAAACTTGTAAAGAAGACAAAACCGATGACCCCTGCTGCCTTTTAATTTTGTGTAACGATTATAAAATAAATGTCAGCTAAAAACTATCTCGACTTTGCAGAAGAAATTGATACTGACGATGCTGTAACAGAATTAGAGTATGTCGAGTATTTGGATGAGAACTCGAACGAACCGAATAAAACCGATGTTAGAACTTTTAACACAAGAGACGAGGACGTGTTTCTACTACCCCATAAGGCAATGTTAGAAGTGCGTGGCCAAATATTAACTGTGATAGGTGGTGATATTGCAGCTAATGTAGAAATCGCTCTCGTCAATAATGGTTGGAGCTTGTTTAAGAGTGCACGATACCAACTGGCCAATCAAACCGTAGAAGATATTTCGATGCACTTACCCATAGCGAGTACAATACTAAACATCGTTTCGTTTAGCGATGACTATTCCAGATCAATAGCCACAAATATGATGTGGTTCAAAGATACTGGACTAGGGACAACTGTGTCGAGCGAGTTTATTTCAAGAGGTGCTTTTGCACACGGAGCTGATGCCGCTGCAGATGCTATAATTGTAAGAGATTTTCTTATTGCTAATGCTAACAATTTTGGTATAGCCGCACCAGGTGCAGCTGCTGATGCAAACGCCACAAGAGTTTCACTTATTGCCGCTTGTCGTAATCTTGGTATAACTCCACCAGGTGCAGTCGCAGATGGTGTTGCGATGTTAAATTTTATAAACGGTGTTATTAGTGCACGTAACATAAGATATAACGAGGGATTTACCAAACGAAAAGCATTTGCCGCAGAATCTCGCCAAATAACGATGATGCTTCCGTTAAGTACAATCTTTGGATTTTGCCGTGATTATAACAAAGTGTTTCGAGGAATAAAACATACGCTTATATTAGATCGAGCTGATCAAAACGATTGTATAATACACGCCGGTGGAGTGGCTGAGGGACAGTTTTCTATTACAAGATTAGCACTGTGGATGCCTCGGGTTGTCCCTTCATTACCTAAAATGATGGAGCTCGAATCTTTACTAGCCACCTTTACAAAAAAGATACACTTCCAACAGAACAGGATTTATCAAACAGCCATTCCCAACGCGACTGATTACACATGGCGTGTAACGACCACGCCCAGCGAACAACTACCGCGACACTTGTTCGTCGTATTTCAACGACAAGCACGTCGGAACAATCAGGAAATAAACAACTCCATATTCGATAACCCAGACGTTAGACGAATATTTGTGAGAGTAAATTCCAAACAGTATCCCGAACGTGCAATCGAATGTAACTTTGCCGAAGACGCCACCAGAAACATCTCTCGGCCGTACATGTATCTTATGGAAGCAATGCAAAAATATCAGAACGCGGACAGTGGATCTCAAATATCAATAGAAGATTTTCGAACGCTCTATCCCATCTTTTATTTTGACGTATCAAAACATTTGGAGCGTGTTGTGGGATCGACTGCAGATATTGAGGTCACGTGGACACTGGGAGCTGTGCCAGGTGAACAGTATAACGTATACGCGCTATTGGTTAGTGATCGATTTCTGACCATCGATTCAATCAAAGGAAGAATGACAGTACAAGTTTAATCTAACAACTTGGATATAACATTATGAAAACCAAATACACAACTCGAGAAATATACCTAACATCTGGTCAAGTTGAAAAATTATCAGCAGCTGTTGCTAAACGCAGCTCTGTTTCTTTGATGATCTCTCCGGAAACTTCAAATAAAATTGCAGTAAAAGTCATGCTAACGCAACAACAAATCAATAAACTCGATCGCAACAAACCATTTGTGTTGAAATTATCTGTTTCTCAGGTAACTGCAATGTCAAAAGAAGGTGGATTTTTTGGACCAGCGTTATCAATAATAGCTAGCAAAGTTTTACCAGTACTTGGTACACTTGGACTTGCGGCTGCGTCAGGAGCAGTCTCTGGCGCAACAAAGAAAGCAGTCGAAGGTCGTGGTATCAAACAAATCTATCGTTAATTTTATGTAATAGTATAAAATAAAATGCCAACGAAAAAGTCGCCGAAAAAAACAAAATCATCGAAAAAAAAGAAAACAACAAAACGCAAACAAACAAAGCAAGGAGGAATTATTCCTTTCGCTCCACTTTTAGCGGGACTAGCGGGAAGTCTGCTGCCAAACTTACTAGGAATCGGACGCGGATTAACTCTACCAGGGACCAGACGTTATTGAGCAATTTTGACATCATTGAAAAATTGAAGGACGTTGTTGGATTTCGAGGAGTATTTTCCAAAGATGAACTCGATGACGTACCAACAGGCGGTTCTTGTGTTGTAAATATTGAAAACTTCAATGATGGCTCTGGCACCCACTGGGTTGCTGTCCACGATAACAATTATTTTGATTCGTTCGGACTTCCTCCAAGCGATCTCATAAAAAAATATATTTTTAAAAAATTTGATAAAATAAATTATTCGTCTAATCAACTACAGCCGATTGGAACATCAGCTTGTGGTTATTATTGTATCATGTTTGTCAGACAAATGCACCAGAGTAAAAGCTCTGGAAGTAAAAACTTTTTAAAGTTTATTTTACAATTTGATGAGCTTCCTTCTCATGCGAATGATAATATTGCAATCAATTTTATCTAAACTCCTTGATATAATAATGTCAACATACTGTCTCAAATGCAAAACTAAAACAGAGAACAAGGATGAGATGACGGAAAAAACGAAAAATAATAGAACGATGTTAAAAAGTATTTGTGCAATCTGTGGTAGAAAGAAAAGTATGTTTTTGAAAAAACAAGTAGGATCTAGCGTTGATAGAGTTATCTTGATCGACGATTAATCTTATGAAACAAAATAAAATAAAATGAAATGCAATTGTGATTGTGACAAAGATCTTTGCATAGAACAAGATAAAATCATTACGTACTGTCAACGTTGTAACAACAGAGAAATAATAGGGTTAGGTATAGATATACATAAACTAATTGGTAAATTACCAAAACCAAAAGGCGGTTGGACTTTGCCAGGTCATCGGTATACAGGTCCGTGGAATCCGCTAGATCAACAACTAGATGAAAACGACAATCCATTGCCAGGACAAGAGCCTTATAATCAAGTGGATGCAATAGCAATGCGTCACGATATCTGTTATCGTGATCATGAAAACTCGAAAGCAGATTGTGATAAAGTAATGTTAGACGAATTACATGATATGGAGCCAACAAATCTACGAGAACGTTTTGATAGAAGATTTGTTCAAGGAATGATAGGAGCAAAATATAAACTCGGACTCGGAGAGTCTCGTCAATCGCCTCGCGATCGGGGAAAAGAATTATACGATGATCTTGCAGTCGAGCTGCACAGACCTAAAAAAAAAAGTTTCCGAGACGTAAAGTTGTTGCAAACGCTGTAGATGATATCTGGGCAATAGATTTGGTAGATGTATCCAATCTGGCTCAGTTTAACGTTGGCGCTGATGGCGCTCCAAAGAAGTATTTGTTTAACGTTATAGATGTTTTCAGCAAATACGCTTTCAGTGTGCCAGTTTCAGATAAAACAGGAACGTCAATCACTGATGCGTTAAAACAAATAATAACGAGTACCGAAAGAAAGCCAAACAAAATCTGGACTGATCACGGAGCAGAGTTTTTTAACAAAAAGTTTGAGCAGTTTCTAGAACAAAATAATATTAAAAAATACGTTACAGGAAACGAAGGCAAAAGCGTTGTTGTCGAGAGATTTAATCGCACGCTAAACGAAAAATTACATAAACATATGACAGCTAAAAACACCAACAGGTACATCGATGACCTTTCTCAAATCGTAGGTGAATATAATAACACGAAACATCGAACCATCAAAATGTCACCCAATGACGCTATCAAAAATCCAATATTAGCAAACGAAAACATGTACCGCAGACATAAATTTAAGGTCGGTGATAAAGTTAGAATCTCTTTGACTAAAAAGATATTTGAAAAAGGATTTACTCCAAACTGGAGCGAAGAAGTATTTGTTGTTGATAAAGTACTCTTAACAATACCTGTAACGTACGCGTTAAAAGATCTGGCAGGTGAACCTATAGTAGGTAGTTTTTACGAACAAGAACTACAAAAAACTGAACAAGATGTTTTCATTATCGAAAAAGTGATTAGGAAAAAAGGAGATAAAAGTTTAGTCAAATGGCGTGGGTATAGTGATAAATTTAACAGCTGGATTCCAACCCGGTCGATTTTATCGACTGTGAAATAATGCTATTATAAATTTCCTCATACTTTCGTTTGATAGATTTGCATTTTACTGGTTTACATAATGATATTAGATATTGTCTGCGATCGTCAGAGATCGTCATAAGATTAAAAATCTTAACAAATATGAAATCAAATTTTATATTTTTCTGTCGGTCTGGAATTTTGATGTTTAAAAAAGGTCTGATTAACTGTAAAAATACCTGCTGTTCGGTAACGGTAAAATTAAATTTTATAATTTTTTTAGCAATGTGATACTTGACATTATATTTTCCAGTGGTTGGTCTGCTATAATTATATCTGTTAACGACGGTGACTATTTCATCATCATCAGATTCGTTGTTATATAAAATATCATCTTCGTTATAACCAATGGATTTGTCTATCATATCATTAGAGATTGTGGAGACCTTATCGCTAGCAAGTCGTTTCATCATATCCATATTATAATATACTTTTTATCTAATGTGTTGTTATAAGATGACTGACAAGGTCAAATATCACCAAAAAGTTAATATAATAAACTACCACGAACTGACTGAAGCGGTAAGAAAATGCTTGTCAGGTTATAGTTCATATTCCGTTGACGTTATTGTAATGCAAGGTGATTCTCATAAAATATTACTAACAGAAGCAGAAAAAAATAAAATTAATGAAAGTGCAGTAACGACGCTAAAATTTGATTGCGATGATATTATAGCATTTGCTCATCATTGTTTGACTAAAACCGAATTACAAAATATTATTAATCATTATATCTAAAAATAATACTAGCATCATATTTGTTTGAAAAAGCTGATTTTGTTGCTCCATCAGCTACAAATTTTACTGCTCTGGGATTTATATTATAATATTTCGCCGCAGCTGTAATTGATTTGAATTTGATCTCCTCATCCGTTTCAAGGTTTAACGAAATAACAGGTTTTATTGGGCATCTAAAATTAATACCACCACCTCGTCCTTTTCTTACATTTTCCTGTTGGGTCACTAGCTCCAGATTTTCCAATCGATTGTCTGTTTTTACATTATTGATATGATTAATAACCAGACCATTGGGTATAGATCCGTTGAACACCTCGTAAACAAACCTATGACCAGTATAACAAACTCGATCTGTCGATGTTCCTCTAACAGTCACACTGATATATCCCATATTGCTCATATTATTAAGAACTTTTTTCGTTTTTCTGTTTCTTATAATACCACGATCGTTAGCCTCGTATAAATCAAAGACCGGATGCGGCTGAAACTCGTCTTGTAAGGATAAATTTTCAATATTATCATCAGTGACTTTACCGTTATAATGATATACTCGTTTCCCCTCTGGAATGTCATCGCAAAATAACGTGTAAATAAAATCTTTTCTAAACATCGTAATTCTTTCAGTATTATCTCCCTTTACACTAATCGTATAACCCGCTGGCGTTGCTTTACCAACAGATATTCCAGTAATGATATTAATAACCGAACCAAGTGCATTTCCAGCGTACATATTGTACTTTTGGTAAACATGATATACCTCTTGCTCACGTGCGCTTGTCAGATTTACTGTCATTATATTATAGGTGATATTTTTATCTCTAATTGTTGTTTAGCGGAGTAAATTATCAATTAGATATTAGACTATAGTATAATAATGTTGAAATTGCGTGATATAGCCAAGAGAAGTCTTATTGGAGAACCTGTTAAAATAGCGACTGCTTTTGCAGGTTTTGATAATAGTTATCAGTTTGATAATCAAATTGTTTTAGTAAATTTTACTACAATAAATCTCTTTCATCTGCTACAGACGACTGTAAAACGTGAGCTTGAAAAACACAAGGGTCTAAGATTGTTAGTGCAATATCACGTTATATTTTCAAAACTACTTTTGACGGAAGAATCTACTAACAAGGAAATTGCAGACCCTTACATCAACGCAAAATCTAGACGTGTTTTACTTGGTAGTGATCTTTTGTCACTATCTAATGAAATACACCAAGAAATTTGGAAAAAAATAGAAGAATTTACCGAATTAGGTTCGGGTTGGAAGTTTGAAATGATCAAGGAAATTTTGTTTCACACGATGAAATATGACGCATTACGCGGTAGTTCGTATATCGACCTGCCACCAAAAATAAAAAATAAACAGTGCTGTATAAACATAAAAAACGTCGATACCAAATGTTTCCAATGGGCTGTTCTTTCCGCGCTATTTCCAGCAGAAAAAAATGCTGATCGTGTTGAGAAGTATATCAGTCACGTGTCAAGATTAAATTGTGCTGGTATTGACTTTCCAGTGGCAGAAAATCAAATACCAAAGTTTGAAAAGCAAAATAATGTTTCGATTAACGTTTTCGGATTAGATGAAAAAGAAAATGTCTATCCGAGGTATATTTCAGAAAAAGCTTCACAATCGACTATCAATTTACTGTTTTATAAAAATCATTACGTTTGGATCAAAAACTTTAACCGACTAGTTGGAAGACAGTATAATAAAAATAACAACAAAAAGTTCTTTTGTTATCGCTGCTTGCACGGTTGTAGAGACAATGAAACATTACAAAAGCATTTGCAGTACTGTAGTGACGTACAAAGAATAACAATGCCATCTAAAAAAGATAGCGTGTTACAGTTTGTCCATCATAATCATAAACTAAAAATTCCTTTCGTCATATACGTCGATTTCGAATGCTTACTTCAACCTGTACTTGGCGTAGAAAATGATCCTAACCAATCGAGTACAAGAAAAATTCAAAATCATGTTCCATGTGGAGTAGCGTACAAGGTAGTTTGTTGCGCTGATTCGAGGTTATCTAAACCAATCCAACTCTATCGTGGTAAAAATCCAGCTGTTTGGCTTCTCAAGCAGTTGATTAATGAAGTTGATAATATTACTTATCGTTTGAAAAAAGTAACTCCAATGTTAAAATTAACACCTCAACAAGAATCTGATCACGAGCAAGCGAAAATTTGTTATATTTGTGAAAAAGCTTTTGACCCTGACAACAAAAAAGTACGTGACCATTGCCATTTGACCGGACAGTATCGTGGAGCGGCTCATGACCAGTGTAATTTAAAATTTCACGCTCCAGATTTTATTCCAGTTATTCTTCACAATTTTCGAGGATATGATAGCCATATTATAGTAGAAGCTTTTGGTGATCCTGAGATAAAAGCTCATCTAAAACTCAATAATGTCATCAAATGCATTCCAAATAATTTTGAAAAGTATATGTCAGTTACGCTAGGTAAATTACGTTTTATTGACAGCCTGCAGTTTATGGCAGCATCGTTAGATGAGCTAGTAAAAGGTTGTAGTAAATTTAATAACCTAAGAGACTGTTTTGGAGATAAATTTAATCTATTAGCTAAAAAAGGAGTTTTTCCATACGAATATCTCGACGATTGGAGTAAATTTGATGAAACATCTTTACCTAGCAAAGACAAATTTTACTCGCAACTTAAAAACGAAAATATCACTGATGACGAGTACAAGTATGCACAAGATATTTGGAAAGAGTTTGATTGTGAGACTTTTGGTGATTACCACAATTTGTATTTGAAAACTGACGTGTTATTATTAGCAGATGTTTTTGAAAGTTTTCGAGAAGTGAGTTATAATAATTACGGACTAGATCCTTGCTGGTATTATTCTGCCCCCGGACTGTCATGGGATGCTCTGTTAAAGTTTAGTAAGGTAAGGTTGGAATTACTGACTGATGTTGATATGTTCAATTTTATTGAAAAAGGTATCCGAGGCGGTATTAGCGTGATAACGAAGAAGTATGCTGAAGCAAACAACAAATATTTGAAAGAGTATAATCCTGACCTTCCTTCGAAGTATATAGTTTATCTAGATTGCAATAACTTGTACGGGTATTCGATGGCAGAGTCAATGCCGTTTGGTGGATTTCATTGGATCACGGCTGATCAATTTCTATCAGAGACAGAAAAAAAGATACCCGACGATGTTTCGTATTTCGTTGAAGTTGATCTCGATTATCCAACTTCGCTACACAAATTACATAACGATTATCCTTTCTGTGCGGAATCGATGGTTATAGAATATAGTTTGTTATCAGAAGAACAACAAGCGTCAGCATTACCAAGACAACATTCTATGGTAAAGAAACTAGTACCAAATTTGCTTCATAAACGTAATTATGTTTTGCATTACAAAGCTTTAAAACAAGCAGTCGATGCTGGTCTCGTGTTGAGAAAAGTTCATCGCGTACTAAAATTTAATCAGTCACCGTGGATGAGAGGTTATATTAACTCGAACACTACAAGAAGAGCTACGGCAAAAACTGATTTTGAGAAAAACTTTTTCAAACTGATGAACAATTCCGTTTTTGGTAAGACGATGGAGAATATTAGGAAACGCGTAAATATCGAACTAGTCAATGATGTCAATCGCAGAAACAAACTTGTGTCAGACGATGATTTTGTGAGCATGAAAATATTTAATGAGAATCTTGTTGCGATACAAAGAAGAAAAACAAATCTAAAACTAAACAAGCCGATCTATGTTGGAGCTTCAGTGTTAGATTTATCAAAGTGGCTGATGTACGATTTTCATTATAATTTTGTTAAAAATCAATGGCCGGCTAGTAGATTATTATTTACTGATACTGATTCGCTCGTATATGAAATCGAATGTGAGGACATCTATCAGGATATGCATGATAATAGATATCTGTTTGATCTTTCTGATTACCCACGTGACAGTAAATTTCATGACGACACAAATAAAAAGGTTATTGGTAAGTTCAAAGATGAAATGAACTCGAGCGCTATCAAATACTTTATCGGATTACGTAGTAAAATGTATGCCGTATTGTTAGACAATAATAAAATAACAAAAAAAGCAAAAGGTCTGCCTCGTGATTTGTTAAAAAGTTTATAAAATTTGATGACTACAAGTATGCGCTTGATGGCGGTGTTAGTTTTATAAGAGCTATGTCAATTCGGACAAATCATCATAAGCTCGAAACAGATGTCCTTATCAAACGCGGTTTGAGCAATTTTGATGATAAACGTTATTGCGAAAATGGGGTAGATACATTTGCACTTGGGTATTGTCATGATGATAGAGATATATTTGACATTATCTTTGCAAACTAAAATTTTATCTAAACTTAAGAAATAATGTTTGAAAATTTGACAGTGACAAATAGCTACAGTAGCAAAATCAAATATCTAATGATGGACGGCAAACCATTGACAGTTGAAATTAATAATGAAACATCAGGCATATGCTTTAGTGGTACCCGTGACAAGTTAAAACTTTCGCTCATCAGATCTGATAACAGCGAGTATTTTAATTATCTCGAACAATTGTATCAAAAGTTGCTAGCGGAATTTAACAACTTTCACTGTCCGATTAGTCAGCAAAAATACACCAAACTTACAATTGATCTTGATCGGTCAAAGGTGTATTTTATCGACAAAAAATACCCTCTTAACAAATCACAAATAAAAGATTTGTTTGAGTCCCGTCGTTATGTCAGCGGTAAAATAAAGTTTAGCCTCTATCACCATGATAATGAAATATTTTTGATATCTACAGTTGAGACATTAACAGTTGGTAATGAGGTATAATACCACTTACCTTACTGGAATTCTAATGCGTAATTTAGTCCACAATCGCCACGCTCTGCTAAATCGTAATGATTTGAAAAATTGAGTCTGACATATCATTCTGCTTATTCTGGAAGATCACGTAATTAAATTTTACCTGTTACCTAGGTATTTTGCAACAGGTGTTCTATTGTATTTGTTTGGAGGTCTAGAGGGGTTGTTGAGCTCGGATTCTTAACGCAATTATTGATTGCAACAGGTGTTCTATTACGTTACCTAGGTATTTTGTATTTGTTGAGCTCGGATTCTTAACGCAATTATTGATTGCAATAGGTTTTCTATTACGTTACCTAGGTATTTTGTATTTGTTTGGAGGTCTGGAGGGGGTTGTTGAGCTCGGATTCTTACTTTCTCCTACTACTTTCTGTTCATAAATGATCCTGTTCTGTATAACTGAGCTTATGACAACACACTTAATTATACTCGTCACGAATTTAATATTATAAAATATACATTGGAAAAAGAATGCGCAAATCTGATTAGGTAATTTTCAGACTTTAAAATTAAAGCAAATCTTGATAAGTTCCAAGCTATTGCACTAGAAAAGAAAACTAATGAATATTTTAAGACCTTGTATGTTAAACGAGAACCAATTTAATCAGGAAATCAATGAGATTTGTCAAAAACAGTCTGAACAATTACATCAATTAGACAATTAAAACAAAATGCCTCACAATTAAAGGACGATTGCGTGCCACTCTCTCATCATGTCAGACTAAGCTACTACCCCTAAAATCAATTGTAAAACACAGAGTTTAATGGCTACTTATTAAATTGTACAGTCTCGTAATCTTTTGCATTTGACCTTTGTTTGCAAGAAGTGTAATGGATAAGAGTACTATATCTTACCTCACCAATTTTAGTTTGCATTCACCTCATTTCGAAGACGATAATAATAGTAGTGCCATATAGAATTTGGATAAGAAATGTAGTGTCATGTAGAATTTAGAACCGAAAAGTATTGTCATGTAGAATATGGATCCGAAAAGTAGTGTCATGTAGAATATGGAACCGAAAAGTATTGTCATGTAGAATATGGATCCGAAAAGTAGTGTCATGTAGAATATGGAACCGAAAAGTATTGTCATGTAGAATATGGAACTGAAAAGTAGTGTGATGTAGAATATGGAACCGAAAAGTATTGTCATGTAGAATATGGATCCGAAAAGTATTGTCATGTAGAATATGGATCCGAAAAGTAGTGTCATGTAGAATATGGAACCGAAAAGTATTGTCATGTAGAATATGGAACTGAAAAGTAGTGTAATGTAGAATATGGATCTGAAAAGTAGTGTCATGTAGAATATGGATCCGAAAAGTAGTGTCATGTAGAATATGGAACCGAAAAGTATTGTCATGTAGAATATGGAACTGAAAAGTAGTGTCATGTAGAATATGGAACCGAAAAGTATTGTCATGTAGAATATGGATCCGAAAAGTAGTGTCATGTAGAATATGGAACTGAAAAGTAGTGTCATGTAGAATATGGAACCGAAAAGTATTGTCATGTAGAATATGGAACCGAAAAGTAGTGTCATGTAGAATATGGAACTGAAAAGTAGTGTCATGTAGAATATGGAACCGAAAAGTATTGTCATGTAGAATATGGATCCGAAAAGTAGTGTCATGTAGAATATGGAACCGAAAAGTATTGTCATGTAGAATATGGAACTGAAAAGTAGTGTAATGTAGAATATGGATCTGAAAAGTAGTGTCATGTAGAATATGGAGCCGAAAAGTAATGCACCCATGTGTATTTGATGTGACACAATTTATTGATATATGTATAAGAAGCAATTGATACCGTGCTGTATTATGCCTTTGTTTTACCATACAAGAACGGATGGTTATCTCGATGTGAATGAATGCGCGACCGAATAAATTTAATTAAAGTTATCCGACGATAGGCTGTGTGCAGTGTGATATGATAGTGCTAAGGAAAAATATTGTACCGTCCATGTGTTTTCATAGGAAGCTTTTTAGGGGACAGAGAACTTCCGGTTCAGTTGTGTTTCGAGTCTCCAAGAGATGGAGACGGAATTGAGACTAAACTAACAGTCGAAGTCGACAGAAGTCTAGTCTGTGGAGGATATGAGGTGGAGGAGAAGGAAAAGGAGATTGGAGGAGAAGTCGAGAAAGAGGGAAGCCGAGGACGAGGAGAAAAGTATAGTGAAGTCGAGGAGGAGTAGGAATTTGCTGATGGTCGGGGAGGAAGAGGAGAAGGAATTGGGAGAAATAGGAGAGAGAAGAATACCACAGATGAAAGGACAGGTGGAAATCGATCTCACACTGCTAATCAAGTGATGCAATAGTCTATGAAAGAGTCGAGCAAGAGAAGTAGACTTGGAAATTTGATTACTGAATTATTATTAAATTATTATTCATTGAATTCCAACCATTTTTGTATATGTAACCATCTAACAGTCGGCATTGCTGACAGGGGGCTCGGAGCTTTACATCTATCTTTCACTAAATTTAACTTCCAACAAAATAGAGCCTGGGTAGGACTTTTATAATAGTTTAAATAAAACATTGGGAGGACCTCTCACCAATCATAACGAACCCACACATCTTGTTATGAACACCGTGTTTTTGTGTTTTTATTGTTCATAGGAAATAGATCAACAAATTAACTTTCTTTTTGTTTAAAAATAAAATAATTGTATATTCATAAATTAATGATGAACATTACAAATATGGTTTTGTTACATAACCATATCTTCCTTGGCTGATCTGGCATGCGATACAGATGTTTAGTTGGTGATTCTGTATGGCACACACATTATCGCACACCCAGCATGGAACTACTTTACAACTCTGATATTAAAAAATACTCCATTTATAAAATATCCGGAATAATATCTCGCTCTACATTTTAAATTATTTTTTTTTTTAAAATGTCCACACACTTTTGTTATTTAAGAAATACGGACATATTTGGTGAAAAGAACTGCTTCTGCCGCTGGGAATAATAAGAGAGTACAGTTTACGTTCATTTCATGGTATCTAGGCCGAGAAATTATAGTTAGTTGAGTTGTAGTTGTAGGGTTTAACTCAATATTTTTCAGCACACGATAGGCTACACATGGCAGCCAGTGTTAATGGTGGAAAACCCTGAAAAACCCCGGGAAGAACCACCGACCCACAAGAAGCTACTTTCTCACTTACCCACGTTAGCCGAGTCTGGACTCGAACTCATGCAGATTGAGGTAAGATGGCAGTGATCCATAACTGTCAGCGCTTTAGACCACTCGGCAACTCGGGGCCCCAGAGTTAGTTGAGGTGGACAACAATATCTTGGACAGAATAGTAGAAAGTGAGTTCTTAGATTAAGATGGTGTGCAAAGTGACATGAAGAGAGAGAGCGAGAGAGAGAGAGAGAGAGAGAGAGAGAGAGAGAGAGAGAGAGAGAGAGAGAGAGAGAGAGAGAGAGAGAGAGAGAGAGAGAGAGAGAAAATTGCTGATGAAACATTGTATTTAATTTGTGAAGAAAAAAAAAACAACAGAAAAAGTAAGAAAGACATTGTGCGTTATGTCAAGTTACAAGACATGGTTAGAAATGTTCCACGTATGGAGAAAACTGTAACCCATGTTTAATTCACTAAAGACATGCCATTATATTAATCATACGACTAAACTTAGTTAAAATCTGAGCTTTCAAAAATATAGTATACGGACTTGTGTTTTTCAAGGAACGAGTTTAAGTGGAGGGACTTACAACTTTGTCTATTAAATTTACTGAGGAATCGAACCTGTTTACGAAATCTGAGGATAAAACCAACATTTGCAACATATAGGTGGATTTTTCAAAGAAAGCAGCTCCTGTTTATACTATGACGCGAAATTAAAAAATATCTTGTTTCAATATTGTTATTGAGACGTTTCCATTACTGGATAACACGCTGGGAATAGTGTGTTTAAATCTTAAATTCTTGCCACTGGTCGAGTACAAAATGGAAGAAGGAAAAAGAACAATATTGTTTAGGATTTTCTTGTTAAAAGCATCCAAGTGATTCTTAGAAATCAAGTCTGCCTGTTTGAAAGAGACGGAATTCGTTGTGTTAAAAATAAATGTATTTCTGTTATTATCACCTTTATGTTCAATACACCAATAGAGAATGAGCTTTCATTATAATATTGAATGTATCCTGTTATTCTGTGAAAATTGCCATAAGATTTTATTGGGAGAAAGGTAAAAGAGAGGGTCATCTACTTGTTCCAAACCTACGTTCCATTTAAGAAGTAGCTGTGATTGCAGTTTAAATCAAATCGTGTATCCGATTACAACATTTTTGAAACATGTAAAAGCTAAAGAGTAAATCACCATGTCAGCAATACAGACAGATTGATGACACTACTGTACAATATATATATATATATATATATATATATATATATATATATATATATATATATATATATATATATATATATATATATATATATATATATATATATATATATATATATATATATATATATCGAATTTGTAAACTTTTAGAAGTATTGATTAAATAAATCATACCAAAGTTAACCTAATTAAAGTAGAAAGGACTAGTGACAGTTATATGATTGTTCTCATTTCGTCTCTGAACTTCAAAGGAAAATTGGTTCCACACCACGAAATTTGACCCAGTCAGCTGTTATGGTACAAGAGTTTTGGCATAAGACTCTTCCAAACTTGGCCGGTACAAAAGGGAAGCACGTCAATAATTGATAGTTCTTAGGAAAGTTAATTGTGGCATGATTAGCTATTTTCGTCAATCAAAAATTATAGAGGATTTAGAAATTATTCGATTCTGATTGGTTAATGGAAACTTAAGGGCGTAACTCTTGTAAGGAATTAATGGTTCTACTTGGAAAAAAATTGCTTCAATTTAGAATCTTGCTTGAGGAAAGTAATACTAACTCCGGAGACGCTAGTAAGTAGTGATCTTTGTGAACTGCAGTAAGGCGAAATAGTTGTCTTAGATGGGAGACAGACTGTACGTTGGAAGTTCGTGGGAAACGAATACAACGGCAAAGAAAACAAATTCCTGAACAGACTCCTGGGCAAATTCCTGAGTAAATCCCTAAGCAAATTCCTGAGCAAATTCTACGGCAGAATTCGTTAGAAGAACTTCACAGCCGAACTCAAGCTCTAGATACGATCGTCAAATCGTTCAAGTTTCGACTGGCAAAAGTCCAGGTCCAAACGATTAGACAAAGGTTGGCAGTGCAGGAAGGAACAGAAAATTCGATGTCCGGATAAGATAGGTGATGATGTTATTTATTGTTGATCTCAAGGTCACAACTCGTAGGCTATGATGAAACTAATAATTCTGTCACCGACAAGTAATAGCAAAGTGTTATTTGTATTACTTTTATTGAGTACATGTTAGTACATTATCTTTCTTTCGTAGCAAAGAAATTGATTTCTTTAATTTGAAATCATATTGTTAAATTGATTAAATTTTATATTTGTTCATTGTAAGGGGGATGGTTTTTTTTTTTTTTTGTTCAATATACTTGCTCAGAGATCTGCATTCTTCTTTCTGTCCATCCACACCGGGTAAATTACACCGCGGGAGGAGATCATTCCCTAGCAACGAACTGTAGTGAAGGAGTTGGTGTAACGTTTTGAACGCCACCATCTTACCACAATATATATATATATATATATATATATATATATATATATATATATATATATATATATATATATATATATATATATATATATATATATATATGCGAGGCCAAGTTGAGTACGCCACATTCAGAGGTTATACAATATCTATCATAAAAAATTAAAATTCCTAATTCATATTTTTAAAAGTTTATATTACAAATATATAAAAATCTACAACTAAAATGGGCCGAAACAAATTAATGCAAAACCACATAAGTGTTTCATTCCGATTCGGAATTCGAAATAAGAACACATGTCAGGTTTTAGTTATTTACTTGCGTATGTGACTGTGTTAATTATATGTATTTCTTTTTAAGGCTGCAAATCATTCAACGATTTTCACGAGTACACTTGTGTTTCCTGTCTGAACATTACGCAATTTTCTAAAGTCCACTAATATTTCGTTGTTTGTTGAGTAAGTGTGTTTATATGTACTGTTCATGAAACCAATAGCTAAGCTAGTAAATTATTGGTTTCAGTATCAATAGGCTCTCGAATATCACAGCACGATGTCTTTTCAAGAGTATCAACTTCAGTGTAAGCTGATCCATCCGACTTCAGTTACAGCGCTCAGATTGCAACTTATACGACAGCTAGCATACGTATGATAATTCATGTTTCGCGGTGGGGTGGAACCGTGATTTTCTTTGGAGCTGTAATTTTTTCTTTTATTTTATGTCAAGACAATTAATACTTCTTTCCCCAATAATACCATGGATATAATATGTTTTTTTTGCTATAAATCAGAAGAAACTGGTATTTCAACTACTGACAGACAGAAATTAAACAAAAAAGTATTAGGCCCCTGACGTAGAGCATTTCATTTTTGGTTCCTAATCTCACTGGGGTACACCGCAGTACGTTCGCGATATATTCATATACCGTGGTACAAAATTGTTATCGTAACCTACAGCTCTAGTTGGTAGAAGGGTAAAGTAGGAGGTAACTCGAATGATGTCCTAGGATAGTCAGACAAAATTGATTTCCCTTTAATCATCGTATGCTGTTCTGATGCTTTTTTTTTTTTTTTTTTGAACGGGCAAATAAATAACTGGCTCTTGTAACTCATTATACTCAGAAAAGGTCAGGGAAAACGAAAAGAAATAAACAGACAATTCTCTGCTGAGGAGAAAATTAAAAGCTGTCTGAAAAAAGATGAAAACTAACAAATCCTTATACCGGAAATAAATATCAGCATAAGATTTTTCATTGTCCTTTTTTTTTCTTCATTACAGTAATAAAGTTTCTAAGGTGTGTGAATACATAAATCAGACTTGGAGTTCATGGGAAGCCGCATTTAATCATTGAGTAATAGAGTTTCTATACAATCGTTAAAGGTTGGATCTAAATTCAAGCATGTATCAATATATATATATATATATATATATATATATATATATATATATATATATATATATATATTATATTATATATATATATATAATATATATATATATATATATATATTATATATATATATATAAGCATGTATCAATATATATATATATATATATATATATATATATATATATATATATATATATATATATATATATATATATATATATATTATATATATATAATTTGATCTTGAATTTGCAGTAGTCGTGTTTATGTTTAAAAGTTTTCTTGTACGATTTCCAAACAATATATAGTACATTGACATTTTAATTTAATCTACTATTTGTATCCTCGATCTGCCAGAGTTTGTGCCCTAAATGTGAATGTTAACGTTCGTTCCCAAGATATAATGACTCAAGAATGGAATATGCGAATTAGGTTGTTACGAACCTGTACTTATATTGTGTGGGTTTAAGAAATGAATTCTGTATAAATCTTTTTATTTCATTTTTATATCATTAAATGTAGTTATTATTATTATAATTATGTTAGCATGGGTCTAATATTTTGTTTGAAACATCGTGTTAAACTTAAATCGTAACTGAGACTCATGTAAGTAAGCACAAGCTTTGTAAGTTTGTCGCAAGTAAACATTCAGAAATAGCTATGTAAATGATTGGCTGATACTTGGTCAGGCTTTCCTAATGTCCAGATGCATTGAGAAATTACACGTGACCTCCGATTATGTGTATATGAAACGACGTATTAGCTTGGTTTATATGCTTATTTATCTGTTAAAAAAAAAAGGTCAGTCAAAGTCGTGGACGATTTAAACATCTTAGAGAGTCACATAGCTTCTATTACATTTGAAAAGGTGTTTTTGTGCTGGAAGAAGTCTGTTCGCGTGTCTGCGTAGAAAGTCATGTGTTTTGTTAGTGGAGAGTTTTTATACTTCGTCCACTTTCTAAATAATTATTTTCCTTGGAGAAAAACACTACTTGTTTGGAGAAAGACATTTTTTGAAATTCTTTTAAATTATAACGGAACAATGAAATTTGTGCTTTACTATGAAAATTTTGGGATTTCAGTGTTAGCATCCGTCCGATGTCGTCATCCGCCAACTTAGACCGGAAGCTATGCTGATAATTTTATTTGGAAATTTTCATTTACGATATTCACAACAAAAGTTTTCCTCCATATTTGAAAATACTCTCATCAGAAGGTTTTCATATTTTATGCCTTTCTAATGAATTTACTTTTTTTCTAATATGATGTGAGAAATATGTTACAGTATGTTACGGGTTTGTTATCCCTCTGTATGATTTTGGTTGTAAGAAATTGGGGTGAAATGCTTCCAATATTTATTTAGATTATGGCAGATGACCCACCCAGACTCGATTATGGTTCAGAAGTTGGGTTAGTGAATAGTTGGTATATAACTCTGAGTCCCCAGTCAGCAATGCCGACGATTAAATAATAAAAGGTACAAAGGGTGAAATTCAATGACAACAATTTAACTAACAAATAATAGTCAATCATTCGAATTTCTTAAATGTGCCCCTTTCGCTCAGCCCTTTTAGCCTATCTCATCATATGATTCCTAGTGTGAGAGTTTTCCCCTATCCATGGTTTTTATTCATCTCCTGATTCTTCTTCGTCTCTCTAATAATATCTGGGTTCCTTCCCCTACTCTTTCTCTTTCCGCTCCTCCCAGCCTACTTCTCTTCCTCCACTTTCCTCGTCTATCCGGAAACTCCAAATTGCCGACTCTGACTGTAACAACAGTCCCCCCCCTCTCTCTCTCTCTCTCTCTCTCTCTCTCTCTCTCTCTCTCTCTCTCTCTCTCTCTCTCTCTCTCTCTCTCTCTCTCTCTCTCTCAGAGACTCGGGACTCTACCTCTAACTGGAAGTTGTCCCCGAAAAGCTTCCTGTAAAACACAAGGATGGTACACTTTTTTTCTCGGCTCTCACACATCACACTACCCATATAGCTTATCATCAGATAAGGCTATCAAATTTAATCGGTGACACATCCATTCACACCGAAATACGCATACACTCTTGTATGGTAAAGCACAATATAATAATACAATGTAATAAAACAGCATCATAAAAGCACTATAGCAATTATTCGTATACATACAACGATAATTGATTCACATCAGTATATATTCATAATTCGATTATACTGACAATATCACATTAATCAGACGCATCTTTACATCACAACTAATACCAAAATATACAAATATTCGAATATGTATGCTCTGATATATTCAAACATCTATTTTAACTACTGAACGCTAACATGCGCATTACTAAAGATACTGGTTATTACGGAGTAACTGATTAAAGACTCATTATATTAATTCTGCTGAACTAGCAATCTACATAATTCTCTACATAACTCAAATTTATGTCTCAAATAAGCTCATAAATGAAACACTACAAAGTCATTCTACATGCTAAACAATACCAGTAATTGAGTAAACATAATATCAATAATTACAATTACGACTCTGTAATGTTTTGGAAAAATCGAGCAAATATGTGCCTTTCGAAGCTTCTTTCTTTGTCCTACTACCTCTGCCAAATGACGAGGGGGTTCTCATGGAGTATAATTCGTGACAGCGATGTCTACTCACAAGAGGTTGTCTCAGGTATACTAATTATTGGATGGAGGTCAGCTAGTCTTTTTCGAATCTAGGATTTAGGCCCACCCCTGGCTGAATTCCGATTGGATATTGTTCTACTGACCCAATCAACTGACTCAATCAACTGAACTGTCAGGGCTCTTTTTTGTCTTTCTACATGGCAGGTAGAATAAGTTTACCCTGCGGTCTTCCATTTGATCTCCGACCAATGTATAAAACATGGGTGCAAGTTACAAGGTTGGACCCGAAAGCTACGTTTTCTGGGAACTTATCTAATTGCTTGACACTGGCCGGCGGCGATTGCTCACCCATCAAACGCGTTGAAACATCCCACGTTTATATATCCGGTTACCTAGCTAGAAAGAACGTGACATAGTAACCAATTATTCATATTACCTTTGCCATCTCAACGAATTTCATGGCTTGGGTTTGGTATTAACACAATAACAGGGAAATAAAATTCTGAAAACAAATAGATGCCGATCAGGAACAGCTAAAACAAAAAAAGCCCCGACCCCATTAATGTACAAAGGAAGACAGTCAAAATCAAACCAAAATTGATTCTCGCTCTTCTAAAGTGTTACTGGAGCTCAGTGTTACTACTCTATTTCTTGAACTATGTAATAGAAAGAATCAAAAGCAATAAGTTTATTAAAATCAACAAACGACTGATTTCTCTGCAATACAAAGTGAAAAATTTAAAAGACAGTATTGTGAAATAAATCTCATATATTCCTAAATGCCTCCATGGATGTATAGTGAATCTGAATCAGATCCAATAGCCTTGAGATAATGTTTCTTGAGCACCTCGGAAGAAGAATTTATGGAGCACGCAGATATGATCGAGGACCTGTACGAAACAGGCCAACTAAGAAGAACCGTCTACCTGGTCACCTACGGCTCATAGACAGGTGGAATGCTCAGAGTGACTTCTAGGAGGTTGGGCTGGCTAGAGGAAGAAATGACAAAGATAGGCGGTATCCTTACCAAACGTACTGAGACAATCGGGGTGACCCTCAGATCAACCCACGGACAAAAATCTCTTTTTATTTCAGCACCATTGATGACTACCGTTACATCGGCCGTTCCATTACAGGCCATTATTTCGTTCAAGAGGGTCGTATAATTCACCACATCTAAAATGAGGTAAACTCTTTCTCGGAGAGAGGGCGTCGCTGAATGATCGCAAGACCAAGTCTGTGATGAAGTTTAGTTTACCCTCATCCCAGACCAGAATTTAATCATGCTTTTTTGAGTTCAGTGTGTGAATCATCCCTACACCAATTCCCACACATATGGCTAAAAACAGGCAAAGCAAATATTCCTGTCGGAGCCAGTTTAAGTCCTCTTCCAGAGATTTAGCGTCTCGACCCTAAACGAGGCGGGCACCTGTACAGGCAAGAACTTGTTTTCTGAGAAATATGTGTCGGAGATCAGCGTGGAATGCGTTCGTCCACTGCCAGACATGATGTCTTCACTGAATAAAGAAATTACATTACTTAATGGCGCAAGGCCATTTCACGCCAAACACACCCCGGCCGAGACGTATTTGGCGACCTTATTGTGATGGCATGGCGCGGTATTTGGGCACTCACTCAGAATTGGAGACTGGGACCCACCGCGCCACTGATCCGGTATGATCGCTTAGTAAGTACGTTATACTCAACCGATACAAAATACATGGCCAGCCTGTCATATGAAATTTCAAAAAGTCCCAGTAGTTTCGTCAGGGCTCGTTGTTATAGTATCACTTCGACTATCCTACACATGAATTGACTCGTCTTTGTAAGGGTCTCTCTCTCTCTCTCTCTCTCTCTCTCTCTCTCTCTCTCTCTCTCTCTCTCTCTCTATATATATATATATATATATATATATATATATATATATATATATATATATATATATATATATATATATATATGTGTGTGTGTGTGTGTGTGTGATTTTTTTTCTTCTAAGTATGGCTGAGTTGATGCAGCAAAAATCCTTTTTTTTTCTGCGTGAGACTCTAGGTATAGCTTATGCGGAAGGTCTGTCTGGACCGTCGACCTCGCCACACTTTAGCCCTTTGGAACTCTACACTATCTAATCGAAGGATGGGCATATGCCTACTAACTCAGCGATTAAGAATATCGGTCGATTCGTCATTAAACTTTCCACCACCTTCTTGTTTGTGTCACTGTGGTGGGGTGGTTTTCCGGAACGACGCTCATATCGGACAGGTCCGCATCACACGCAATGTCCCTATTGACGTAATTCGTGTACATTTTCAGCAGCAGGCTTTCGGTATCGGTAATGGAAAGCTTGACCCTAATGTGGTTAAAGTAAATTTAATACATTAAATTATTTCAATAGATATAGAACGGTCTTGCTTACGTAGACGGGACGGTTAAAACTGATTCTGGCTTTAGTTGCAGGTTAAAAACGCCAGATCGGCAATCAGTCGTTGCGGATTGTCATTTTCTTCGTATGATCGAATATGATTAACATGTTTGCTATTCCGCAGATTTTCCATGGTCATCCCAAAGATGGAATTATTAAGCAGCTTAATGTAATTATTTTCAGACCCGTTAGTAACATTGGTTCGATAGTGCATGTTCTTTCGGATGAAATGTGCCATCTAATGACTCACGTCTATATACGAAGCAATATCTATGCAGCTGATTAGATACTGGCTTCGTACATCCAGCTTAATGACCTTCCTTTCCTGTTTGCACAAGGGACCGTGTTAGAAAATAGCCATTCCTTTGGGATAGTCGTTGACTCTGTAGCTAGAATAGTGGGTTGTAACTATGTTTTCAGGTCTTGCAGATAGTCGAAGTCTATCTCGGAGGAGGTAATCACTGGGAGCATCTGGGGTATGCATTTAAATATATACCTTCTCGGTCTAAGAATGTTGTGGCCACTAGTGGGTAGGTTCAGCATCGAAGCCTGATAAAAAAAATTGATTGGAACCAAGGTAGATGAACCAAGTGGCAGGATTGGAGGGGCCGCACAAAAGACACATGGAGCGTTTTGGCTTGGATTATAACTTACTCACAATTGAGGTACCGCCTCGAGTTCTCTCAGTAAAGAGGTGCATGTTGATGTCTGTCAATAACTTGAGCTCTGCACCTGTGGTTTGAGCAATGCACCCCAGCTAATCCCGTGAGTGCTACAGCAGTGTGGTTAATGAAATACGTCCTTGTAGAAGTGTTTTTAAAGGAGCCCAAAATGTCGGCCAGAAGCAGAACGATCGTCTTTAGGTAAAGTTCGTGATAGTCTATCATCCCTGTAGTTAAAGATATTCTATATATTTGGGTTAATAAGATATATCTCAAGATATACATATACACTCACTGTTAGTGGAGCTGTAGAATGCCTTGATTTTGGGGTAGCTGCGTCTCAACAAATCGATCCCATAAATCCATATACTCGTACGGATAAACACGCTTCACGTTCATAACGGGTACATCATGTGCGGTACTTTAACGAATGATTCTGAGTCCATCATGATTGAGGTCATCAGTAGTGTTCGAAAAGGCCGTAGGCCAGAACTTATAGCTACCTATGTAATGGGCTGGCTGATGGAAAAGGTCATACACTTTCTATGTTATTGGGAATGTCATTGCTGTCTGTCGTCAAGCTGTCCACAGCATTGCCAAGGGCAGGTGCATGTCGTAGTTTCCCAGGTTGTAGAATAATCACGGGGACATTCATTTGTTCTGGGGCATAGTCGTAACTGGGGGTTACAGCTGTTATGGGCTGCTTCTTGGTATCGGCATCTGATAGGCAGTGATCTCTTATCTTGGCATCAACCAGCCGCTTTCCACAAATTTGATTGACCTTAATTACTTCCAACTCACCGGTGTTGGCGTGTGTCATCACGATAGTACACTCATGATCAAATTCCTGTCAAATATACCATCTCATTTTCCGGACTTTTCATAATTTTAACCGCCGCGTCTTTTTCTTCTGTATATCACATGAGGTTTGGTTTTACCATCACGTCGCCTAATAATGTTGCAGAAACAGGATAGAATCTGGCTAGAAGTTGTGTATTGTAATCTGGCACGTTTAGGGCCTTGAAGTCATCTTAGAAAATGCATAGTACGAATTCAGGTGATATAGGTGCTTCACATAAATCTTATTCTTTCCAGGCTCTGGGGGGCATGTTTCTCTGTGGCTTCCAGCCAGTTGATTTGACAATCTATGACGACGCCGTGGAGGCATCGGCAGTAGACGTGTCTTTTACGTTCCTTTTTACTACTGATATACACCATCCGAAAAAGGTCTTGAATGCGTACGTAGTGTTGCTACGTGATTTTGTTTGCGTCCATTGCCATCATATACACTTTTCTCTTCCTCGTCAGGCCATGGTTATAGATAGTATCCCAAAGACCTCTTGCGTCTCTAATTGGTGTGTTGGTGATAGTATTCACCTGATACTATGCTGCTGTGACTGCCAAGGCTTGCGTAAAACCACCTCCCATGACGCCCTAGGTCTTACAAAAGCATTGTGGCTGTGTGACTGAGCAACTACTAATGCTCAGACATTACATACATGTCAACTGAAACTCAAGAACACTACTGTGCACATTTTGCACTACCAAAACGCTGAAACGATGACTGCAATAAATGTTTATTTGAGCTGAATATAACCCTATGGAGTACCTATAGCACCTACATTGGGGTAGGTAGTAGTTGTATCATTTAAGACGTATACTGTGACTTATGTTGTTTGAGTTGACACCTTAATGCGTCACCAAACGGCTTTGTGTAACATGTTACCCGTTGACTGGCAGGGGAACGAGAGGTATATCGTCCCTTTTTCGCAGCTGAAAGTTTATTTGCTTTAGTTGGGTTATACTTACTCTGATATATTTTACCTAATGGAAGCAAATTCAGACACAAGCAAATGGACGCGTTTTCAAGTTCCGTTCATCTAAATTTCAATTAGTTCAAATGTGTTGAAAGACAAGAATGCCGACCTAGATTAAAGAATGATAACTATCTATAATGTAACGAAGCTGTATTATACATTATATTTACACATCGATAAATACCCATCCATGATCATTTAATCCGATATTGGAGAAAGCAATTATTATATAGGTCATTTTCTTACGAGTTGTTTTTAGTTTAGTGGTTCATATGTGACTTGGGGAAATTCGGTTATAGTTGTTAACAAACTTTCCGGTCTGTAGAACCAGTATTAATTTAGTGTGTGTATTATAGTAAGATAATAAAAAGAGTAAAGTTACTACAATTAACATGTTAGGTATATTATTGGGTGTGTACATGTAGTACATGTTTCTAGGTTTCCTTGTGTTCATATTGTTCTTGCTTGGCCTTGCCTTTTGAAGAGATCCGGTACGACCCGTACTACCGTACGCGAGTCTCGTAACATAGGTATCGTACCGTTAAGTTCTGCCTATTCCGTAAGGCCATATTTGTGTCATTGTATCTTGTTGATGTGAGAACCAATCACAAGGATCTCAAAGTATTTAAATTAAAATTATTGAATTAATATCTTCTCTTTTTTGACTTACATTTTTGAAGAATTGACATATCGTGTTAGTTCTATATAAATACTCTTGTCATTAATATTATTTTTGTACAATAAATGAGTATTTTCTATTGTCCCGTATTTGTTTTTAATCTTGTGTTGTTTATTTCCTGTCGTTCTATTATTTTCCTTGAGCAGCTGAGTATTAAATGTTTTTTGAGTCTATATAGTTTTTACATAATCTGCATCTTATGGTACTTAAGAAATGTCTTTTAAAAGCTGCTTTGTATGTTATCCACTTTTCGTGTATTTATATATACAGCCTACTTTGTATTGAGGTCGACCTTATACCTGCCCAGTTTTTCCATATGTCTATTTAAAATTTAAGTCCTGCAGCTCTGTATCGTGTGTATTCCTACATACCATATCATTCAATATGGTATAAATATTTTTTCCTTAATTCCACATTTCTATATTTGTATATACGTTCGCTTGTTTTCCTACATTTTCTTTTTCATTTTATTTTTGTTTCATTATATGCATTGTAATGATAATTTTCATTGGATTTGAATCTCTTTTCGGAAAAAAAATTACTTTTCTGTTTTGAGCTAATTTGAACGTAAAAGGTATTACATTATCAGTATTTTTAGCTCATCTGGGTTGTAGATGTTTTGTAAACACTAAACAAAAATGATTGGCTATTACCAGGGTCATATTCGGCCAACGTGTTAGCTGAGTTATAAACAGTCTTTCTTGATAATGTATTTCCAGTGTGGGAAACTGATTCTTAAATCGGACTATTCTAGCGTACATGAAAAATGGCATTTTGTTTTTACTGCGCGGTTTGTTGATTAAGTGATCCTGTGACCCATTACGGGTGTCAAAATGACGCTTTAGTTTGGTTTAATACTCTTGTGTTAGTGAAATTTAGTCTGCCATATTCCTTCACCTTAGAGCTCAAAGTGTTTAAAAAATTGTTGATGCCAGCTTGTTCTGAAGTTCATCTATTTTTGAAGATTTAATAATTCATATTCTCTAGAAAACAATACAAGTGATCTTTTTATCTTATACAATTCTGAGACAAAACATTCAGTGGAAATTTATTTTGAAACTCTAAATGGAACATTATAATTTGTGTTTCAACGAGGAACTGTTGCTATCAGTACAACGACCTAATCTGACGTTATCTCCTTCCATACTGGAACATCATAGAGATTCGAACATTGATTCAATTAGAACTATTTAGTGATAGAACTTATATTTTTAAAAGTCCTCTTCCAGAGATTTAGCATCTCGACCCAAAACGATGCCCCATTACAGGCAGTATATATATATATATATATATATATATATATATATATATATATATATATATATATATATATATATATATATATATATATATATATATATATATATATTGGGGTGTGGGTGGGGTGTGGGTGGGGTGTGGGTGGGGGTGTTGCATTGTAGAACTAGGTGGGTAGGTTTTACTCAATAAATTAACCTATTTAAAATCATCATAATATGTTCAAGGTACCACCAGTAGTCAGAATTTGTTGCAATGTACATGTTTATAGCTATGCTCAACTGAACTCTTTTGACCAAAATAAATCGTGTAATGACCAGAGTGGTACGTTAAACCTGTAAGTAAACAGTAATATAAGCAAACCAGATCTTTATTAAGTCAATAGGCAGGTAAAAAGTAAGTGGGCATGCAATCAAGCATCAGTCGCACATAAATACGCTCTAAAAACAAATACACTTATCTTTACCATAATAAACATGAAGACGAACGCAACATGATTTGAATCTGATTTGAAAAATGATTAAAAAGAACCCATATAAAATTCAAATGAAGTCATTTCTGTATGAATTAATAATATTTTCTATATTAATAACACAAATCAGGTTAATGAATTCACTCGGTCGTACTTGATTAGACAGCTAAGAGAAAAGACGAATCGGAATATATACACAGAAAGAACATGTACCGAAACTTACTCACGGTTTAATATTATATATTTACTTTAACTGTTAACAACATTTTGACAAAGTTAAAATCATAATTTTTAGCAGATCCTTTCCATGTAACCCTCTTTTCCTTTCTTCAGAAACTATGTGTAGTATATATAGATCAGGTCAACTTCACATTTTAAAAAAAGGTACTCAACTCCGCCTTGTCCTACAAACAAAAAATGACTAACGTTCGTCTTTACACTACCCACCCCCAAAAGAAGCAAACAAAAAACAAAACAAATTTTCCACATTTTCGAACCTCTTTTTTGGATATTTACGAAGAAGAAATTTTAAGACATGCGGAATGCATTCAGTGATAGACACTGATTTTAATAACAGTTACTCAGCTTTTCCCGTGTCAAGAAAATTACCTTTATCTAATTTACCTTCTGCTGAAGTTTTTGTTGTAGCATTTCCTTCTTTCACTTTGTTTTATGCGTCTGTTACGTCTTCATTGATTTTAAAACACAAAAAGTATATATATATATATATATATATATATATATATATATATATATATATATATATATATATATATATATATATATTACTTTTCTGTATGCGAGTCATACACTGTAATAGTGAATAATATTATATTGTCAACATTTTAAGGATAAAACCAAGTACTCCTCAGCACTTAAGAGAGATAACTCTGCTGGAAATAAACAGAGGTAAAATTTATCTAGTCGCAGCAGATGCTTTATCAACGATGTTTTAACATTTCTATCAATTAAAAAAAAACAACAACAAAAACAAAAAGAAAAAAACAAAAAAACCCTCCCAAAACACAAACAACCAAAATCTTAAAAATGACAAAATATGATCTATATGTGAATTAACATAATCTCACATACTGAAATTAGACCCAATGTTAACACCAGAAAGAATCTGCAAACAATCACATCTAATTTATTGTTTATTTCTGAATTCATTAAGTTGAGCTCACCTAGGGTTGTACAATGGGACTAGTATACATAGTCCTACAATATATCTCCTAGTTGAGAAGTCAGATCTGTACCAATTAGTAAAGTCAAGTCATTGCTAAACACATGCTTTGGCTTCCTACTCTAGCAGGATGTTTCCTCTTTTAATACGCCGAGACAATCTGCTATATGTAGTTGAAGAATGCCATCAGGTAGCCCACTATTAAGATGTGGAATGCCATACGAAAGGTCACTATGAAGATGTGGAATGCGACAAGGAAGTTCACTATGAAGATGTGGAATGCCACAAGAAAGGTCACTATGAAGATGTGGAATGCCACAAGGAAGGTCACTATGAAGATAAGGAATGCCACAAGGAAGGTCACTATGAAGATGTGGAATGCCACAAGAAAGGTCACTATGAAGATGTGGAATGCCACAAGGAAGGTCACTATGAAGATAAGGAATGCCACAAGGAAGGTCACTAGGAAGATGTGGAATGCCACAAAGAAAGGTCATATGAAGTTGTGGAATGCCACACAAGGAAGGGCACTATAAAGATGTGGAATGACCAAGAAAGGTCACTATGAAAAATGTTGGATGCCATAAGGAAAGGCACTATGAAGATGTGGAATGCGATAAAGTAAGGCCCACTATGAAAAGATGTGGAAATGCCACAAGGCAGGTCACTATGAAGATGTGGAAAGCCACAAGGAATGTCACTATGAAAATACGAATGCCACAAGGGAAGACATATGAAGTAGTGGAAGAATGCATAAGGAAGGTCATATGATGATGTGGATGCCCACAAGGAACGTCACAATGAAGATGTGGACTGCTAGTATTAAGGCCCTATGAAGATGTGGATGCCTCAAGGAGGTCACTATAGAAAATAAGAAAGCCACAAGGAAGACCATATGAAGATGTGGAATGCCCACAGGAAGTCACTATGAAATACGGAATGCCACAAGGAAAAAAAGACATAGGAAGATGTGGAATGCCATAAGGAAGGCCACTATGAAGATGTGGAATGCCACAAGGAATGTCACTATGAAGATGTGGAATGCTATAAGTAAGGCCACTATGAAGATGTGGAATGCCACAAGGATGGTCACTATGAAGATGTGAAATGCCATAAGGAATGTCACTATGAAGATGTGGAATGCCACAAGGAAGACCACTATGAAGATAAAGAATGCCACAAGGAAGGTCACTATGAAGATAAGGAATGCCACAAGGAAGGCCACTATGAAGATGTGGAATGACACAAGGAAGGTCACTATGAAAATAAGGAATGCCACAAGGAAGGTCACTATGAAGATATGGAATGCCACAAGAAAGAACATTACGAAGATGTGGAATGCGACAAGGAAGGCCACTATGAAGATGTGGTATGACACAAGGAATGTCACTGTGAAGATAAGGAATGCCAAAAGAAAGGCAACTATGAAAATATGGAATGCCATAAGGAAAGTCACTATGAAGATGTGGAATGCCACAAGGAAGACCACTATGAATATGTGGAATACCATAAGGAAGGTCACCATGAAGATGTGGAATGCCATAAGGAAGGTCACTATGAAGATGTGGAATGCCATAAGGAAGGTCACTATAAAGATGTGGAATGCCACAAGAAAGGCCACTATGAAGATGTGGAATGTCATAAGGAAGGTCACTATGAACATGTTGAATGCCACAAGGAAGGCCACTATGAAGATATGGTTTGTCATACGGAAGGCCACTATGAAGATGTGGAATGCCATAAGGAAGGTGACTATGAAGATGTGGAATGCCACAAGGAAGGTCACTATGAAGATAAGGAATGCCACAAGGAAGGCCACTATGAAGATGTGGAATGCCATAAGGAAGGCCACTATGAAGATGTGGAATGCCATAAGGAAGGCCACTATGAAGATGTGGAATGCCATAAGGAAGGTCACTATGAAGATGTGGAATGCCATAAGGAAGGCCACTATGAAGATGTGGAATGCCACAAGGAAGGCCACTATGAAGATGTGGAATGCCATAAGGAAGGTCACTATGAAGATGTGGAATGCCACAAGGAAGGTCACTATGAAGATAAGGAATGCCACAAGGAAGGCCACTATGAAGATGTGGAATGCCATAAGGAAGGCCACTATGAAGATGTGGAATGCCATAAGTAAGGCCACTATGAAGATGTGGAATGCCACAAGGAAGGTCACTATGAAGATAAGCAATGCCACAAGGTAGGTCATTACGAAGATAAGGAATGCCACAAGGAAGGCCACTATGTAGATGTGGAATGCCATAAGGAATGCCACTATGAAGATGTGGAATGCCATAAAAAAGGCCACTATGAAGATAAGGAATGTCATAAGGAAGGCCACTATGAAGATAAGGAATGCCATAAAGAAGGCCACTATGAAGATGTGGAATGCCATAAGAAAGGCGACTATGAAGATAAGGAATGCCATAAGGAAGTCCACGATGAAGATGTAGAATGCCACAAGGAAGGTCACTATGAAGATGTGGAATGCCATAAGGAAAGGCCACTATGAAGACAACGAATGTCATAATGAAGGCCAATGTGAAGATAAGGAATGCCATAAGGAAGGCCACTATGAAGATGTGGAATGCCATAAGAAAGGCCACTATGAAGATAAGGAATGCCATAAGGAAGGCCACGATGAAGATGTAGAATGCCATAAGGAAGGTCACTATGAAGATGTGGAATGACACAAGGAAGGCCACTATGAAGATGTGGAATGCCACAAGGAAGGTCACTATGAAGATGTGGAATGCCATAAGGAAGGCCACTATGAAGATGTGGAATGCCACAAGGAAGGTCACTATGAAGATGTGGAATGCCATAAGGAAGGCCACTATGAAGATGTAGAATGCCATAAGGAAGGTCACTATGAAGATGTGGAATGCCATAAGGGAAGGATCACAGGCTATGAAAGATGTGGAATGCCACATGGAAGGTCACTATGAAAATAAGGAAGGCCACAAGGAAGTCACTATGAAGATATGGAATGCCACAAGGAAGGCCACTATGAAGATGTGAATGCCACAAGGAAGTCACTATGAAGATAGGAATGCCATAAGGAAAGCACTATGAAGATGTGGAATGCCACAAGGAAGGCACTATGAAAGATAGGAATGCCACAAGGAAAGTCACTATGAAGATGTGGAATGCCATAAGGAAGGTCACTAGTGAAGATGTGGAATTCCACAAGGAAGGTCACTATGAAGATAGGAATGCCATAAGAAGGTCCACTTGAAGATGTGGAATGCCACAAGGAAGGCCACTATGAAGATGTGAATGCCTAAGGAAGGTCACTATGAAGATGTGGAATGCCAAAGGAAGGCACTATGAAGATGTGAATCCATAAGGAAGGTCACTAATGAAATGGATGCCACAAGGAAGGCCACTTGAAGATGTGGAATGCCAAGGAAGGCCACTAGAAGATAGGAATGACATAAGGAAGGCCACTATAAAGAATGTGGAATGCCATAAGGACGGCACTATGAAGATGTGGAATGCCACAAGGAAGGTCATATCAAGATAAGAAATGATCCACAAGGAAGGCACTATGAAGATGTGGAAATGCCAAAGGAAGGTCACTATGAAGATGTGGATGCCACAAGGAAGTCACTATGAAGATGTGGAATGCACAAGGTAAGGTCACTATGAAGATGTGAAATGCCATAAGGAAGGTCAATATGAAGATAATGAATGCCACAAGGAAGGTCACTATGAAGATGTGGAATGCCACAAGGAAGGTCACTATGAAGATAAGGAATGCCAAAAGGAAGGTCACTATGAAGATGTGGAATGCCACAAGGAAGGTCACTATGAAGATGTGGAATTCCACAAGGAAAGTCACTATGAAGATGTGGAATGCCATAAGGAAGGTCACTATGAAGATGTGGAATGCCACAAGGAAGGCCACTATGAAGATGTGGAATGCCACAAGGAAGGTCACTATGAAGATGTGGAATGCCATAAGAAATGCCACTATGAAGATGTGGAATGCCATAAGGAAAAGCCACTATGAAGATGTAGAATGCTATAAGGAAGATCACTATGAAGATGTGGAATGCCATAGGGAAGGTCAATATGAAGATGTGGAATGCCACAAGGAAGGTCACTATGAAAATAAGGAAGGCCACAAGGAAGACCACTATGAAGATGTGGAATGCCACAAGGAAGGCCACTATGAAGATGTGGAATGCCACAAGGAAGGTCACTATGAAGATGTGGAATGCCATAAGGAAGGCCACTATGAAGATGTGGAATGCCACAAGAAAGGTCACTATGAAAATAAGGAATGCCACAAGGAAGACCACTATGAAGATTTGGAATGCCACAAGGAAGGCCACTGTGAAGATGTGGAATGCCACAAGGAATGTCACTATGAAGATGTGGAATGCCATAAGTATATCCACTGTGAAGATCTGGAATGCCACAAGGAAGGTCACTATGAAGATAAGGAATGCCTTAAGGAAGGTCACTACGAAGATGTGGAATGCCACAAGGAAGGTCACTATGAAGATAAGGAATGCCACAAGGTAGGTCACTACGAAGATAAGGAATGCCACAAGGAAGGCCACTATGAAGATGTGGAATGCCGTAAGGAAGGCCACTATGAAGATGTGAAATGACATAAGAAAGGCCACTATGAAAATGTGGAATGCCATAAGGAAGGCCACTATGAAGATGTGGAATGCCACAAGGAAGGTCACTATCAAGATAAGAAATTCCACAAGGAAGGTCACTATGAAGATGTGGAATGCCATAACGAAGGTCACTATGAAGATGTGGAATGCCACAAGGAAGATCACTATGAAGATGTGGAATGTCACAAGGTAGGTCACTATGAAGATGTGAAATGCCATAAGGAAGGTCACTATGAAGATAAGGAATGCCACAAGGAAGGTCACTATGAAGATGTGGAATGCCACAAGGAAGGTCACTATGAAGATAAGGAATGCCACAAGGAAGGTCACTATGAAGATGTGGAATGCCACAAGGAAGGTCACTATGAAGATGTGGAATGCCACAAGGAAGGCCACTATGAAGATGTGGAATGCCACAAGGAAGGTCACTATGAAAATAAGGAATGCCACAAGGAAGACCACTATGAAGATGTGGAATGCCACAAGGAAGGCCACTATGAAGATGTGGAATGCCACAAGGAAGGTCACTATGAAGATGTGGAATGCCACAAGAAAAGTCATTATGAAGATGTGGAATGAAACAAGGAAGGTCTCTATGAAGATGTGGAATGCCATAAGTAAGGCCACTATGAAGATGTGGAATGCCACAAGGAAGGTCACTATGAAGATGTGGAATGCCATAAGGAAGGCCACTATGAAGATGTGGAATGCCATAAGGAAGGCCACTATGAAGATGTGGAATGCCACAAGGAAGGTCACTATGAAGATAAGGAATGCCACAAGGAAGGTCACTATGAAGATGTGGAATGCCATAAGGAAGGCCACTATGAAGATGTGGAATGCCACAAGGAAGGTCACTATGAAGATGTGGAATGCCATAAGGAAGGTCACTATGAAGATGTGGAATGCCACAAGGAAGGTCACTATGAAAATAAGGAATGCCACAAGGAAGGTTACTATGAAGATGTGGAATGCCATAAAGAAGGTCACTATGAAGATGTGGAATGCCACAAGGAAGGCCACTTTGAAGATGTGGAATGCCACAAGGAAGGTCACTATGAAGATAAGTTATGCCACAAGGAAGGTCACTATGAAGATAAGGAATGCCACAAGGAAGTTCAGTATGAAGATGTGGAATGCCATAAGGAAGGCCACTATGAAGATGTGGAATGCCACAAGGGAGGTCACTATGAAGATGTGGAATGCCATAAGGAATGTCACTATGAAGATGTGGAATGGCACAAGGAAGGTCACTATGAAGATAAGGAATGCCACAAGGAAAGTCTCTATGAAGATGTGGAATGCTATAATGAAGGCCACTATGAAGATGTGGAATGACACAAGGAAGGCCACTATGAAGATAAGGAATGCCACAAGAAAGGCCACTGTGAAAATATGGAATGCCATAAGGAAGGCCATTATGAAGATGTGGAATGCCATAAGGAAGGTCACTATGAAGATGTGGAATGCCATAAGAAAGGACACTATGAAGATGTGGAATGCCATAAGGAAGGCCACTATGAAGATGTAGAATGCCATAAGGAAGGTCACTATGAAGATGTGGAATGCCATAGGGAAGGTCACTATGAAGATGTGGAATGCCACAAGGAAGGCCACTATGAAGATAAGGAATGCCACAAGGAAGTCACTATGAAATGTGGAATGCCAAAGGAAGGCACTATGAAGATGTGGAATGCCACCAGGAAGGTCACTATGAAGATGTGGAATGCCACAAGAAGTCATATGAGATGTGGAAAGAACAAGGAAGGTCACTATGAAGATAGGAATGCCCAAGGAAGGTTACTATGAAGATGGGAATGCCAAAAAGAAGGTCACTATAAAGATGTGGATTCCCACAAGGGAAAGGCCCCCTTTGAAGATGGGGAATGCCCCCAGAAGGTCCTATGATGGATCCACATAGGCCACTATGAAATGGGAATGCCACAAGAAGCACTATGAAGATGTGGAATGCCAAAGAAGCACATGAAGATGGAATGCCAAAAGGAAGGCATAAAGAAGAGTGAATGCCATAAGGAAGGCCAGAAGGGGAAGCCACAAGGAAGGCACTAGAAATAAGGATGCCACAAGGAAGTTATTGAAGATGGGAATGCCATAAAGGCCCACATGAAGTGTGGAATGCCACAAGGGGGCATTTTAAAAAGTGTGGAATGCCACAAGGAGTCACTATAAGATTTTGGGGGCAAAAGGGAAAGGTCACTTAAGAAAGGAATGCCAAAAGGAATTTATGAAGAGTGGAAATGCCATAAAAAAGCACTATGAAATGGGGAAATGCCACAAGGAAGCCACTTAAAGATGTGGAATGCCAAAGGAGGTCCATGAAGATTTTAGGGCACAAAGGAACTATGCAAACACATAATGCAAACAATATCACCAAGGAACTATGCAAACAGATAATGCAAACAATATCACCCAGGAACTATGGAAATATCACCAAGGAACTATGCAAACACATAATGCAAACAATATCACCCAGGAACTATGCAAACACATAATGCAAACAATATCACCCAGGAACTATGCAAACACATAATGCAAACAATATCACCAAGGAACTATGCAAACACATAATGCAAACAATATCACCCAGGAACTATGCAAACAATATCACCCAGGAACTATGCAAACACATAATGCAAACAATATCACCCAGGAGCTATGGAAATGTCACCAAGGAACTATGCAAACACATAATGCAAACAATATCACCGAGGAGCTAAGGAAATATCACCAAGGAACTATGTAAACACATAATGCAAACAATATAACCCAGGAACTATGCAAATACATAATGCAAACAATATCACCAAGGAACTATGCAAATACAAATGCAAACAATATCACCAAGGAACTATTGAGATTTTATGAAGGAACTATGTAAACACATAATGCAAACAATATTACCAAGGAACTATGTAAACACATAATGCAAACAATATCACCAAGGAACTATGTAAACACATAATGCAAACAATATCACCAAGGAACTATTGAGATTTTACCAAGGAACTATGTAAACACATAATGCAAACAATATCACCAAGGAACTATGTAAACACATAATACAAACATAATCACCAAGGAACTATGTAAACACATAATACAAACAATATCACCAAGGAACTATGTAAACACATAATGCAAACAATATCACCAAGGAACTATTGAGATTTTACCAAGGAACTATGTAAACACATAATGCAAACAATATCACCAAGGAACTATTGAGATTTTACCAAGGAACTATGTAAACACATAATGCAAACAATATCACCAAGGAACTATGCAAACACATAATGCAAACAATATCACCAAGGAACTATGCAAATACATAATGCAAACAATATCACCAAGGAACTATTGAGATTTTACCAAGGAACTATATAAACACATAATGAAACAATATCACCAAGGAAATATGGAAACACATAATGCAAACAATATCACCCAAAAACTATACAAACACATAATGCAAACAATATCACCAAGGAACTATGCAAATACATAATGCAAACAATATCACCAAGGAACTATTGAGATTTTACCAAGGAACTATGTAAACACATAATGCAAACAATATCACCAAGGAACTATGTAAACACAATTCAAACAATATCACCAAGGAACTATTGAGATTTTACCAAGGAACTATGTAAACACATAATACAAACAATATCACCAAGGAACTATTGAGATTTTACCAAGGAACTATGTAAACACATAATGCAAACAATATCACCAAGGAACTATTGAAATTTTACTAGGAACTATATAAACACATAATGCAAACAATATCACCAAGGAACTATTGAGATTTTACCAAGGAACTATGCAAACACATAATGCAAATAATATCACCAAGGAAATATGCAAACACATAATGCAAACAATGACACCCAGAAACTATGGAAATATCACCAAGGAACTATGCAAACACATAATGCAAACAATATCACCCAGAAATTATGGAAATATCACCAAGGAACTATGCAAACACATAATGCAAACAATATCACCAAGGAACTATGCAAACACATAATGCAAACAATATCACCCAGGAACTATGGAAACATCACCAAGAAAATATGCAAACACATAATGCAAACAATATCACCCAGAAACTATGGAAATATCACCAAGGAACTATGTAAACACATAATGCAAACAATATCACCCAGAAACTATGGAAATATCAACAAGGAACTATGCAAACACATAATGCAAACAATATCACCCAGAAATTATGGAAATATCACCAAGGAACTATGCAAACACATAATGCAAACAATATCACCAAGGAACTATGCAAACACATAATGCAAACAATATCACCCATGAACTATGCAAACACATAATGCAAACAATATCACCCAGGAACTATGTAAATATCACCAAGGAACTATGCAAACACATAATGCAAACAATATCACCAAGGAACTATTGAGATTTTACTAAGGAACTATGGAAACACATAATGCAAACAATATCACCCAGGAACTATTCAAACACTTAATGCAAACAATATCACCAAGGAACTATTGAGATTTTACCAAGGAACTATGTAAACACATAATGCAAACAGTATCACCAAGGAACTATTGAGATTTTACCAAGGAACTATGCAAACACATAATGCAAACAATATCACCCAGGAACTATGGAAATATCACCAAGGAACTATGCAAACACAATGCAAACAATATCACAAAGGAACTATGGAAATATCACCAAGGAACTGTGCAAACACATAATGCAAACAATATCACCCAGGAACTATGCAAACACATAATGCAAACAATATCACCAAGGAACTATGCAAACAGATAATGCAAACAATATCACCCAGGAACTATGGAAATATCACCAAGGAACTATGCAAACACAATGCAAACAATATCACAAAGGAACTATGGAAATATCACCAAGGAACTGTGCAAACACATAATGCAAACAATATCACCCAGGAACTATGCAAACACATAATGCAAACAATATCACCCAGGAACTATGCAAACACATAATGCAAACAATATCACCCAGGAACTATGCAAACAATATCACCCAGGAACTATGGAAATATCACCAAGGAATTATGCAAACACATAATGCAAACAATATCACCCAGGAACTATGCAAACACATAATGCAAACAATATCACCCAGGAATTATGCAAACACATAATATAAACAATATCACCAAGGAACTATGCAAACAGATAATGCAAACAATATCACCCAGGAACTATGGAAATTTCACCAAGGAACTATGTAAACACATAATGCAAACAATATCACCCATGAGCTATGGAAATATCGCCAAGGAACTATGCAAACACATAATGCAAACAATATCACCCAGGAGCTATGGAAATATCACCAAGGAACTATGTAAACACATAATGCAAACAATATCACCCAGGAGCTATGCAAATACATAATGCAAACAATATCACCAAGGAACTATGCAAATACAAATGCAAACAATATCACAAAGGAACTATTGAGATTTTACCAAGGAACTATGTAAACACATAATGCAAACAATATCACCAAGGAACTATGTAAACACATAATACAAACAATATCACCAAGGAACTATTGAGATTTTACCAAGGAACTATGCAAACACATAATGCAAACAATATCACCAAGGAACTATGCAAACACATAATGCAAAGAATATCACCCAGAAACTATGGAAATATCACCAAGGAACTATGTAAACACATAATGCAAACAATATCACCATGGAACTATTGAGATTTTACCAAGGAACTATGTAAACACATAATGCAAACAATATCACCCAGAAACTATGTAAACACATAATGCAAACAATATCACCAAGGAACTATTGAGATTTTACCAAGGAACTATGTAATCACATAATACAAACAATATCACCAAGGAACTATTGAGATTTTACCAAGGAACTATGTAAACACATAATGCAAACAATATCACCAAGGAACTATGCAAACACATAATGCAAACAATATCACCCAGAAACTATGGAAATATCACCAAGGAACTATGCAAACACATAATGCAAACAATATCACCAAGGAACTATGCAAACACATAATGCAAACAATATCACCCAGGAACTATGCAAACACATAATGCAAACAATATCACCCAGGAACTATGGAAATATCACCAAGGAACTATGCAAACACATAATGCAAACAATATCACCAAGGAACTATTGAGATTTTACTAAGGAACTATGGAAACACATAATGCAAACAATATCACCCAGGAACTATGCAAACACATAATGCAAACAATATCACCCAGGAACTATGGAAATATCACCAAGGAACTATGCAAACACATAATGCAAACAATATCACCCAGGAACTATGGAAATATCACCAAGGAACTATGCAAACACATAATGCAAACAATATCACCAAGGAACTATTGAGATTTTACCAAGGAACTATGTAAACACATAATGCAAACAATATCACCAAGGAACTATTGAGATTTTACCAAGGAACTATGCAAACACATAATGCAAACAATATCACCCAGGAACTATGGAAATATCACCAAGGAACTATGCAAACACAATGCAAACAATATCACAAAGGAACTATGCAAACACATAATGCAAACAATATCACCAAGGAACTATGCAAACACATAATGCAAACAATATCACCAAGGAACTATGCAAACACATAATGCAAACAATATCACCCAGGAACTATGGAAATATCACCAAGGAACTATGTAAACACATAATGCAAACAATATCACCCAGGAGCTATGGAAATATCACCAAGGAACTATGCAAACACATAATGCAAACAATATCACCCAAGAGCTATGGAAATATCACCAAGGAACTATGTAAACACATAATGCAAACAATATCACCCAGGAACTATGCAAACACATAATGCAAACAATATCACCCAGGAACTATGGAAATATCACCAAGGAACTATGCAAACACATAATGCAAACAATATCACCAAGGAACTATTAAAATTTTACCAAGGAACTATGCATATACATAATGCAAACAATATCACCCAGAAACGATGGAAATATTAACTTAATAATTGTGTAGTTAGTGTCTTCAAACACATTATGTAGCATTTTCAGCAATTGCATTGAAATAAAGCAGTATTATACAAAGGTACAGTATAAATTTTACCAAGAAGTCAGTACTTGACTACATTGTAACTACCAAGATGCAGATTGATTTGATAAGTCATCACTTCTCTTCCACAGTTTTATTATTGTTTTTAATCAAACATTTATTTCTGAGACCTAGCACTTGGATTTACATGTACACTTATATTATATCACCATTTTACACTTGATCAGAAATATGTTTGTCGGAAAACCCAACCCGCAACGAGATAGTTTTTATGGTGGGCTTAACTCACTGCGCCCGGATCTGTTAAGGAGCTGAATTGATTTAAAGCAATGGCGTACTATTGACTAGGCTTGCAATCTCCACTCTCCCACATCCCCCCACCCCTCCAAGTCATGTACAGAGCCTGTGTAATTGAGCCGGCCTTATAATGGCCACTGAGCAGACGCCGTCAAAGATACCAAGTACCCGCCGAACGAAGACATCCACCTGACAACCCCCCCATGGGAAGAGACGCCATACAGGCCCCATATCCGAGAAGGGAGGTATAGTGGTTGTTGGGTTTTAAAGGCATGTTTTGGATAGTAGTGTGTTTGGGGAGCTGCTGGGGATTTGAAGAAATGATAGGAGTAGGGGAGAGTAGGAGTGTGAATTGTGTTGGGATGATGAGGTTGGTGGTTGTGAGAGAATGAGTGCTATCATGAGATGGAGGTGTTACTGGGATGTTTGAGATGACAATGTGAGCGAATGTGTATTATGTGGGGATCGATTGGGGGCTGGTGGAGTGGGTGTAGGGTGAAGGAGAGAGATTAGGGTGGGAGGTGAGTGTGATGAGTGGGGGGATTGTGGTTTAGAGGTGTACTATAGGGAGGGAAGAATGGAGCTTGTGAGGTCGGAGGGGGGGGGTTGGGTTGGGGGTCCTGTGTTTGGTGGGGGGACCCTTTGGTTGGGGGGGGATATGGTTAGGGATGGGGTGGGGGGGTAGTTCGTGTACCCTTTAGTGGATGATCATAACCAAGGCGGGCGAGGTAGGGTAGTGAATAGGAAGACAAATCCCACAAGTATGGGGTCTAATCTTGTCGTACCAAGAATTGTCGCATTATCAGTCTGGGGGGGAGGTGTTTGAGAGTTGTAGGATTACGTTAACTAGTGTGGACCTTAGAATAGTGAATTGGATGGGAACGACGATCGTTAATAACACTTATCAGAAAATCCTTACTGTGGGGAGGGAAGGGGAGTGTGGGGAGCGGGTTGGTAGGCGCCATTGCGTAGGGGTGTTTGGGTACTGTACACAAGGCGGGGGTTGAGGGTAGGGTTGGGTGGTAAGGTGTTGTAGGGTGCTGGGTTGGTTAACTGGGGTTATAGATGTTGATGGGGTCTTTGTGTTGGTGTGTTGGGGCGGGGTTGGTGAAGGTGTTGGGGACTTGTGATGTTATTGCGTGTGGAGAGGGGTGATGTTTGGGGAGGATGTAAGGTTGTGGAAGTGGGGGATGTTCGTGGGTTGAGGGTTTAGGATGGGGGTTGGTCATGTGTTGTTTGGGGTGAGTACAAGGTGAGGTTGAGGAGACGTAGAAGGTGTGGAAGCAGTGTGGGATGATGGTGTTTGGTTTTGTGGGTGACTACTGGCTGGTGGGGGGTTGGAGGGGGCGGAGGCGGAGGCTGATCGGGTGGTTAACTTTGGGGGGTCAAAGTAGATGGAGGGAATGGATGGTGAGACAATGGGATGGGGGAGGTGGTGCAATCGTTCGTACTCGGCGTGTCGAATGTGGGTAGGATATGAGATTGTTACCCCCCTTGGAGTGGGGAGTCGGGGCGGTGGGTAGGTTGGAGTGGGGGATTGGGTGACTACTAGAGAGGGGGTATGGTGTGTGTGTTGGGGGGGGGTTTCTAACATCAGGTTTGCATAGGATCAGTCATCCCATCGATATACGAGGGACAGTCAAGCTGGGGTATTTGGTTAAGTGAGGAGACCGCGTAAAGTGGTTTCTACTTGTTATCAGGTACATACATGCGCACAGACAGACTTCGTATGAGAAGTTACATATGGTGGTGCCCAAAACAATCCGCAATGTACAGGTCATAACAGACTAAAGTACCCTCAAAAGACACAACAGTCCAACTAAAAACGATACTAGTAGTAGCGGACTTAAGATTGGTAATGTTTTTGGTAAAAAGTGGTGTAATAGGTGTAGAATATTTATAGTAAAATAAAAAGTTGTACCGCTCAATAGTTTACATGAGTGTACTATGATTATATAATAGGCGGCTAAAGCGGGTATTTACAATGCTGGAATATCCCAGTGTGTGCCAACGTATCAAGAACTCACGATCCCCAGGCCAAGATACATAACTACGATTTCAGACTTATGATACATATAATAATTAATCTATGTACAATGGTGTGCGTTAGTGCAACTCACTCACTAACTCAACATATTCCCACTCCATAGGCCAAAACTCCACTACAGCACCTCACATACCTCCGTCGACAATCCACCCCGTCTACCTCTGTCATGCGTCCTCCCCTCCGCTCTACATGTCACACTCGCTAGGATCCATGTTTCTCATAGATTGTGGTTACGTCGTAACTAGATCAGACCTAGTGGCGTCTCACAGAGAGAAATACAACTCTACCAGCGCTAGACTCTCTGTAGCCTCGTCACTTTTGTTTCTAGAGACACTCACCACCTACAAACTACATTATCCCCTAGGAACACACTCGCTTCGGGTCTACCAGAACGATAATGTGTTCTACATAACCCATTCGTCAACTCTATTTGCCACTCTAGTTTCCTAAAACCGTCTTATTAGTTGTTGTTGTTGTTGTTGTTAGGCTTAACACCATTTTTCAGCACACGATAGGCTATTCATGGTGGCCAGTATTATTGGTGGAGGAAGAAACCGGGAAATCCACCGAAAGAACCACCGACCCACAAGAAGCTACTGGCAAGCTTTCTCACATATCCACATTCACTGAATCTTAGACTGGAACCCACGCAGACAAAGGTGAGATGGCAGTGATCCATAACGGACAATGCTTTAGACCACTCTGCCACTTGGGGGTCCAATCTAATTAGTAATATACCGTCTGGTTTTAAATCCTAAATCCTACAGTTTAGCTGTTATGCAGCTAGTTGTACTCTGGAACAGCAGGATATCAGGGTTAAATGATTGCACCACTGTTGGTTTTAAATTGTGTTAATATATTGTCACTGTTAGTCTAATTTAAGTCTATATGCTGAGGATCCTTTCTGTCAAATGGTTGCATGCCTTCTAAATAAAAATCTATAAATAATTCCAAAAAAGTACAGAATGAATATAGCTAAAATTTAAACCACTACACAACCACTTTTAAGTAACTGGTTTTTTTTAAAAAAAAATAAAAAATATACTGTAACCTGAAATTAGGACTAAATAGAAAATCATCAGAGGTTTATTTCTTCTTTCTATGACCTCCTTTGTAAGACCTCTGCAAGAGTAGAGGGATATAATTTTTTAAGACGCTGACTAAAATATAAAATTTATGAAGTACAAGCTGAGGGAGGCAGAATTGTCTGTAGAACATTGAAGTCTGTATCATGCATAAATATTTTGAAAGATGGGAAAAACTTTCAGCTTGATGATATAAACATAGAATAATGTCATTTTTATCTCATTGCATGCATTATGCTAAGACCCTGTGTTCATCATGCATCATTTATTGTGTCATTCACCATCATTACTAAATTTTTTTTTACAATTTTTTTTATTGAAAACTGTTGGACCAGTTTCAACAAATATGATACACATATTCTTTATGGCATGATTTGCCAAAGTAATTTTGGGATGACCTCCCTAGTACAAATAAGTCTGCCATAGTAATCAAAATGAAAATATATTTAAGTCTTCTTGTCTGTGTGCCAATTTTGATTTAACTTAGAAAAATGTAATTTGGAAAAATGTTTCAAACCAAATAATCTTGGGTAGCTACCCTAGCCATGGATTTGCTGCTATAGCAATTGGTTGGAAAAATGATTTTGGATTTCTTCTCCACAACATCTGTGCCAATTTCAGTTAAACATGGTAAGATTGTGTCAAAGCCACCTTATAAACTACCTGGCAGGTCACATAATGAATTCTCTCACTTGTCAATTGTTTTCTCTTGTTATAAATTAGTAACTCCTTCACCTGCAGGAGAGAACTTGTTAAAACATGTCCTTGTAGAATGAAGTGGATTTATGACAATGCTATGGCTTCCTTAGCAACCACATTCAAAACCTTTTGAGTTTGTCTCTAATAATGTCTTATGTCAATTTTCATCAAACTTTGTAAAATTGTTTTTTAGGATATGTTCTATAAAAGCAGTTTTTGAAGCGGTTCCACTAGCAACAGAGTGGCTTCCTTAGTAACCATACATGAAAATCTTTTTTCAACTGCTTCATAAAAGCAAAGTCAAAATCAACCATCAAATTTCCACCCAAGTAGCTAACAAATATCCTCACATTGGTGTATTTCAACTAAGGGCACCTGCTATTTTTATTGGTTATGTCCCTTTTAGGTCAATGTATGATGGGTGAATATATGATATTCTTTATTTCCAACTTCATGGTCTATATGTTAAAATTAAAAATATAAATGTATTTTAAATATAAAATCATAGATGTCTTTTATACAAATACATTTCAGAATGTGTCTGTCATTGTTAAAACAAAATTATATAAGCCATTTAAAGAATAATTTGTTCCATTCAGCTACAAGATGAGAAGAACATTAATATCATATGTCAACTGATATTTAATGATACAATTTATACAACTGCATATTATTGTCATCATTGGAAACAGAGCTTCTCTCTAATTCTTCAAGACTACATTATAGTATACAAACATGAGAGAGGCACTGATCCATCTTGGAAGGCATAATAATAAATGAAGTCTATTTTTAATTACGATTTACTAATTGTTCATCATGGTGAGCAATACATTATGCAGCAATATGATTTGAATAATCTAATTGTGATATTAACTATTCATTTAGTGACACATAACTAGCACCATCATGCAGAACACACATTTTTGCCATGTACCATTTAGTACTGTTATGGTCATAAACTAAGTAATATAATCAAAACCAACAAGTTTCGTAAAAACTTAGCATATAATTAATTATCAAAGTTATTAATGAAAATGTGTCATGAAGTAAATCAATAATAATCCTGATAAAATTCTATTTAAGTCCAAAAGAATGTAAAGTTCCATATAAAATTTAGAACTGGAAATGTACTAATATGCCTAGAATCATGAAGTTGGCAAAATGGCATTGTACAGAGCTTCTTTGAATAATGTACAATAGTAAAAAAATAATATTATGGCCCAGTGAGCACTGTCTGTGTCCACTGAATAACCGAAACAAATATTTTTCCTCTACTGCATAAAATATGTCAACAGACTTGATTTTACAACAAGAAAACAAGAAATAATAATGATTCCGAAATAGCAATGAATCTCATTGTTCAGTTCTCTGCTTATATACACCTTCAAGAATCCATTACGACTATACATCGCAATATACCCCACATGACAGAACTTACTACTGAATCTAATTTTTCAAAATAATATTCATATGACCTAATATATTCAATAGGAATTAACTTTATTTTTTTTAAGTTACCACCTGACTGATCTGTAAAATGGGAAACAGGCAGAATATCATAAATATATTTACTAATAATTGTATTATTTATTAATAATTGTATTATTAGTAACTGTCAACACATACGTAAGCATCTTTATTTATCAAACATGCAATTTTTACTTTAATATCTTAAAATATACTCTATGCACATACGAAATCCATCTATAGCTAATCAATAAAATTTACAGAAATGAATACAAATGATACAAATCACACAAAAGCATGTACCAGGAGTTACAAAAATATAGATATACATAACATTACCTTACTGATTTAATAGGCCACTTTTCTGCAAAGTTTATCCGCTGCTTTGTTTGTCAAGACTGTCTACCACTACACTTGCAGTCTACTTCTTTGTTCTTTGCATACTTTAAATTCTTTTCTCATATACTTTTTTCAGTATAGTGACACGTTTTTGTGAAAGCAATCTAGCCATCGTTTCAACTGCTCCGGTGGCCTAGTGGTTAGAGCATAAGCCTCAGATGTAGGAGGTCGTGGATTCGATTCCCAGTCGAGTTATATCAAAGACTTACAAAAAAATGGTTCTAACAGCTGCATTGCTTGACACTCGGCATTAAAAGGTTAGTGTTATGACTGGTCGGCCTGGTGTCAGGATAATGTGACTGGGTGAGACATCATGCTACATGTCTGCGGCATGATGCCCCAATGCTAGACATCACTATAAACTGCCACACTGCAGACGTCATAGCAATATGACTGAAAAATGGTTAAAACTATGTTAAAAATTATAATCACATCTCTAGCCATCGTTTCAATGTCAATAATGACAATTCTCTCATTATTATTGTGCGAAGTTGTAAAATATAGTGTAATTACTGGTTCTATTTTTGTTTACTGTCTGATATTCAAAATTTTGCATTTAATTGGATTCATGCACAAAGAATTGAGTACTATTGAGAAATACAATTTTCCTACCAAATGTCAGATATATCTTGACCTTATAATGGTTGATTTCTTATTTGATTATTTACAGAATTTTATATGATATTTCAAATATCGAAATTTTTAAAAAATATGACGCTGGTAGTCCTTAATGAATTTTAGTATAAGTAAATTATTTCTTGTTTATCTTCATATGTAATATGAGATTTGGAATGTATTTTCGTAAGTTCTCTGTTACAGATAGTATCAGACTCGACGGACAGGTATCTCTGCAAAGCTGTAATAACCTACTCCAATCTTTTGGATGGGGTGACACCTCTAAAGTCACTGACTAACAGAAGGTCAGTATGTTATATCTAGGTAACTTGAGCCTTTTTCTTTGAGTTTCCCCGCAAGAAAACTTTCTTTGGAACTGCAGTGAAAAACATAACTGTCAAAATCAATTGGAAGAAAGCACAAACTCATTTCATACCAACAGGTGTGGTCGGAATTTTACTTGACTATAGTATTAGGTACTATCGTTGTTCTTTCAATGTTATGCTATGTATAACTAAACCTTGTAAGGAACGATATTTATTACAACTGTATTAATAACCATGTCATCAATGTCACCGCTTAGTTGCCTAGTGGTTATAGCGTCCGCCTCGGATGCGGGAGGCCGTGGGTTCGAGCTCTCTCGCTTGGCGCAAAGCTTTAAGAGGTTAGTGATAGGACTGGTCGACCTGGTGTCAGGACAATGTGAGTGGGTGAGACATCATGCTACATGTCTGCGACATGATGCCCCAGTGCTAAACATCACTAAACTGCCACACTGCAAACATCGTATCATATGACAGAAATGTAACAAATGTAATAACATATTTTCATGCAAGGCGTGACTACTGAATTCATGTTAGAAACACTACAAGATTGTGTGAATGGGTCAAATAAATTCAGTATTTTTTAAATGCGATGTTACATTTGTCTTCTTTTCAAAATGAAAGTTTTGACATTTGTTGAATACTTTGAATCTTTTCCTCGCCAACGTTTGCAAACATTCGACATTTTCGCAAATTTCATTTAAAATAAAACTTGTATAAAATCCGCTATGATTGATATGACTGATGGTATGACACTAATGAATGTGAGCTATGTGTGACCTATATGTTCGGGATGAATTATTCACGGAAAAGCTATACTTAAAGTATCGACATTCTCACACACTCTTTCTTGCATGATGTAATGGTAGAAGCTATAGTAGTAGATGAAAGTAAGAATCCGAGCTCAACAACCCCCTCCAGACCTCCAAACAAATACAAAATACCTAGGTAACGTAATAGAAAACCTATTGCAATCAATAATTGCGTTAAGAATCCGAGCTCAACAAATACAAAATACCTAGGTAACGTAATAGATCACCTGTTGCAATCAATAATTGCGTTAAGAATCCGAGCTCAACAACCCCTCTAGACCTCCAAACAAATACAATAGAACACCTGTTGCAAAATACCTAGGTAACAGGTAAAATTTAATTACGTGATCTTCCAGAATAAGCAGAATGATATGTCAGACTCAATTTTCCAAATCATTACGATTTAGCAGAGCGTGGCGATTGTGGACTAAATTACGCATTAGAATTCCAGTAAGGTAAGTGGTATTATACCTCATTACCAACTGTTAATGTCTCAACTGTAGATATCAAAAATATTTCATTATCATGGTGATAGAGGCTAAACTTTACTTTACCGCTCACATAACGACGGGACTCAAACAAATCTTTTATTTGTGATTTGTTAAGAGGGTATTTTTTGTCGATAAAATACACCTTTGACCGATCAAGATCAATTGTAAGTTTGGTGTATTTTTGCTGACTAATCGGACAGTGAAAGTTGTTAAATTCCGCTAGCAACTTTTGATACAATTGTTCGAGATAATTAAAATACTCGCTGTCATCAGATCTGATGAGCGAAAGTTTTAACTTGTCACGGGTACCACTAAAGCATATGCCTGATGTTTCATTATTAATTTCAACTGTCAATGGTTTGCCGTCCATCATTAGATATTTGATTTTGCTACTGTAGCTATTTGTTACTGTCAAATTTCAAATATATCTCTATCATCATGACAATACCCAAGTGCAAATGTATCTACCCCATTTTCGCAATAACGTTTATCATCAAAATTGCTCAAACCGCGTTTGATAAGGACATCTGTTTCGAGCTTATGATGATTTGTCCGAATTGACATAGCTCTTATAAAACTAACACCGCCATCAAGCGCATACTTGTAGTCATCAAATTTTATAAACTTTTTAACAAAATCACGAGGCAGACCTTTTGCTTTTTTTGTTATTTTATTATTGTCTAACAATACGGCATACATTTTACTACGTAATCCGATAAAGTATTTGATAGCGCTCGAGTTCATTTCATCTTTGAACTTACCAATAACCTTTTTATTTGTGTCGTCATGAAATTTACTGTCACGTGGGTAATCAGAAAGATCAAACAGATATCTATTATCATGCATGTCCTGATAGATGTCCTCACATTCGATTTCATATACGAGCGAATCAGTATCAGTAAATAATAATCTACTAGCCGGCCAATGATTTTTAAAAAAAATATAATGAAAATCGTACATCAGCACTTTGATAAATCTAACACTGAAGCTCCAACGTAGATCGGCTTGTTTTAGTTTTAGATTTGTTTTTCTTCTTAGTATCGCAACAATATTCTAATTAATTATTTTCATGATCACAAAATATCGTTCTGACACAAGTTGGTTTCTGCGATTGACATAATTGACTAGTTCGATATTTACGCCGTTTCCTCAATATTCTCCATCGTCTTACCAAAAACAGAATTGTTCATCGGTTGTGAAAAAGTTTTTCTCAAATACAGTTTGTAGCCGCAGCTCTTCTTGTAGTGTTCGAGTTAATATACCTCGTATCCCGGAGACTGATTAAATTTTCGTACGCGATGAACTTTCTCAACACGAGTCCAGCATCGACTGCTTGTTTTAAAGCTTTGTAATGCAGAAAACAGTCAATGTACGTTTATGAAGCAAATTTAGGTACTAGTTTCTTGACCATAGAGTGTTGTCCTTGGTAATGCTGACGCTTGGTTGTTCTCTGATAACAAAACTATAATCTATAACCATCGATTCCGCACAGAAAGGGTAATCGTTATGTAGTTTGTGAAGCGAAGTTGGATAATCGAGATCAACTCAAACGAAATACGAACATCGTAGGGATATCTTTTTTTCTGTCTCTGATAGAAATTGATCAGCCGTGATCCAATGAAATCCACCAAACGGCATTGTTCTGCCATCGAATACCCGTACAAGTTATTACAATCTAGATATCTATATACTTCGAAGGAAGGTCAGGATTATACTCTTTCAAATATTAGTTGTTTGCTTCAGCATATTCTTCGTTATCACGCTAATACCGCCTCGTGATACCTTTTGCAATAAAATAGAACATATCAAAATCAGTCAGTAGTAATTCCAACCTTACCTTACTAAACTTTAACGAAGCATCCCATGACAGTCCGGGGCAGAATAATACCAGCAAGGATCTAGTCCGTAATTCTTATAAACTCACTTCTCGAAAAACTTTCAAAACATCTGCTAATAATAACACGTCAGTTTTCAATACAAATCGTGATAATCACCAAAAGTCTCACAATCAAAACTCTTTCCAGATATCTTGTGATCATACTTGTATCGTCATCGTTATATTTCATTTTTAAGTTGTGAGTAAAATTTGTCTTTGCTAGGTAAAGATGCTTTCATCAAATTTACTCCAATCGTCGAGATATTCTGTATGGAAAAACTCCTTTTTTAGCTAATAGATTAAATTTATCTCCAAAACAGTCTCTTAGGTTATTAAATTTACTACAACCTCTTTCACTAACTCATCTAACGAGTCTGCCAACAAACTGCAGGCATGTCAATAAAACGCAAATTTACCTAGCCGTAACTGACATATTACTTTTCAAAATTATTTGGATATGCATTTGATGACATGTATCGAGTTTGTAGCTGAGCTTTCTATCTACGGATCCACCAAAACGCTCTGCATACGATACTGTGACTATCCATATCCTCGAAAATGTGAAGAATAACTGGAATAAAATCTGGAGCGTGAAATTTTTAAAATACACTGGTCATGAGCCGCTCCACGATACTGTCCGGTCAAATGGCAATGGTCACGTACTTTTTTGTTGTCCGGTTAAAAAGATTTTTCACAAATATAAAAATTTTTCGCTGGCTCGTGAACAGATTCTTGTTGAGGTGTTAATTCTTACAATTGGAGTTACTTTTACAAACGATAAGTAATATTATCAACTTCGTTAATCAACTGCTTGAGAAGCCAGACAGCTGGATTTTTACCACGATAGAGTTGGATTGGTTTAGATATCTCGAATCAGCGCAACAAAACTACCTTGTACGCTACTCCGCATGGAACATGATTTTGAATTTTTCTTGTACTCGATTGGTTAGGATCATTTTCTACGCAAGTACAGGTTGAAGTAAGCATTCGTAATCGACGTATATGACGAAAGGGAATTTTTAGTTTATGATATGATGGACAAACTGTAACACGCTATACTTTTTTAGATGGCATTGTTATTCTTTGTACGTCACTACAGTACTGCAAATGCTTTTGTAATGTTTCATTGTCTCTCAAACCGTGCAAGCAGCGATAACAAAAGAACTTTTTGTTGTTATTTTTATTATACTGTCTTCCAACTAGTCTGTTAAAGTTTTTGATCCAAACGTAATGATTTTATAAAACAGTAAATTGATAGTCGATTGTGAAGCTTTTTTCTGAAATATACCTCGGATAGACATTTTCTTTTTCATCTAATCCGAAAACGTTAATCGAAATATTATTTTGCTTTTCAAACTTTGGTATTTGATTTTCTGCCACTGGAAAGTCAATACCAGCACAATTTAATCTTGACACGTGACTGATATACTTCTCAACACGATCAGCATTTTTTTCTGCTGGAAATAGCGCGGAAAGAACAGCCCATTGGAAAACATTTGCTATCGACGTTTTTTATGTTTATACAGCACTGTTTATTTTTTATTTTTGGTGGCAGGGTCGATATACGAACTACCGCGTAATGCGTCATATTTCATCGTGTGAAACAAAATTTCCTTGATCATTTCAAACTTCCAACCCCGAACCTAATTCGGTAAATTCCTTCTATTTTTTTTCAAATTTCTTGGTGTATTTCATTAGATAGTGACAAAAGATCACTACCAAGTGAAAACAACGTCTGATTTTGCGTTGATGTAAGGGTCTGCAATTTCCTTGTTAGTAGATTCTTCCGTCACAAGTAGTTTTGAAAATATAACGGATATTGCACTAACAATCTTAGACCCTTGTGTTTTTCAAGCTCACGTTTTACAGTCGTCTGTAGCAGATGAAAGAGATTTGTTTCAGAAAAATTTACTAAAACGTTTTGATTATCAAACTGATAACTATTGTCAAACCTGTAAAAGCAGTCGCTATTATATCAGGTTCTCCCATAAGACTTTCTTGGCTATATCACGCAATTTCAACATCGCTATACTATGTCTAATAATATAATTGATAATTTTACCGCACACTGCGCATGCGCTAAAACAACAATTAGAGATAAAAAATATCACCTATAATATAATGACAGTAAATCTGACAAGCGCACGTGAGCAAGAGGAATATTAGTTTACCAGAAGTACAACCTGTACGCTGGAAATGCACTTGGTTCGGTTATTATATCAATACTGGAATATCTGTTGGTAAAGCAACGCCAGCGGGTTATACGATTAGTGTAAAGGGAGATAATACTGAAAGAATACGATGTTTAGAAAAGATTTTATTTACACGTTATTTTGCGATGACATTCCAGAGGGGAAACGAGTATATCATTATAACGGTTAAGTCACTGATGATAATATTGAAAATTTATCCTTACAAGATGAGTTTCAGCCGCATCCGGTCTTTGATTTATACGAGGCTAACGATCGTGGTATTATAAGAAACAGAAAAACGAAAAAAGTTCTTAATAATATGAGCAATATGGGATATATCAGTGTTGACTGTTAGAGGAACTCGACAGATCGAGTTTGTTATACTGGTCATAGGTTTGTTTACGAGGTGTTCAACGGATCTATACCCAATGGTCTGGTTATTAATCATATCAATAATGTAAAAACAGACAATCGATTGGAAAATCTGGAGCTAGTGACCCAACAGGAAAATGTGAGAAAAGGACGAGGTGGTGGTATTAATTTTAGATGCCCCAATAAAACCTGATATTTCGTAAAACATTGAAAATGATGATGAGATCAAATTCAAATCAATTCACAGCTGCGGCGAAAATATTATAATATAAATCACAGAGCAGTAAAATTTGTAGCTGATGGAGCAACAAAATCAGCTTTTTCAAACAAATATGATGCTAGTATTATTTTTAGATATGATGATTAATAATATTTTGTAATTCGGTTTTAGTCAAACAATGATGAGCAAATGCTATGATATCATCGCAATCAAATTTTAGCGTCACTACTGCACTTTCATCAATTTTTTTTCTTTCTGCTGCTGTTAATAATATTTTATGAGAATCACCTTGCATTACAAAAATCTCAACGGAATATGCACCATAACCTGACAAGCATTTTCTTACCGCCTTCAGTCAGTCTCGTGGTATTTTTTTATATTAACTTTTGGTGATATTTGACCTTGTCAGTCATCTTATAACAATAATTTAGATAAAAAGTATATTATAATATGGATATGATGAAACGACTTGCCTAGCGATAAGGCTCTCCACAATCTCTAATGATATGATAGACAAATCCATTGGTTATAACGAAGATGATATTTTATATAACAACGAGTCTGATGATGATGAAATAGTCATCCGTCGTTAAACAGATATAATTATAGCAGACCAACCACTGGAAAATATATGTCAGTATCTCATTGCTAAAAAATTCTTAAAATTCTAATTTTACCGTTACCGAACAGCAGGTATTGTGCAGTTAATCAGACCCTTTTTTAAACATCTAAATTCCAGACCGACAGAAAAATATAAAATTTGATTTCATCTTTGTCAAGATTTTTAATCTTATGACGATCTCTGACGATCGCAGACAATATCTAATATCATTATGTAAACCAGTAAAATGCAAATCTATCACACGAAAGTAAGAGGAAATTTATACAAGCATTATTGCACAGTCGGTAAAATCGAGCGGGTGGGAATCCAGCTGTTAAATTTATCACTATACCCACGCCATTTGACTAAACTTTTATCTCCTTTTTTCCTAATCACTTTTTCGATAAGAAAACATCTTGTTCAGTTTTTTGTAGTTCTTGTTCGTAAAAACTACCTACTATAGGTTTCACCTGCCAGATCTTTTAACGCGTACGTTACAGGTACTGTTAAGAGTACTTTATCAACAACAAATACTTCTTCGCTCCAGTTTGGAGTAAATCCTTTTTCAAATATCTTTTTAGTCAAAGAGATTCTAACTTTATCACCGACCTTAAATTTATGTCTGCGGTACATGTTTTCGTTTGCTAATATGGGATTTTTGATAGCGTCATTGGGTGACATTTTGATGGTTCGATGTTTCGTGTTATTATATTCGCCTACGATTTGAGAAGGTCATCGATGTACCTGTTGGTGTTTTTAGCTGTCATATGTTTGTGTAATTTTTCGTTTAACGTGCGATTAAATCTCTCGACAACAACGCTTTTGCTTCGTTTCCTTGTAACGTATTTTTTAATAATATTTGTTCTAGAAACTGTTCAAACTTTTTGTTAAGAACTCGGCTCCATGATCAGTCAGATTTTGTTTGGTTTTCTATCAGTACTCGTTATTATTTGTTTTAGCGCATCAGTGATTGACGTTCCTGTTTTATCTGAAAACTGGCACACTACAAGCGTATTTGCTGAAAACATCTATAACGTTAAACCAAATACTTCTTTGGCGCGCCATCCGCGCCAACGTTAAACTGAGCCAGATTAGATACATCTACCAAATCTATTGCCCAGATATCATCTACAGCGTTTGCAACAACTTTACGTCACGGAAACTTTTTTTTTTTAGGTCTGTGTAGTTCGACTGCAAGATCATCGTATAATTCTTTTCGAGTCCGAGTTTATATTTTGCTCCTATCATTCCTCTGAACAAATCTTCTATCAAAAACGTTCTCGTAGATTTGTTGGCTCCATATATGTAATTCGTCTAACATTACTTTATCACAAATCTGCTTTCGAGTTTTCATGATCACGATAACAGATATCATGACGCATTGCTATTGCATCCAACTTGATTCTAAGGCTCTTGTCCCTGGCAATGGATTGTCGTTTTCATCTAGTTGTTGATCTAGCGGATTGTAAAGGACAGTATACCGATGACCTGGCAATGGTCCAACCCCCCTTTTGGTTTTGGTAATTTACCAATTAGTTTATGTATATCTATACCTAACCCTATTATTTCTCTGTTGTTACAACGTTGACAGTACGTAATGATTTTATCTTGTTCAATGCAAAGATCTTTGTCACAATCACAATTGCATTTCATTTTATTATATTTTGTTTCATAAGATTAATCGTCGATCAAGATAACTCTCTCAACACTAGATCCTACTTGTTTTTTCAAAAACATACTATTCTTTCTACCACAGATTGCACAAATACTTTGTTAACATCATTCTATTATTTTTCGTTTTTTCCGTCAATCTCATCCTTGTTCTCTGTTTTAGTTTTGCATTTGAGACAGTATGTTGACATTATTATATCAAGGAGTTTAGATAAAATTGATTGCAATATTATCATTCGCATGAGAAGAAGCTCATCAAATTGTAAAATAACTTTAAAAGTTTTTACTTCCCAGAGCTTTTACTCCCAGAGTTTTTACTCTGGTGCATTTGTCTGACAAACATGATACAATAATAACCACAAGCTGAATGTTCCAATCGGCTGTAGTTGATTAGACGAATAATTTATATTATCAAATTTTTTAAAAATATATTTTTTTATGAGATCGCTTGAGGAAGTCCGAACGAATCAAATAATTGTTATCGTGGACAGCAACCCTAGTGGGTGCCAGAGCCATCATTGAAGTTTTCAATATTTACAAACACAAGAACCGCCGGTTGGTACGTCATCGATTCAATCCTTGCAAAATACCCCTCCAAACCCAACACCCGTCCTTCAATTTTTCAATGATGTCAAAATTGCTCAATAACGTCTGGTCCCTGGTAGAGTTAATCCGCGTCCTCGATTCCTAGTAAGTTAGGCAGCAGACTTCCGCTCTAGATCCCGCCAAAAGTGGAGCGAAAGAATAATTCCTCCTTGTTTTGTTTGTTTGCGTTTTGTTGTTTTCTTTTTTTTCGATGATTTTGTTTTTTTTCGGACTTTTTGTGCATTTTATTTTATACTGTTACATAAAATTAACGATAGATTTGTTTGATACCACGACCTTCGAACTGCTTTCTTCGTTGCGCCAGAGACTGCTCCTGACGCAGCCGCAAGTCCAAGTGTACCAAGTACTGGTAAACTTTGCTAGCTATATTGATAACGCTGGTCCAAAAATCCACCTTCTTTTGACATTGCAGTTACCGGAGAAACAGTACTAATTTCAGCACAAATGGTTTTCCGTTGTCGAGTGTATGGATGTGTTGTTGCGTTAGCATGACTTTTACTGCAATTTTATTGAAGTTTCCGGAGAGATCATCAAAGAAACAGAGCTGCGTTTAGCAACAGCTGCTGATAAATTTTCAACTTGACCAGATGTTAGGTATATTTCTCGAGTTGTGTATTTGGTTTTCATAATGTTATATACAAGTTGTTAGAATTAAACTTGTACTGTCATTCTTCCTTTGATTGAATCCGATGGTCAGAAATCCGATCACTAACACATAGCGCGTATACGTTTATACTGTTCACCTGGCACATCGCCCAGTGTCCACGTGACCTCAATATCTGCAGTCGATCCCACAACACGCTCCAAATGTTTTGATACGTCAAAGTAAAGATGGGATAGAGCGATCGAAACTCTTCTATTGATATTTCAGATCCACTGTCCGCGTTCCTGATTTTTTTGCATTGCTTCCATAGATACATGTACGGCCGAGAGATGTTTCTGTTGGCGTCTACTGCAAAATTACATTCGATAGCACGTTCGGGATACCTGTTTGGAATTTACTCTCACAAATATTCGCTCTAACGTCTGGGTTATCGAATATGGAGTTGTTTATTTCCTGATTGTTACGACGTGCTTGTCGTTTAAATACGAACGAAACAGTGTCGCGGTAGTTGTTCGTGGGCGTGGTCGTTACACGCCCACTGTGTAATCAGTCGCGTTGGGAATGGCTGTTTGATAAATCCTGTTCTGTTTGCGAAGTGTATCTTTTTTGTAAAGGTGGATAGTAAAGATTCGAGCTCCATCATTTTAGCTAATGAAAGGGACAACCCGAGGCCATCCACAGTGCTAATCTTGTAATAGAAAAACTTGTCCTCAGCCACTCCACGGCGTGTATATATTACAATCGTTTTGATCTGCTCGATCTAAATAAGCGTTTATTCCTCGAAAGACCTTATTATAATCCACGACAAAATCCAGATTGTAACTTAACGGAAGCATCATCGTTATTTGGCGAGATTCTGCGGCAAATGCTTTTCGTTTCGCAATTCCTTCGTTAAAAATTTAATCGTCGTAGATTTTATTTGCGTTTCTTATTTGCATTAGCTTACTATAGGCCACACAGCTGCATCTTGCGGTTTAATGCGGGAAAACAGTAGTTGTGCAGCTGCATTAGCTCCAGCTGGTTTGAATAAGTCTGTTTGCAACATCAGCATCACCTAGCTCTCCTGTTTTAAACTCACTCGAAACAGCTGTATAATGAGGTATCTTTGATCCACATTCATGTTTGTGGCTATTGATTGGAATAGTCATCGCTAAACGAAACGATTGTTTAGTATTGTACTCGCTATGGGTAAGTGCATTCGGAATTTCTTTACGGTTTGATTGGGGCCCAGTTGGTATGTGCACTCTTTAAACGAGCTCCAACCAGTTATTGACGAGAGCGATTTCTGCATCAGCTGCAATATACCACCTATCCACAGTTAATATTTGCCACGCACTTCTAACATTGCTTATGGGGTAGTAGAAACACGTCCTCGCTCTCTGTGTTAAAAGTTCTAACCTCCGGTTTTTTATTTGGTTCGTTCGAGTTCTCATCGAGATACTCGACAATACTCTAATTCTGTTACAGCATCGTCAGTATCAATTTCTTCTGCAGATCGAGATAGTTTTTAGCTGACATTTATTTTATAAACTTAACACAAATTAAAAGGCAGCAGGGGTCATCGGCTGTGTTCTTCTTTACAAGTTTACGTACTATTTCTTCACCACTCGGCGACAATAATTTTTTTGTTGTAGCTATCATAGCTCGTTTTGTTTCTTCTGTTGGCGCAATATCCTGATAATACTCGTTTTATTTCAGACACCGTAGGTGTTGTTGAAGGTCCTTTAATCTTATCAGCAATCTTTTGCCCTACTGCAGTGCCTGCTGAAGATTGCCCGCCCCTGTAGCGAAAGCTTTACCAGCGTCAAGTGCACTGGGCGCTTCTTTACGCGCGATTCCTGGAATAATATCTCTGCAATTGTTGTAAATATATTTCCAAAAAATCCACCCTACAATTTTTCTTCGATAAACTTTTCTTCGTCTCATTTTATAAATTATGTACACAAAATCCACATGCCTAAGCAGTGCGTAGGTGTAAGTAATACGTGACTATCTCGTTGTCACGTCCTATTTGTCGTCCAGATTGGTCTGTGAGTTGCATTGTAATGCTTGTAATTTGATTCTCAGGTGTTATTGGATAGTAGATAATCTGTCTGCGGATTGATTTGCATGAGAGAACCTGGTGGGACTTCTGGTGAGAAAACTGTAGATCGTTTGCCCGCGGTTGCCTTTTGAGTATAAGATCCAGATGCGATAGAGCAATTGATGAGTATTGTATTTACTTCTGTAATATCTACTGGTAGTTCTCCATCAAATGTCAAAGATTTATCTTCACCATAGTATAAAACTCTAGTAAAACCTAACATCTTTCCAAAACTTCTTTCTTCAAAGAGACTTTCATATTTCTTTTCACTGTTATCTAGCTCGTAAGGTGTTATAATTCGCGCTAATTCGAAAGTTATCAGCATTCCCCACCAGCTTTTGTTAGAAGCTCTTTTATTGTTCTGTTTAGATCAGTAATGTTATAAGCTCCTTGTGGAATATGTAGTTTGTATTGATATCAATAAACTCTTTTTGTGATGTTGGAGATTGTTTTAACATTAAACGATTTAAAATTTCATCATTAATCCCAGTTTTAATATTCGGCAATGGCGTTCCAACAAGTACAAGAATTAATCCAATCTCATACCTGTTTGGCAGGATCTAGTTCTATTGGTGGGTTGTAATTTACTGTAAAATTCGCGCTCTTTCCTGTTATTTGTGATGAATCAACCAATAATGTTGTTTGCATTATACTAATATTTAGAGTAAGATCGCGGTGTAAAATTTCGACTCGGATGATGTTAGTAATCCACTCGATCTTAGAGTGATCAAGTATATCAATAATTTCGTTATCAATCTTACACTTTCATTTACCCAGCTTCTTTAGAGGATATCAATAGCATTAGCCGATCGTATTGTCTGCGTTTGATGTAAAAACTTTAACTCCACCTCCAGTTCTTTTTAGGTAATTTTTATCTCGAACATCGTGTATCTATCAAACAATCTTTTAAATCCCAACCTTTACTATAACCTCCTGGTTTATTTCGATATCGTTTTGGTGGTTTTAAAAAAAAATTTTCTAGCTATAATTCCCTTCTCTTATCTGATCAAAAATACTAGAATATTCTTTTTATCTTTTTGGATCTTTTAATTTCGTTCATCAGCTTGTGGAGCCATCTTTTATAATTCTTTTTAATTTTTTCTATCAAAATCGTTATTAGTTTTTTTTGGCCATCTCGAATACTATTAATATTAGTGATATCATATTTTTCCATAAAACTCGTATTACTCGGGAATCGTCTATTTCTACCCTAGCTTGTCTTCTGTAAAATATGATAGTATCCTCAGAGGCATTCTTTTTATCATACTTCTTGTAACGGTTTTTGTTTCCGCTAATTCCTCAGTTTGTTCTGGACACTTTTTCTATTAACCTCCTTAAAACTCGTCGGGATTAACCGCCTTTGTTGTTATAGCTTGCTGAGTGCAAGAGGGGTGTTTATATTGATCTATCAAATTTCAACCTGTCGTGCAATAGATCAACAATGTTCTTACAATTTCTTCTGCAATTTTTTTATTTTCTTCTTTCGATCTTTTAATAGTAAACTAACAAACCTTTTTCTTTATTTTTGTAGTCTTCCGAGACAATGTTTGTATTTCGGCTGCTTGCCATGGCAATCGCTCAGTACAGGTTTGAAAAATTTGGTTCTTTCTTCTCTGCTTTGTGAACTTGTCCACGTCGAGCTTCTTCACCTTATTTCTTAAAGCCGCACGAGTTTCGAGAAAATTTTTTAGTATTCGATTTTCTGTTGATGTTGTCCTTATTTTTAATACGCTTTACAAAACTTATTCATAGGAACACGTCTCAGGCAAACCAACGAAACATCTGGTTGGTCACGCGCTAGCTGTCAAAATAAAGAAACTATATCTATCTTTAGTTGCTCGATGATATAATCGATAAATTTATCTTTTGTAACATCACCACATTGTTCGTTTGCAATATTTCTCACATCCCAATTATCTAGGACCGGGAAAATAATATGAACAAACCCGTTATTTCGCCTAATAAACCTATCAACATTATAAAAACTTGGCAAGATAATCGGAATTGAATCTTTTATTACGTGATAGTGAAAAAATATGATCTAATCTTGTTTATCATTTCCGCAGTGTTTTGCGGAATATCATCAAAGACGATTATCTTCTGCTCTGACGAATAGAGTTAATTCACTGGAACGAGTTCTTTGGTTGTTTTATCAAAAAGATATCATCAGAATGAAAGGTCATCACGAAGTTTATCATTATATCACTTTAGTAACTCGTATTTGTCGTGTTGGGGGTGATGGTGGAAATATACACCTTATCTAGTTAAAGTTATTATGCAGTAAAAAGAATTTATAACAAATTTGTTTTACCAGATCAGTTCGCCCAACAATAAGCTAATGACAGTCTGGAAGTTCATTGTTATGTTTATGCTTCACCAATCGCTCGTGTGTCAAAGTTTATTATTCTTCGCATCGTATAATTTTATGTTATATTATCCAAAAATTTTGTGTAGAAGGTTATGTATAATGAGCTACTATAAAAAATTTGGAACATTAGGAGGAGATTTATTAAAACAGAAGGTTACAGGGTGATCCTTATCACAAGTATGCAACTCTTGATATAGTCTCAAAAATGAAATCACAATTTGTTCAACGTTGCAAGTGTAGATCCAAATGAAGTTGTTGTTTTCCGGACATAACACGGACGATTAAAGACGATAATGTAAACTATCAGATTGTACTAGTACGAAAGCTACTGCAGGTGCTAATAAATTGCTACTTTTAATAATCAAGGTAAGATGAAGATTCGGGTAGGGTCAGTTTACGATTATGTTAGAAAAGCAGGGATGTATTTTACGGGAAACATTGTTATGAACAGACAAAGATCACATACTTGGAAACCCAATGAGGATAATGACGCTGCTAATAAGAATTATGTGATTGATTCAGGGAATCAAAGTTACGTGTTCGGTGCGTGGCGGTATAATGCATGCATTTCTCAACATGAACAATAATGGCATCAATAATTTAGAAACACCAGAGTTAGTTTTGATGCTGTAAGCAAAGAAATATGTTGATGATATCAACAATGAAATTACCAAGTTCAAAATGATTTTTCTAATCACATCTCGTTTTTTAATTTTCGCAGAAACATAAACAAAACCAATAAACGAATTTTTGGAAGTTCGCCGTTGTTGATATTACACTCCATATATTATCACAAAACTCAAACGATAGTATTAGTGGACTTCCTAGTATTGTTGAGAAAAAAAGTATGATTAAAATTCCTCACAAGCAGATTAAAAATATTGTCTATACTGTTGCTTCTGGAATGTCTACTTGGTGCCGCAAATAACACTCTCAAACATACTGCAGAGGTCACTGGTGTGTATAGATTGTCCGTGTTGAGCAGTGCAAAGTTTAATATATTTACATTATTTCCATGGCGTCACTCGACTGATAATTTCTCTGGAACCTGTGTCTATGTGTGTTAAACAAAGATGTTGAAGAAAACTTTTATGCTAATAGCAGATGGACAAAAAAATTAAAACTGCTGCGTCATATTGGTATTGTCTGGAATTTGTGGCTGAAACACCCTCAATAGTTACTTAATCAAGCTGAGATATTGTGAACAAATATTATAATGAAAAAAGTATAGTTGATTTCAATCATATTCAAAAGATCTTCAGGACCAGGAATGTTGACGCACTTAATACAATACTACAATATTATCATAAAAACTTTGGAGCGTTAAAAATGTACAAATATTATAACAAAATACTTCGAGTAATATCATATCTACCCTTGTTAATGACTAGTTCTGGCATAATTTCAAGTGGATATATCATTAAACCCGTTTTTGTTAATCATATCGGTGTTGGTGTTCTCTTACAGCAGCTTGTAAAAAAGTTGAACCTAAAATTTCGATAAAAAAGCACGGCTGCTTAACATCAATTATAACTTACAAAAAACTACTTGATCAAATAAGATCTTACCTACGAGGAGTAAAATATAGTATGGACGATTTAATACGTGAATTTCGTTTATTGACAAAACATGTTAACAGATATTATACCCTGAGGATCAGCAAATATGAGAAAGATTATCAAAAGAAGTATGATATAACATAAAATTTATATAATACATTACCTTACTGGAATTCTAATGCGTAATTTAGCTCCACAATCGCACGTTTTGCTAAATCGTAATGATTTGGAAAATTGAGTCTGACATATCATTCTGCTTATTCTGGAAGATCACGTAATTAAATTTTACCTGTTACCTAGGTATTTTGCAACAGGTGTTCTATTGTATTTGTTTGGAGGTCTAGAGGGGTTGTTGAGCTCGGATTCTTAGCGCAATTATTGATTGCAATAGGTTTTCTATTACGTTACCTAGGTATTTTGTATTTGTTGAGCTCGGATTCTTAACGCAATTATTGATTGCAATAGGTTTTCTATTACGTTACCTAGGTATTTTGTATTTGTTTGGAGGTCTGGAGGGGGTTGTTGAGCTCGGATTCTTACTTTCATCTACTACTGCTATCAATATTTAGATCATAGCTTTAACAATGAACATTCCAACAGTGATCTATTCTATGTCTATACCAATTGCCTAAAACTAAGTGTTGTGTGCCAAGTATTAATCATTATATTGAACAAGAAAACCCACTTCGTTTTTTTTTTCTCACGGGATTGAGGAAGTCGTTTAATATTTGTATTTTCAAGCCATATCCTGATTAAACTCGAATTTGATTGCTTCAGCTTGCATACAATTCCCACATATCACTGGATAATGATGTTCTGAGGTAAAATTAGGACGAAGATCAACATGGTCACTAAAGAGTGGTAATACCGCCATAATTATTTGCATGCATTTTCCATTCTTCCTTGATGCATTGTTGTTAATAGTTGCTTGCAAGTGCTACTTATATAATTCTATCCATGTATATTGTATTCTTCATTGATGCAAACTGTACGTGACAGTTTGCACGTGCTATTTTCCGTCTGCATTACTGTAAATGGATTCTGGCAAATGCAACACTTATAATTCTAATCATGCTTGCAAGTGCTTAGATCTACTTTCCTACTGCATCATTGCATCTTACATTTTGCTATATTTTTCATATGGCAAATGCTATCTTAATTATTAGAAGCTTTTTTTTATTTTATTCATAAACTTTCCATATTACCATTACATCATTCCAGCTGCTGTTTTCATACAGATTTGGCCATGTAATAGTGTAAATACTAAGTTTTATCAGTATCGTCTTTGTTGTCCAGCTCGTGTCGCCATCTGTTGTCATAAATAGCTACCAGAGTATTAGCATGACATTATGACAACAGACTGCGCTCTAAATTTCTGAAATAGTGAATTTTTAGGGTACTAATTCAGTTCCCATAGTAAACACCATGATATTAAAAATTCAATAACTTTAAGTGTATGGTGTGGTTGAGTGTTTCAGCGACGGAGTACAGTGAGTAATAAGGTCTTGATGATGATTTGGAAGTGAAATATGTGATCCATTGCACGCTGGTTTGTTAACAGTCCAGCCTTTCAGAACAAAATGCTGGTAAACCTATGACAAGAACTTCACCATGATGTCATCTGTGAAGATATTTTAAATTAGCATACGATTTGTATTGATTGTCACACAGTGGAAATTCAGTACTGAGAAACAAATGTAGAGAACATATAGTAAAATTAATTGTGTTCTGCGTCAATATAATTAGAACCATGTGTCCTGTATGCTGCCCACGGGGATTTAGATTGCCTTACGGTAATCATTTTGTGCGGCAAGCAGCAGATAAAAAATTTACTAGATCTACGGTCGAATAAATACCATAACTCATCCATTTTTTTAATGCGTAAGTTAGGTGGCGCTCACCAGTTATCATGTACTTTTGAGAGAGCGATGTATGTAAGGTGAATTTGTTTGCATTTTAAACATGCATAATAGAGAGAATGTTTGCATACCTATATGCTACTTTCATGTAATGTGGCTGAAATTTCTTTGGATATTGAACTTTTGGACATTTTAAATGATCTTAGCACACTGCTCTCTTGTGCTCCAAAAATCAACATGAATTTGTCTAAAGTACACTATTCTTGGCAGCTAGTAAAATATGGAAAATAAATTTTGCCAAACTAGACAATACCAGCTTCTAAAAGTGCAATGAATGAATTACCAAATACATCAAATGTAAAAAAAGTTATCGGCTCTATTTTTTTTTTTTTACAATTTACCTCTGAAGTTCGAGAAGTGAAAATGAGCAAGTATAGCTAGCACATTTTTGAAAGGTGTACATCAGGAGTAAGGCCAAGCTGTATACTCTCTAACACATATTATACCCATCAATCATACATCAAAATAAAGGGAATTAAAGGTTCTTTGAACAATACCTAAGATATACAAAGTCTCCTTTAAATAGCCAGTATAACTAGTGAGGAAACCCGGGAAAACTCTTTTTCTTTAAAATTCTAATCCTAAGCTAAATACGAAACTGTAGAGCGCCACCTTAGCAATGAAGTTCTATTCGTTCTCTAAAAACAACGTGCTTACTCGAAGATCTACGTGACTTATGGTATAACGGTACAAATTGCAGGTGGGTTGGGCTTAAGGTGTATTCAGAAATAAACAACAAAACTAGCTGTGAGTGGTGTATTATGTAAAAGTTGGACTTTCTGTTAGGCTTAAAAATAGTAGAGCCTCTTGGCAACATGTGAGATTATTCTAATTCCTATCTAGATCATATTTAGTATTTTTTATGATTTTTTTTACAACGTGGAACCTATGGCTAAAATATGTCTATTGTGACTAAATAACACTTACCCTGTCTAGTTTTAAGAGAGTTATCTCTCTTAAATGCAATGGAGTACATGGTTTCGTCCTTTTCAAACTGACATTCTAACATTGTTCTCAATGACAGTGTGCGACATGCGTGCTGATGTAGGATATAAAGTTTATTTATTTCACAAAACATCAGCATTGATGTATATGGAAAAACAATTGGCACTCTGACACCTTATAGCACCTTACGAAAACAAAAACATGTGCACTATAGTCTGACGCTACATCCCCGTTGTTTGTACCCCCGTACTGATTTCAATAAGCAAAACGTTTAATGTGATAAAAAGTCACAGAACTAAGTCAATTGAATCATTGATTTATATTTCTAATATGTGACCAGAGTGAAACTAATTTATGCTTAACAGAGTATTCATACTAACACGGCGCCATATTGCGTACACTATGGGCTAGTTTATATCCCTCAGATAACATAATGACGTATTTCATCATAATGGGTTACTGCCGGATAATTCCGTAAATTGCCATAACGTTGAGTCTGGAATTATATCCCTTTGCACACATGAACCTATTAATTAAACCAATGGTTAAATCCACGTGAAAGGCAAATTTGTTGTTGTCATTCTTTTCCTTTGCTTGGTTCGACATTGTAATATCAAAAGCAGACGATATATGGATGCACGACTATAGTTGCGCATACACCCTTTTGCGGAAAATGGACTTGTCCAAGATTTGGAAATGCGTCTCAAGCATGTCCGCCTGTCATATTGAAAACTTCGGTCTCACTGGATAGTTTAGTATTTTGACACCCCAAGGTAGAAGGCATGAGCCTAATTATCACGACCCTAGCATTTATAAATTCACACATAAGCAAAATCTGTAATGTGGTTTACATTTACTTTGAGTTAGGCTTGTAAATGGGTTGCCTTGATGGTGACTGCCTGTCACAGTTAGACATGCATTGGAGACCAAATGCGTAACTTGGGCTGAAAAGGTGCAGCCAACGTGGCTTACGTATTTACATGTGTCTGCTACAGAGGTAAATATCTAAAAATCTACATGGTTGAGGGGTGATGAAAAATATGTTAATTTGTTATAGTACTAATGAACTTTCAAGATGAATAAGGTACATACTGACTCTGTTAGCTGGCTTCCTACAGGAACAGGTTAAAAATAGCTCTTTTTTGTTAAAAATGAATGTAAAAAGAGGGGTTGGTGGTAGTATAAATTCAATATCAAACCACTAGTTGCATAAGAAATTAACCTTAATACCTTAGTCAAAATCTTACAAGCATCATTTCAACAAAAATCATTAGTTTTTATTTGTATCTTTATTGTAAAATTATTATCATTTTTCTGCAATTGGTCATCGTGGGATGATAATTTGCCCCCAAAAAATGTCTTGTGACACTTTCTGTGAAGCATGAAACACGCAGACGGCGATGGTGTAAGAGTCATTCTACTCACAGTCAGTTTAGAAAATATAAATCAATGAATGAATTGACTAAGTTCCTTGCACTTTTTATCGCATGAAGATTTCATTTATTGAATACAGTAGAGGTCACAAACAAACGGGTTGATATACTCGGGTTATTGTTATGTGCAAGCAAGGAGGGGATAACTCTATTAGGCTTTTGGAAATTAGCTTTAAGGCCGGACTTAATCAGAACAGGTCTCATTTTGCACCAAATCCTTTGTTAAAGTGATACCGTCTTAAATAGAATTATTCATTTGTATATTAAGTAAAAAGAAAAATCTTGCCTATCTGGCATTATTTTAATTTCAGCGTACCTTTTACGGCAAGCAAGGGCAGTACGAAGTATTTAGATTTCATTTTATCCTCTTATTCGGCCAAATACACTCTCTACACATACATTTCTAGAAAAAGCATAGATTTTACTATTTTTTAAGATTTTAAAAATAATTTTAGATGATGTGCTTTACGTGAAATTGAATTTTGAATTAATAGGTCAGACATATTATCAATATCGGAATATATGCAATTCCAGCATGACGGAAGTAATAATGGTACTTATTACGCCATTCTCAAGATGCGAAAATGTTACACTGCAAATTTATATCAACTTTTGACTAAAATCGGCATACCATATTTCAGATTCATAACGTTTTAAACACTAGATCATCATCATCATCATCATCATCATCATCATCATCATCATCATCATCATCATAATCATCATCATCAGTCCCGTGGTCTGGCAGACTGTTGGGGCACTGCACAAGACCACACACCAGGTTCCTCTATTCCTGTCGATTGTCCGTCTTTCTCAGAGCTTGGCTCAGTGCCAAGCCTGTCCACTCTCAAATGTAGTCTTCCCAACTCTTTCTCTGCCTTCCTCTTTCTTCTTCCTTGTACAGCGCCTTGCAGGATTGTCTTGGCAAGTCCTGATGATCGTGAGACATGCCCATATCACTGCAGTTTATGATTTCACTGTGGTCAGGAAGTCTTCTTGTGGCCCAATGGCTTGTCTGATCCTCTGACGTATTTTTTCATTGATGATATGGTCTTTGTATAAGACACCGAGGAGCTTACAGATGCATCTCATCTCTATGGCCTATATTCTTTTCTCTAAGTCAGCTGTTATGGTCCATGATTCACAGGCGTAGAGAAATATGGAGATCACCAGTGAGTGCATCAGTCTGACTTTTGCATATTCTGAATGCGATGTTCTTGTTGCAGACGAGCTTCAGTTTTGTCAGCGCTGCTGTTGTCTGCGCAATAGGCTTCGATTCTTCATCTGTTACAATTGCCCCCAAATACTTGATGCTGTGGACTGATTCTAGCTTTGTACCTTGGACCCTGATGTCAGTCCTGATGCACTTGGTATTGTTGGTCGTCATTTTGGTCTTCTCTGCACTGATTTCCATGCCGTATGATGCAGAGGTTTTATCGAGGATTTCTACTAAGCTATGTAGTTCTTACTCATTTCCTGCTTGTATATCAATGTCGTAGACAAAACATAAGTTGGTGACTGTTCTCCACCTGATTCTGGCTGTCCCATCATACTTTTCAAGTACGCTAACCATCATTCTCTCCAGAAAAATGTTGAATAGTGTGGGAGAGAGAAGACATTCTTGTCTGACTCCGACTGTCGTTATGAACCAGTCCCGTATGCTGCCATTGAAGTATACTGCACTGGTACCCTTGTCATATTGGTTCTCTATTACTGTAATGAGGTTATCATGGAGGTGAGGACGCTTGCATGAACTGGAAAGGATTATGTGGGCGCTGCTCCTGGAATTGGCTAGTTACAACGACCTTATGCTGGCAAACACAGACATGGATACGTGGGTCACCACTTTTAATACAGCAATGACCGAAACAGTCAGCGAGATCCTTGGTAGACACCGCCAGTCAAAAGG